>JAANYP010009074.1:0-365000 GCA_020465985.1 Centrapalus pauciflorus | reverse complement strand
TTACTGATAGAAGAAGCAAGACCAATTTAATTCGTAATGTAGTCTTCAATTGTGGGTATGTTGTATACCATATTGTCTATGTTGCTTATTATAGAACAACAAAAGTAAATCAGTTGAATATAATTGAAAAAAGGAGTTACAATAGTGCTACATTCATATAGATTCTCTTTTTATGTTGTATTTCAAAATCTCTGAATGTAGACTGATATTTCTTGATTTCGCTGTAGATCAAATCTTAGCCGGTTAAACTATATCGGCTTCTTTACTGCTATTTTAGAGTTAGGGGATGAAGTGCTTTGTGCTGCATCCATCAGGTGAGTTGATTTATTTTAGTATTTTGCAGTTGTGTAGTTATGTGGAGCAGAAATTGGTTTTATCTGGTTGATCGGTTTATCTTTGTTGGAACTTGTAACCAATTTCTTTTTTCATATGCTCAGGATCCATGGGACCCAACTAGCAGAGATGCCATTTATTGGAACTCGTCATATATATAGACGCCAAGGGATGTGCCGTAGTCTATTATCTGCTATTGAATCGGTAGGGAGATTGTGTTTGTGCGTGCGTTTTTTCTTATTTTGTGGGTGGGGGATGATTTTAGTTTAGTTCAGGCTGTTCGGTTAGAAACCCTAGCTCTTTTCCCCCCAGATAGGACCATAGCTGTTTGATGCAAATCTTATGCAATCAAGGTATAAAAATTATCACTTATGCAAGGATTGCTCATTTCTGTGTGGAGTTATTGAGTACTTTATGATATTGTTTTCTTTCCATACATAACTCCGCCCGAAAAGCATACTCAATTTGATCCGGAATTCTCTTTCTTCTAGAGTAACTAGCAAAAGCAAGAAATATGATGAACCTTCGTGCATATTTTCGAGTTAATTAGACCATGATGCAACTTACATTCAATTTGTTTTTGTGGTTCGTATTTTCAAAGTCAATGTTTAAGGGATCATGGTTAGGTAATTAGGCCTTAAACATTGATTTTGAAAGCAAGTTCCCCAATTGACAGAAAGTACGTTTCATTTTTATACAATTAACACCATATTTATGTAATTTAAAACCACTTTTCTTTATAAATAATCCTTATGTGCTCGATAAAAACTGGGAATCACATACACCGGTCTGTTTTTCGCACATGCCTGCGCTTGTGTGATTGCATGCTTGAATATATGTACACTCGTATTGTTCAAGGCTGATGCACGAAGCTTATGTATCTACATGTTAATTTTCTACCACTACCGATCCTACACGTCTACGTCTACGTGTACACCACTACATCTATGCATCTTTTTCTACGTCTACACTTACTTTTATGTTTCTACGTATACATATATACATCATTGTGTATATATTCCTCATAGTTTGCACTTGCTTTAAATAGGCAAAAGTTACATGAATCATGTACTAGTCATGAACCAATGAAAAGATTGCTTCATTATTTATTAATTTTCAGACAATTTTAAACTGTATGGTATTTCCTTGGTGATTGTTTTCTACCTGATTCTTTTAGGTTTGGTGAACTACTTTTTAACCTTTTACTTTTTCAGGCTCTTTCTTCCCTTCAGGTTGAGAAATTAATTATTCCTGCTGTTGCTGAACGCATGCATACATGGACTGATGTTTTTGGGTTTCATCCATTGGAGGAATCACACAAACAAGAACTGAGATCTTTGAATATGTTGGTGTTTCCTGGGACCGATATGTTACAAAAGCCTCTAGCAAAGCAAGCCAACCCAAATGCCATGCCCGAAGGTAAAATAACTTCGAAAAATGGTTCAACATAGGACTTGATCCGTACAACCGCAATGTGCTTTTTCATATGTTTTGTTTTAGCTATTGGAAGTTTTTTTGTACCACATAGGTCACTGTACTTTCAAATTTTGTCCCACTTTAAGCCACCTGTTAATTGGACATTCGGTTTCGTAGTTTAAAATGACACCTTGTATCATTTGTAGTGTCTCTATCCATAACACCTCTAAAATTTTATGAAAACATCTTATCATAAACATGTCTTTATAAAACTGTAAACTAATAGAAGTATACAACTTTCTGGATCCTTATCAAGTAAAACTAAGTGAAAAAGTGATATCATTCATCATTTATTGCAATGGCATGTGTGATAGCCGGTAAAATTTTAACATGTGAAACCGCCATCCAATTATCTAGTAACCTAATAACCTATATGGTATGATTGTATGAAACAAAGTTTAGTGACTAAAACAGGACATATAAAAAAGCGTGTTGCTGTTCTACAACATAAACCCTCTTACCCGTTTGATTTCTGTTTTGTTAAACATGACTTGATTTTCTTCTTTTGTTCTGGTAGGTAACGGCACGGTTGAAATAGACGAAAATAAGGTTATTTCTTCTGACGTTAAAGAGTCCAGTGACAAAACCGCCACAACTGATTCTGGTTCTCAAGAATCTAATGTTCCTTTGGATGATGGTTGTTCTGTAGCTGCGACCAAGGACACTCTTCCCAATAATTCTCCCGTTAAAGACGAAAAGGCTTTGGCTGTATCGGGAAACAAATCTGAATTGGTTTCCGGTTCCTCTGTCGCGCTTGATCGTAACAAGGGCGATGATGCAAGCAAAGCTACCGATCCGGATTCACATCCAGCACAAATCTCTGATGTTGCTTCACATGATATTGCTGTTTCATCAGATGATATTCCTTGTGAACCTGGACTAAAACTCTCGGTTTCTGTAGATAAACATTTTGAATCCAATGTAGAAGAATCAACTGTACGGCAGTGGGATGAGATTACAGCCGAAGTCCCTATTGTTCCTTCACGTGATATTTGTGAACCCAAACACCGAATGCCAGAGAAAGAATCTGGTTCTTCCATCCAATCACATTCCGATCCAAACGTAGAAGAAATTTCTGTGGAGAATGGCACAGGGATAAATCCACTTCCAACCCAAGTCCATGATACAGTTCCTTCTGTAGATATACAAGAAATTGATGTGCAGAGAAGCTGTGAGACTACTAACAAAACCACTGATGTTATTTCACTTGAAGCCGAAGATTCTAATGTAGCTTTCAAGAATACAGTTTCTTCAGATTCGCCTTGTGAACAAGAACTCCAACCATGTGGAATTGAATCTCATTCCTTGGATGCCCACATGGCCGAGAGGGTAGAAAAATCATCTTCTGATGTCAGTCCAGTGATTCTTGAGAATACTAATAACTCACTTGAAGCTGAAGCTTCTAATGTACCTTTGAAGGATATTGTTTCTTCAGATTTGCCTTGTGAACAAGAACTCCAAACATGTGGAATAGAATCTCATTCCTTGGATGGCCACACTGCTGAGTGGGTAGAAAAGTCGTCTTCTGATGTCACTCCAGTGATTCTTGAGACTACTAATAACTCACTTGACGCCGAAGATTCTAATGTAGCATTGAAGAATACGGTTTCTTCAGATTCGCCTTGTGAACAAGAACTCCAATGTGGAATTGAATCTTGTTCCTTGAATGCCCACACTGCCGAGAGGGTAGAAGAGTTGTGTTCTGATGTCAGTCCAGTGATTCTTGAGACTACTAATAAATCACTTGAAGCTGAAGCTTCTAATGTGCCCTTGAAGAACACCGTTTCTTCAGATTCACCTTGTGAACATGAACTCCAATCATGTGGACTTGAATCTCGATCCTTGGGTTCCCATACTGCCGAGAGGGTAGAAAAACTGTCTTTGGGTGTAAGTCCTGTGATTCTCGAGATTACTAATAACTCGCTTGAAGCTGAAGCTTCAAATGTACCTTTCAAGAATACCGTTTTTTCAGATTCGCCTTGTGAGCATCAACTTCGTCCATGTGGACTTAAATCTCAATCCTTGGATGTTCATATTGCCATTAGAGTAGAAAAATCGTCTTCTGATGTCAGTCCAGTGATTCATGACAGTAATAATAACACACTTGAAGCCGAAGCTTCTGATGTGCCTTTGAAGAATACTGTTTCTTTTGATGCGTCTTGTGAACATGAACTGCAACCATGTGGACTTGAATCTCGATCCTTGGATCCCCACACTACCGAGAGGGTAGAAAAATTGTCCTCTGATGTTAGTCCAGTGATTCTTGAGACTACTAATAACTCGCTTGAAGCTGAAGCTTCAAACGTACCTTTGAAGAATATCGTTTCTTCAGATTCACCTTGTGAACATGAGCTCCAATCACATCGACTTGAATCTCATTCCTTGTATTCCCACACTGCCGAGATAGTAGAAAAATCATCTTCTGACATCAGTCCAGTGATTCTCGAGACTTCTAATAACACTGCTGATGTTAATTCACTTGAAGCTGAAGCTTCTGATGTACCTTTGAAGAATACTGTTTCTTCAGATTCACCTTTTGAACATGAAATCCAATCATGTGGATCTGAACCTCCTTCCGTGGATGGGCACACTGCCGAGAGGGTAGAAAAATCATCTTCTGACATCAGTCCAGTGATTCTCGAGACTACTAATATCACCACTGATGTTAGTTCACTTGAAGCTGACACATCTAATGTAACTTTGAAGAATACCATTTCTTCAAACTCACCTTGTGAACATGAACTCCAATCACGAAGACCTGTACATCTTTCCTTGGATGACCACACTGCCGAGATGGTACAAAACCCGCCTTCTGATGTCAGTCCAGTGATTCTCGAGGCTTTAGAACATGTTGTTGAAGACAAGATTCAGTTTTCTGAAGGTGGTTCATGTGAAAGTGTATTGAAAACGCAGGAAAATCATAGAGGAATTACTGAAGATTCTGATGGCTGAAAGCTGAAACGATCTGTGCATGGATCTTTCTGGAAATCCAGCTCCGAGTTTGACTCTGAGGTTGCGTCTAAATGTCTAATGCAGAAGGGTGTTATGGTAATTTCAGCTTCAAATGTTCAACCAAAAAGGTATTATATTGAGGTTTTGAGTTTGCCTTGTATTTTAGTCGTCGGGGTTTCCAAGTGTTGGATCCTCTTGTCTTGTTGTGTATTAGAAAATTCAAATATAGAAGCCGACACAGATGCTATTGCGTAATATAACTATCAGATTCTAACAAAATCATGCCGAACACCATGTACCTTTGCATCAAGATTGTACCTTTGCTCGCATGTTAGTCATTTAGTCGTTTCTTCAGAAACAATAACGTGCTTCTACCAACTATTCACCTGTGATTCTTGATCTGAAGGGCTGGGTTTAGCGGACTACTTTCTTCTTTCGAGTTCTTAGAAGACTCCTCAGACATAACTAAGGTTCTAACCGAGCCTAGTAGTGCGAAGGTTACCTTGAGCTTGACTTTGAAACTCGATGGTACATTATAAAATGCTGAAAAATATATAAATTAATTTCTTCGTGGCTCAATGTGACAACTGCATACTACTTAACTCACGCATCGAGTGCACACACACTTGAGTATATGAAACTTTGATGATTATTTTGAGTCGGATGGTTTATCACTCAAACTTGACTTTGAAACTCGATAGTTCATTATAAAATACTGATAAAATATAGGGCAAAAAATTAAAAATATTAACAAATTTTTGACATTTTTATCATTAATAGTAACATTATTCATAAATTTTTCATTAATAACATTGACTTTTATATTTTTTATCGTTTATAGTAACAACTTTTTATTTTTCTATCAATAATAGTAATTGGTGACCTGCAAAACCTTACAGTTATCAAAAATAGTAATAATATTTTATATTTTTTATCAATAACAGTAACATATCAAATTTTTACAATTTTCTGTGATCTTTGAAATCCGTGCAAATCAAAGTTTGGAATTGCATTTCGGAAGTTTTCACTTTGCAATTCCATATTTTGACTTCGAAAGTCTTTTTGCAATTATAAATTTTTTGTTCTTTTTGTATTCGCAAATTTGGTTTCTGAACAAGTTTTTTTAACAGTTTAATTTTTATTTTATTTTATTTGGTTATCATGATTATGAAAAAAACAACATGTTTTCACGTTTTTTGCGTTTTCGTCCCTCCATGTTATTTTTTTCCATAAAAAACCTCAAGTTATTCTTTTCTTATTGGTTTAGTGAAATTTTGAACATTAGACCCCGGCTATAATTTGTGAACCGGGTTTTAAAAACTTGAAAAACCGGGTTCTAATGTCCAAATTTCACTAAACCAATAAGAAAAGAATAACTTGAGGTTTTCTACGGAAAAAAATAACATGAATGGACGAAAACGCAAAAAACGTGAAAACATATTGGTTTTTTTCACAATTAACCCTTCTGAAATTTAAAAATTTTTCTCTGTTAGACAAATCTCAGATGTTCTATGTTGTTTGTAACTGGTGTTTAGTCAAATCTCGAATGTTTGAGGTTCAATCATGAATCTCAGATGTTTTAAAATCTCACATGCTTTAAATCTCACATGTTTTAAATCGCAGATGTTTTAAATCTCACATGTTTCAAATCTCAGATGTTTCTTTTGTTTTCTATGTTTTTTAACCTCGGATCTCGGAAGTTTTTTTTTTCATAACACCTAGTTTAATTTTATATCTCGGATTTTTTTAGTCTTAGAGTTAACTACACAGTTTTTTTTTTCCTACTAAGTATATTGTATTAAAAAAACAATAACACAAAATTTTTTTCTTCTTTCTTTTACTTATTTCTAATCTAAGTCTCGGACCAACTTTGAAATTTTTTTAAGTCCGAGTTTGTCAAAATAATAATAATAATAATAATAATAATAATGATAATAAATTTTTTACCAAGTTTGATTTTTTTTTTCTTTTTTTCCTTTTGTTTTGTCCGAGTTTGTAGTTTTATTAAGTTTTTCCTTTATTTTTTTTCTTCTTCTTTCGAGTTTATTTTTTTCTCGAGTTCTATCAGCATTGAACTCGTTTCGTTCAAATATTCAAATCAATCTGTAATCTTCAAGATCCAATCAAACATAAAGTGTCAAAGATGTCTTCAATTGAGAAGCAAGCAACGGTTACAAATGATGCGAATGTAGAGCATGGCATTATAGATTTACCTACTTATGCGGACTCTGCCAGCTCTGAATCAGGACGTAAGGTACATTCTTCTCTTGATATTTAATCTTACAATAAAGTTAATGAGTTGAATGCTAAAATTGTGTGCTCTTAATAACGAACTTCAAGCGGAAAAGGTTCAATCTAAAGTTTTTCATGATAAGTGGATGAATGAACATAATCTGTTTGTAGAACTTCTTTGGGAAAAAGCTAAGATTGATAATGCGAATACTAATCTCAAAAGTTGTTTAAACATGGCAAACGAGACTAAAGATTCATTGAAATATGAGCTATCTGATCTTTTGAAACGTTATGAGTCGTTGCATTATGAGAATAGTGATAGCAAAGAAAAAATTCAAAATGATTGAAAAGGAAAGTGTTGATCTGTATGTCTGTATCAAAGAACTTGATGATAAATTTATTAAACACGGACAAACAGATCAAACCATTCACATGAACAAGCCTAAGCAGACACGGTTTTATCACTCTAAGGAAGGCATCGGTTTTGAAAATTCAAAAACTCTTCATAAAGTGTCGATGATATTGCCCACTATGTATGATTTCAATTACACGAGAGCGGAATACAAAGCTATTTTTCATAGATCATCTGAACCAAGAGGATCTTAACCGGAAAAACATAAAGAACACTCAAACCTTCATGGCCTATGAGCAACTGAATGAAAGTTATTCATCTAGAATACCAACTTTAGATGATGACTATTTTCACGGTTACTCAGAAGAGGAAATCAAAGCTAAACCGGTGACTCCCATACCTCACCCATATGTGCCGATTTCTGTTTTAGAACACAAAATTGTTGTTCTAGAAGAGCAGTTAAAACAATCTCAAAAAGAAGCTTCTGAATACCATGATGCTCTTATTGAGAATGTGGTGAAGTATGAGAGCGAAGTAATTGTGTTGGGAAATATTCTAAGTATGTCAAGCTGTTAGTTAGATTTCTCAAACTGTTAGTAGTCTTTTTGTGTAATTACAAAGTTCAAGCTGTTAGTTGAGTAAGTTCGAGCTGTCAGTACAAAAGTTCAAGCTGCCAGAGCTAAAAAGTTCAAGCTGTTAGTTGAGTAAGTTCGAGCTACCAGAGCTAAAAGGTTCAAGCTGGTCAACAGATTAACAACAGAAAGTGCTGAAATTCAGGAAGTGATTTATATTTGAAGATTCAAGCATATCTACTACCAGAGAAATCAGAGTTCCTCAAGGAAACAAATCAGAAGGCTATATATATAGATAGAATAGGTTTTTCTATTGTAAGTCTGTACGTGCAAGTTTTGTAATTTTATGCTTCATTTGTAATTGCTTTCTGATTAAGTTTCTCAAGCCTCTAAGGTTGTAAAACCCAAAGAACAGTCTGTGTTCTTCGTCTAATCAAATAGATTAGAGGTGATTGTAATCAGTGAGTTTGGCAATATAAAAGATTTGATTTTTGATTATATTTATGTGTTATTTATTCTGAAAGTTTTTCTTAAAACAATTAAGTGTTATTCCGCAAACTTCTTAATTGGACTTTGATTCAATACAAGGTTATTGGTTTACACTCTGATTTATTCAAACCAGTTAATCTTAGGTGGTAGTTTTGATCTTGTCAAGTGGTATCAGAGCCACAGGTTCTGTTTATTATTCATTGTTTCAAAGTCAGAAACTTTCTTTTAAAAATTTTATTTTTCTGCAATGGAGTTTGAAAATAGCAGTAGTGGATCTGGGCAAGGACTCAAGGTGCCTATGCTCAAACCCACTGAGTTCGAGATGTGGAAACTCAGGATTCAACAACATATTCATTTTATTGATTATGCCATTTGGGAAGCTGTTGAATATCATCCTGTAGTTGATCCAGAACTAGATGCTGAGGGAAAACCTATAAAAACACCTCCAAAGACTGAACTTGAAAGAAAGACTAGAATGAATGAAGTGAAAGCACTTACTATTTTACAAATAGCCATTCCTAATGCTTATCAACATCAGTTTAAAAAGTTCTATACTGCTCATTCTCTTTGGATTGCTTTAGAGAAAAGATTTGCTGGCAATGCTAGCACCAAAAGGAATCAAAAAGATCTTTTAAAACAGCAGTATGAAAACTATTCTGGTGGCAAGAATGAAAACCTTACTCGGATTTTTGACAGGTTTAATAAGCTAATAGGTGAATTGGAGAGTGCAAAAGTCAGCCTGGATCAAGATGAAGTAAATAGAAAATTCCTTAGATCACTTGGTGAAGAATGGACAGTCTATGCTGCCCAATGGAGAACCAAAGACACTCTTGATGAAATAGAGTTGGATGATCTTTACAACAGCCTGAGAGTGTTTGAATATGAGATTGAAAATAAAAAAAAAAACCTTTTCTTACAATCACAAGACTGCTCTGCTGTCATCATCATTAAATGATAAATTAAACTGTTGTGACTCTTTTTCAGGAGCTAATGGTAACTCTGCTGAAGTTCAGTATGAAGCTTTTGTTGCAAATGATGGACTGTTTGCTCTGAATGCTGAAGATTTAGAACAAATCCATCCAGATGATTTGGAAGAGATGGACTTGAAATGGCAGCATGCTATGTTGACTATGAGGGCTAAAAGATTTCTGAAAAGAACTGGCAGACCAAACTTTCAAGCCTGATCAGAAGGCAAACCAGCATTTGATAAATCAAAAGTTGAATGCTTTAAATGCCACAAGCTTGTTCACTTTGCTAGCGAATGCAGATCCCAAAGTCAGCAGCAACCAAGACCCAAGCAAACCAATCAAAGTTTATCATCACAAGCTCTTGTCTCTCAAGAGGACAATGTGTTTGACTGGAGTGATTAGACAGAAGAGGAGTTTCAAAATCAAGCTCTAATGGCAGAAACATCCAATGTCACTTCCACTGAACTACCATCTGAGGTAAATGCTAAACTCTGCTCTCAAACATGCAAATATATGGTTAAAAAGTACAGAGATCATAATGAGAGCATGTGCAAAACTCTAGCTAAGATGGAAGAAAGGAGATATGAGTACATGCAGGCTATAGAAGATCTTGAAAAACAGATCAATGACTATAAGGATAATGAGATTCAGATGGGACATGATAGAACGTATCATGAGTGGGAGAAAAAGGAACTGAATAAGAAAATGGAGACCCTAAATAAGAAAACAGAAGGTGCTAGAAGCTAACAAGAAAATAGAATCTGTTAATATAGATTTAGGAAGCTTCAAACTGGCAAATCAAAAGCTAGAACACCTAATGGAGGTCCAATTTAAAGATAGGGTAAAATCTCAACTCAATCCCAAAGAAGGTATAGGATACAAAGCCACTCCACCCCCATACAACAACAAATACATTCATCCCATGAGTGAAGTTGCTGATAGGCTTGTGAATGAACCATTAGATGAAACAATGAAAACTGTGATTCCTACCCTTGAAGACAGGCCTGAATCTAAAGAAGAACTGATTCCAAATGCAGGCTGTGAGTATAAAGAAGTTGAGAAAAATATCAAAACAATGAGTGCACCTATAGAACCTCCTACTTCCAGTTTCATCAAAAACCCCAGTGAAAAAGGAAAAGAGAAGATGAGTGTATGCAATAATGCTTCACATGTTCCTGTACCTTCTAACTGTAATATTGCATCTTCCTCAAAAACTAATAAAAGGGGTAAGACTGTAACAACCTAAACTTTAGCCTAATTTAATTATCTGATTATCGAACCAATAATGTAATATTATTACATTATTTGAATTATAATTTAATTAAGTTATGAAATATTTAATTAAATTATATAAATATTTAAAGTTATGATTTAATAATTATTAAAGATAATTAAATAAAAGAGATATAAGATACAAAAGTAAAAGTGGGTTAAGTAGCAAATATAACTAGATGAAGTATATAAACGAGATTTATTATTATTAAACATTCATTTTAAGAAATCTGACTCTCTCTCTACACTCTCTCTCCACCTTCTCTCTAAATTATCTCCCAAACCGACCGTCCGATTATCGAGTTTTATACGTCATTGAAAAGATCTCGAAGAGTTCTATCTGAATCTGCTATCTCCTACGTGATTTCGTACGAATTTGAGGTAAGAATCGATATTTTTAAGCTTTTATATTTTTGGTTTTTATGAATAAATTCGAATTTGACTATTTTATGTGATTAAAGTTAATTTAGCTCGAGTTTTAACTAGATTAAGTATAAAATAAACGAACCTAGGCTTAATACTCATTATATTCGTGATTTATAACTTAGAAATTCATGTTTTAGAGCTGTAAATATGAACAAATTCGAGAATGCCAAGAACACACTCGAAATACATAGAACAAACTCGAAAGTGAGCTAAATTCGAGAATATATTCGAATTTAATTCTTAAATTCGAAATGGGATTAGACTTTGTCCATAAAGTCGAATTTGGTTTCGATTTTGACTCTAAGTTCGAGAAACATACTTTCTAATTTGTCCTATGTTAAAAATGTAGCATTCGAATTTATTCAACATAATCGAATTTGATGACTTCGAATATAATATTTGAATTTAATCACTTATTAGAATTTAATGCATTATAAATTATACTTATGTTTGAATATAGTCAAAGTCATGATTTGAAGATTAACCCACTATTCGAATTTAAGGAGTATATATTCAAATGCTTTGAATTTAACCCAGGTTCGAATTTAATCACATTCAGCCTTCGACTTTAGTACTAATTCAAATATAGTTTCGAAATTGGTGCTACATATTCGAATTTAAGTATATAAACTCGAAGCCCACTCCCTAAATTCGAATATATTGAATAAAACACTTGGACAATGCATAAAATAACAAAATAGTTAGCAAAATAAATATATATATTAATATATATTAATATATATATATATATATATATATATATATATATATATATATATATATATATATATATATATATATATATATTGATCATTTGAGAATATTAATAAAACAAAGAATGATTTATGAACGAACAAGTTATCAGAATCAAATAAAATAAAGATTTTTAAAGATAAAAGATGATGATATTAATATGATATTGATATGATAATTCTGGACAGGTTCAGTTAATTTCTGAACATTTATTTAAAGATTTAAAGCGGGTCAAAGGTTTGAATTGACAGAGAACAGATTGACAAAGATAAAATCCTGAGATAACTCAGGTGGCAGATTTTACATCTGTTTGATAAAGACCCAGATCTGTGAGTTATAGATATTCAGATTTATCATGCTTGAATTTCCGGTTGAGACATATTGTTGATGCTAGATTGATTTGACATTCATATTATCAGCTGGATTGTGACCTGTGCACACTATGATTCAGTGTTGCCCGGTGGATCATGATAGCTATTTGACTTATCACTTCATATGATATTGCTTTACAGTTCATTTCAGATTTTACTTTAAGATTACTGCTATCATGACTTTGAATACGTATGCTTCATCATTGCGTATACTTTGACATTTGATTCAGCTTGACTAGCCTTGTTGGTCTATTGTTCTAGACCTGGCTATTTCACCAATTCTATTGCATTGGTAATGACCTCCGATGTTCCGCCACGTTGATTTACTGGTAGCTACCCCAGTATGTGGCTGATCCCCACGATTTAAGCGTGAGCGTGGCTTGAGCATCATCCGATTCTATGACTTCTATGTCTCAATGATGAGGGCTGTAGCGGCAGCCAAGACATATCATGCTAGACTGATGATCCGCTTGACATTACATGTTAATTTGAAAATCTATTTACTCACTAAACATTGCTTACGGTTGCTACATTAACATTTTTACAGGAAAAGATAAAGGAAAGTCACCTGCCGGACCTAGTACTTAGGTCATACAAAGATCAAGACAGAAGTTTCATAGACCTCTACTCAGCAAACCCATTTTGGTACTAAATGGAGGATGTTATTATGGTGGTCTGGGTAGATTTATCTTGAATATATGATGATATGAATTAGATTAGACTTGTGCCCTTTATAAGTTTAATTTAAAAGTTGCATCTGTATTAAACTTAAATCCTAATATGTTTGTGCTTGTAATTTTTAATTCCGCAATTAATTACTCTATCTTAGTTTGATTGATATCGTATTGCATATTGTGGGACCTAGACTCTGAGGACTGCCCCGTAAGGGGAGGTCTTCACAAAGACTGTTCCAATATGCACATGCCAAAAGCATGGTGTCCAAAAGTTTCCCACACAACAGCAGGTAAGGGGAAATCAAAGGAACAAGAACCAGTTATGGTCTAACAAAACTGGTTCTCCAATCAAAACAGTCAAAAGATGTTTCCATTGTGGCAGGAAAAACCATTTGGCCAGACATTGTTTATATAAACCATCTGTTGCAAAACAGACTGTGGTTCAAAAACAAGCAAGTGTTCAAAACTCAAAAAATTCAAAGGCCAAACCACCTGTTACACCAGTTCCAAAGAAGACAGTTGACCACAGGTACTTAAAAGTGATCAAAAGACAGCCTACACACCAAAAACAAGTTTTAGCAAAATCCAAAGCGAATATTAAAAAAATATGGTTTGTTAAAGGTAAAAACACAGATCAAACTGCTGATGCAAGTGTTGAGACTGTTAAGTCTAAAGTTGGAACTGGTAGTGCCAATTCTGAAGCTGTTGGCACTAAAAACTCAGTCCAAACTGCTAAGTCTCTGCTAAGTCTAAAGTTGGAACTGGTAGTGGATCTTCTGAGACTGTTAATGAAAAGGTTGGAAAGACACCTGGATACCTCATGTCACAACTAAATACTCTTCACAAAATTCACCAGTGGATCTCACTAAGTTTAAAAAGACACAAACAGTGTTTTGTTATGTCAATGCACAAGGACAACCCAAAACCAATTTGGTTTGGGTTTACTCCACTACTAACTAAACTTTTTTCTGTGCAGGGCACCCACAGGACCCAACGTAAGACAAGATGGCATATGGATAGTGGATGCTCTAGCCACATGACAGGCAATTCTGAATGCATGTCAAATTTCAAAAGCTTTGAAGGAGGGTTTGTTGCATTTGGTGGAAATTCCAAGGGAGGTAAGGTAATAGGTAAGGTGACTGTTAAAGCAGGCAATATGATCTTCAATGATGTTTTGTATGTTGAACAGCTGAAGTATAATTTACTAAGTGTGTCTCAAATCTGTGATAAACAAAATATTGTTCTGTTCACAGACTCTGAGTGTATTGTCCTTTCAAAAAATTTTAAAATTCCTGAAAATCTTGTTTTACTTAGAACACCAATAAAGGACAATGTCTACTGTTTGGACACAGATCATTTATCCAAATCAAATACTTTAATCTGTTTGATATCCAAAGCATCATCTAATGAGTCTGCTCTTTGGCACAGAAGGATGTGTCACATGAACTTCAAATCTATGAATGTTTTAGTAAAAAAGAACTTGGTAAGAGGTTTACCACAAAAGGAGTTCATATGTGATGATCATTGTGTAGCATGTCTTAAAGGCAAGCAACACAAAACTTCTCATAAGGCCAAAGAGGTAAATTCAATCTCATCTGCTCTTCATCTTATTCATATGGATCTCTTTGGTCCAACATCTGTTTTGAGTTTGAATAGAAGAGCTTACTGTCTAGTCATTGTTGATGATTTCACCAGATTTACATGGGTTTACTTTCTTAGAACTAAGGATGAAATTGCTGAGCTAGTCAAATCCTTTATCCTTAAGATAGAAAACCAATCAAACTTAAAAGTTAAGATGATCAGGTTAGACAATGGAACTGAGTTTAAAAATCATATCCTAAACAGTTTCTGTGAGTCTAAAGGTATTGTAAGGCAATATAGTGCACCTAGAACACCACAACAAAATGGTGTAGCTGAAAGGAAGAATAGAATTTAATAGAGGCTGCTAGAACCATGCTAGCTGATTCCAAACTGCCAATGACCTTTTGGGCAGAGGAAGTCAATACAGTTTGTTATGTGCTAAATAGGGTTCAAATTGTTCAGACACACGGGAAAACTCCATATGAGTTATTCCATCACAGAGTTCCCTTAGTAGCCTTTCTAAAATCTTTTGGTTGTTCATGCACTATTCTTCACACTAAAACTCACTTAGGAAAGTTTGAAAGTAAGGCTGAAGAAGGTTTCTTTAGGTTACTCTATTCAAAGCAAAGCCTATAGAGTATATAACAGTGTGTCTAAAACCATTGAAGAAAGTGCCATGTTGAGTTTAATGAAAACACTGCAAATGCTAAAGGCACTGGTCCTGATTGGTTGTTTGATTTAGATTCACTAACAAATTCTCTGAGCTTTGTTGAGTATTCTGCAGGAGCTGTTGAAAACAATGTTGAAATTGCCAGTACATATGCTCATGCTGGTAACACAAACATTCCAGTTGTTGGCACAAAGTTTCCAACTGTTGAAGATTCTGATAAATGAGATGAGTATACTGTACTACCACTTCTATCTTGTGACCCACCAGGGGTCCTGATTGATCAACACGCCACAAATCCAGAGTATGAAGTGCCAATCCCAAGCCCTGAAGTAACAACTCCATCCAATAGGGACACAGTCCCATCTTCTGATCAAGCTGTTACTGGAGCAGAATCATCAAGTGGTACTGAAAGTGATGATACAAATCTGGGAACATCATTTCAGACAGAATGAGAACCCACACTCAGGGTTCACAAGTATCATCCTCTCAACCAGATAATGGGAGACCCACGCACTCCTGTGTAGACAAGGACAATGGTTCACAAGGAGTCCACTGATGCTGAATCAGCAGTCCCTCACAAGGAGTCCACTGACGCTGAATCAGCAGTCCCTGAATTCAGTCTAGCTGCCTTTGAACATGCATGCTTCATGTCACAATTAGAACCAAAGAAGGCATCTGAGGCTCTGAAAGATCCATCTTGGATTGAGGCAAAGCAAGAAGAACTTTTGCAATTCAAGATTCAGAATGTATGGACTCTAGTTGAATTACCTAAAGGAAAGAGAGCAATTGGTACACGATGGGTTTTCACGAACAAGAAGGATGAGAGAGGTGTGGTGATCAAGAACAAAGCAAGATTGGTTGCTCAAGGATACACTCAAGAAGAAGGAATAGACTATGATGATGTCTTTGCCCCAGTAGCAAGGATAGAAGCCATCAGACTGTTTCTAGCTTATGCCAGCTTCAAAGGGTTCAAAGTGTACCAAATGGATGTGATATCTGCATTCCTGTATGGTACAATTGAAGAAGAGGTTTATGTGTGTCAACCCCCAAGAGCATGGTCTGACACTTTGTCCTCATACCTTCTACAAAATGGATTCAAGAGAGGTACTCTGGACAAGACATTGTTCATAAAGTCCATCAAATCAGAGATTTTGCTTGTTCAAATATATGTTGATGACATAATTTTTGGATCAACAAATGACATTCTGTGCAAGGAGTTTGAAACCTTGATGCACAAAAAGTTTCAAATGAGTTCAATGGGAGAACTCACTTTCTTTCTAGGATTGCAGGTCAAGCAGAAACCCACTGGACTTTTTATAAGTCAATCAAAGTATGTAAATGACATCCTGGAAAAGTTTGGCTACAAAGATACTAAAGTTGCTAGCACTCCAACGGACACTCACAAGCAGCTTGATGCAGACAAAGATGGAGTGGATATGGATATTCACTTATATAGATCCTTGATAGGTTCACTAATGTATCTCACATCTTCTAGACCTGATATAACGTTTGTTGTTTGTGTTTGTGCCAGGTTTCAATGTGCTCCAAAGGATTCACATCTGTTTGCTGTTAAGAGAATCTTTAGATACCTCAAGGGCCAACCACAGTTGGGACTATGGTATCCTAAGGACTCTCCTCTTGAACTAACAGCCTATTCTGACAGTGACTATGGAGGGTGCAACATAGACAGAAAATCTACACTTGGTGGATGTCAATACCTAGGAGCAAGACTGGTCTCTTGGCAGTGCAAAAAGCAAACCACTGTTTCCACCTCATCTACTGAAGCTGAATATGTTGCAGCTGCCAGCTGCTGTTCTCAAGTAATGTGGATTCAGAATCAACTGAGAGATTATGGTATGAACTTTCTATCTACTCCTATTTACATTGACAACTCAAGTGCAATAAACATTGTACAAAATCCAGTGAAATTTCCCAAAACCAAGCACATAGACATTAGATTTCATTTTATAAGAGATTGTAATGAAAATAAATTAATCCAAGTTACTAAAATTCATACAGATGATCAATTAGCTGATCTATTTACAAAACCATTTGATGTAGGAAGATTCACCTTCCTAGTATCAAATATTGGTATGGTTAATATGGATTAATTTGTTTTTCATTATTCTCTCTTATTTTCTAAGAGACATACTTATTAAATGTGCTTAGTTAAGGGGGAGACACTATTTCATAAGAAAATTTTTAATTTTCAACTAACAGCTTGAATCTATTCTCAAGCTGCTAGTTCATTTTACTCGAACTGTTAGTTGTTTTCACTTGATCTGTCAAAGTGTGCAGGGTACTTCTGTAATTCCTTATACGTGTGTGCGCAGGACTAGATATTTTTGAAATACCAAAACCCTTAAAAGTCCCAGTTTCGTTCGATTGCAACTACTAGTTGCAAAAATATCTTCCACGATCGTTTCTTTCTCTCTCTGAGCGATTCACACACAGTCATTTCAAACCCTAAATCACCGTCTTGATCTCCAATGGAGTTTGTCAAAGAACACAACTGCCTCCCCTACTCTCTCAAACATGCTGATCTTCAACCGTTCCATGACATGATGGACTTTCTTCAAAGTTCTCACATCCATCATGCTCTCACCGTTAATCCCACCATCTTTGTCCCTCATATAGAGCAGTTCTGGAAATTTGCCACGGTAAATACCTCCAATGGTGTCACTTCTTTTGCATCCACAATCGATGGTAACCCTATTACCATCACTGAGGAGACCATACGCCAACATCTGCATCTTCAAGATGCCTCAGGTATATCAGATCTATCCCTTACTGCCTTACATGAAGGACTTTTTGCAATAGGGTATAGGGGCCCTACTGATTCTTTTACTTTCTTTAAAGCACATTTTACCCCTAAATGGAAATATTTTTGTGCATATCATTCAGCAATGTATAAGTCCCAAAAGAACTGGTTGGTCTGAGTTTTCTTCAAACATTGCCACTGCTCTAGTGTGTTTATCAACAGGCCAACAGTTCAATTTTTCAAATATGATTTTTCAGGGGATGTTAAGGCATCATGCCCTAAAGAATGGGAAATTTTTGATGTACCCACGGTTTTTGGCAGAAATAATTGCAAAATCTTGCAAAAATTTTTATATTCATAAAAGGGTACATGTTTCTCATAGGCACTGTTTACCATCAATTAAAAGACTTTTGAAACCAAGTGCCAATTTTCTTAATGTGGATGTCCCATTGCCTTCTGCAATGCTGGACATCAATCCAAGAAACAGAGGAGAGGGTCCTGAGCAGGCTCAGCCATCCATCACTGCTTCAACCCCAGGACCCCAACCCACTCCTCATGATACAAACACTTCCTCTGTTCCTTTTATAATACATACATCCTCAACCCCCTCACTACTACAATACAAAAGACAAAGGGTTTCAGGAGCTCCTTCCTCCTCAGCCCAAGCACAAGTGCCAAATATCCCTGTGCAGGAGGACACTTCTGAATAGAATAACCAAAGGGAACCCACTGAGGACACTCCCACCCTCAATTTGGAGGTGGACATTCCATTAGAGGATGTCCATATAGGTTTTGTGGCTGACACTACTGCTGGCTCTACACAAGAGGCACATGATAGTGTCAACATATCTAAGACCACACCCATGACAACAGAGGGTGTGCAAGCACCTTCTGGAAGTCCCCAGTACCAAGAACAAAGGGGCCAAGATGTTTCTACTTCTTTAATTCCTGCCTGTGATAGATCTCAAATACCACTATCATTTGAAGGTTGAGGCTAGTCTGCAACTTATGGCTTTAATGGATCAACAGCTGAAACCTGTTGTAGCTATATTGGAACATTACAAGTCCATTATTGCTGCACAGGGGGCTCAAATCACAGTGTTGCAACAGTTAACAGCAGTCCAACAACAAAGATTGGATTACTTTCATCAAGGATTCACGCTAAGGTGGAAACAAGATTATACAGCTTGAGAAGTTGGTTCGAACCCTAATTGCAAAGGTTTTTGGTCCACCTGGCCAAACCAATGCATCCAAAAAGGGAGAGAATCAGGAGTTCCCTCATACAGTCCAAACAGCTTCAACTTCCCCTCCAATAGTCCCAGTTTCTAGGCTAACAGTCCCAACAGCTACTCAAGCTGTTAGTCTAGAAACTCAAGCTGCTCCCACCAGGACAACTGGAGTTGTCATCAGAGAAGGTTCTAAGGCTCCTGTCACAACAGTCCAATCCACAGCATCAACTTCCAGAGACAAGGGCAAAGGCATTCTAATTGAATCTCCAAAGATTAAATTCTCTTCTAAAGAAGCCTAGGTTGCCCATGATGCTGAACTAGCAAGGAAACTAGCAGAAGAACAGGATAAAATCCTAGACCAGCAAACCCATGAACTAATGAAAGATGATGAAACCTTAGGTGACTATCTAAGAGGGTTTGTGGTCAAGGGAAATCAGAAGAAAAGGAAAATGCCAACAGGGCATTGAAATGCAGAACATAGAAAATTTTTGATAAACTTCTCTGCCTCAGCTGGAATATCAAGAGTAATGGCTCAGTCATGGTCAATAGAAAAACTTCAGGCTTTATATGACAAGGAGAAGGAAAAAGAAAAAGCAGCCAAAGCCTCTTAACAAGTCCAAGGTTAACAAGAATTAGTTCAAGCTGTTGCTAGTAATCCTCCTCATCAAGCAAAGTTTGATCAGGTGAAGAGAGTGTTGTTTGAACAACAACTTCAAAAGGCAATGGAAATCGAAAAGGCCCCGGATCAGTATGACTTCTCTAAACCGCCTATTACTTACTGGTATGCTAAATCAATAGATGACATTGATTTGGACTATCATTTTGTAATCAGAAGAGAGGCTGGTCCAGAAGAAGAATATAAGAGCCTAGCTCAGATGGCACAAAGGCTAACCAGAGATGATCTGACAAAATTGCATCATATTGGAACTGTTAGTCATTCAAGATCTCAATGTGTCTAGGTTCAAAGAAATGTAAAAGATCTTAGAAGCATTTTTGATCCAGAGTCTACAAGAATAGACATAGAAGCTGCCAAGGATATGAAGATTGTACAGGTTGATTTATATGCCAAATCAATGACATATAGACTCAAGCTTGCAGACGGATCCAGCAGGTACTACAATTTTGAATTTTTAAATCTGGCAAAGGCTTGGCTACTCCGAATGGGCTCAATAAAGATTAACTGTGATAAAGAGGAGTTGAAGAGAGAGTTCATAAAGGAAATAAAGCGGAAACTTTCACAATTGTAAGTTTTTGGATGCCTTAGTTTGTATATAACAGTTTTACTTTTTTTATTTCCTTATTTGTATAGAAACTTAAAGTCTTGTGTAAAGAATTTAAGTTAGGGGGAGATTGTTGGGAAATATTCCAAGTATGTCAAGCTGTTAGTTAGATTTTGTAACATCCCAAAATTTAAGATCATGTAATTTACAATTTATTTGGACTTAATTATTGTATTAATGAATTATTATATCAATTTAAGCTACTTTTGATCATATTATCTGTAAAATAAGAAAATACGAAGTTGAGGGGTGTAATGTGCAAATGGGTCAAAATAGAAATAAAAAGGGGAAAACCCTTTCATTTCCACCAACTCCTTCTCTCTCTACTCTCTCTCTCTCTAAACCGTACTCTCACTCTCTCTCGGCTTCAATCCAAGAACACCCAAGAACTCAACAATTTCAAGTGTAAAAGTTGGATTCAAGTTGCAATTTAGGAACTATAATTGCTGCAACAAACAATTTGAGGTAACGTTTGCTCATATTTACGAATTCTTGAAGTTTTGTTCGGATTTTTAGTGAAAACCGAATCATAAGATCTATGTTTCAAATGTTGATGCATGTTGGAAATAATTGTGGAAATGCTAATATCGGTTGATGATATTGTAGTATACAAATTTTCAGAATCAGATTCAAAGTGTAAGTATGATTTTGAGATAAGTGTGTGTTTTTAGTGTGTGTGTTCTTCGAAGACTTGTAGAAAATGGACACAAATATGGGATTTTTGGTACATTATGAAATGTTATAAGTTGATATAGTACATTTTAAGCTCATATCTTCAATTTAGTTACTGAAACATGCAAAAATGGTCAAAATATAATTTCTAGAAAATATTGGAAATTTTCTAGGTATGAACTCGGATGAATAAAGGTCCGAATTCGGACCTACCCCATTTCGGATCCATATCCATTTCGGACCATACTCAATCCGGACCACTAGTAATTTCGGACTAACCCTATTTCGGACCTACCCCAACTTCGGATCCCACTCAATTCGGACCATCCGGATTTCGGACAATCTGAATTCGGATGTGGTCCAAATTCAGTTAGAATTTCATTTAAATTACAGAATACAAGTTTTAAGCAATTACTGACACAAATTCACTATTACACTTACATTACAGATCATTGTGGTGTTATCAAAACACACATTGATTCAGAGACAAAGCACACTATACCAATCACTGTGAGTAACAGATTGTCATTCTAACATTTATTGTTTTTGCATTCATGTTTATATATTCAATGGCATGTTCACATTGTTCATATACATCATTTGGCACTCGTACATGATTTGTTGTTATGATGCACACTCGTACTTGACATGTAACACACATGTAGCCAGCGTTCATTTGAAAGTGCATCTATTTACATCATGCTTGCACTGCATGATTATTACTTCACAATCTGATGCGACCTGGACTGGGGCTGACAGCAGGCCACTGTCGGGGACTGATCATCCCACTCGTTATCCCGTCAGGTTCGGCACATCCCCGATCAGCATTTGAACTGCCAACCCATGCTTGCACTGCATGGTTTACACATACATTGAGGCTTACACTGCCTGTTTTCACATACATGGGGCTTACACTGCCCATGGTTAAGCATTGCTTGTAAAAAAATATTTGTTGTTTGCATAATCTGTTATCTCACTAAGCTTTAGCTTACAGTTGACTCACAAATGTTTTCAGGCAAAGGCAAAGGAGTAGTTAGACCTTCTACTTAAGCATATCAATTCAATATCCCGGAGACTTAGAAGCTATTGGTACACAGATATTGTAGCTTTGGGCTGGGATTTATGAGTTGTAATACAATTATGATGATGTAATAGATAGTCTTAATCACTGTAGAGATATACTTTCATTGCTTTAGTGTGGATGTGCTTAACTCTGATTTAAGTATTCAATTTCAATTATTATGATATACATTGGGTTGTTTGTTGATCCTGGTGATTCAATTAATTAATATCAAAACAAGAGGGTGTCACAGGTTTTGGTTTCAAAGCATTAGTTTGAGGTTTCAAGTGTCCGCGAGGACTTGGACTCAAACTTAGGTTATGATATTAGAATGGACTCCTAGGAAATGATCCGAACTAAGATAGGATTGACATGTACACGGGGACAATTAAAGGGTAACTGTAAACACTTAGGACTTACAAATAAATGTTCTAAATATAAGTTGTTATATTTCAGAACATGTCAGGAGACGATATGACTCCTCAGCAAATGTTCCAGATGATGCAAGCTCTAATGGAACAGAATAACGAATTACAATCCAAACGAATGGCTGAACAGGCTCAGTCATTTGCCGACCAGTTAAGGGCCAGAGATGAGGCCGAAGCGAAACGAAAGGCCGATAAAAGAAAGAACAAGGAGCAACAACAGGATGATCAAGAGGAAAGACAAGACACTGGGTCTTCTAACAGATCAAGGGGTTGTCGGTTTAAGGACTTCAAAAGTAACGGGGCTGTTACTTTTGATGGAACTGGAGATGCTGTGACTGCATTGGAATGGATCACCACCACGGAACGAACTTTCAGAATCAGCGATTGTGCTGACAAAGACATGGTCCGCTTTGCAACCGCTATGTTTGCAAGGGACGCTGTTATGTGGTGGGATGCAATGACACATGTGTTGACGATGGAGGTAGTGTCACACATGTCCTGGAGTGAATTTAAGGAAGTATTCTCCCAGCAATACTGTCCTACTGATGAGAAACGCCGTCTCGAGGCGAAGTTCCTGAACCTGACTCAAGGAACAAAGACGGTTACGCAATATGCCGTTGAGTTCACCCGACTAAGTTTGTTTACACCGCATCAAGTTGACACGGAGGAAAGGAAGATAGCCCGGTTTGAGGCCGGTCTAGACTATGAGATACGCCGAACCATGAGTGGGGTTCGGTATACAACATTTGCTGGTTTGTTAGAGGCTGCTCGAAATGTTGAGCAGGTCGTCTTGTTATCTGGATATGTCATTGGTTCAGCCGCCGCAGCACCGACTCAACCGTCGCCGCCAAAAAGGCAGCGGGAGTCTGGATCATCCCGATTCTCTCCTCAGTCCCATCAACAATCTTCATCACCCAATAAAGGTAGGGCCTTTGCGGTCAGTTCTGAAAATGAGGGGCTGCAGACGATGCAGAAAGGCGCACTCTGGGGAGTGCAAGACTCAGGATATGTACTACTTCTGTTGTGGACAGAAAGGCCATCACTGGGAGCATTGTCCTCGAAAAGACGATGCGTGCTACTGTCAGGATCTAAAACTAAATAACCAAGACTAACTGATTTGAATTTATCAGAGTATAAATCAATAATCTTGCATTGAATCAAAGTTTAATTAAGAAGTTTGCGGAATAACACTTAATTATTTTAACAAAAACTTTCAGAAGCAATGACGCATAAAACACAAGAAGTAATCAAGACTGTTTGTATTGCTGAATTCGATGATTACAATCACCTCTAATCTGTTTGATTAGACGAAGAACACAGACTGTTCTTAGGGTTTTACAACCTTAGAGGCTTATGAAAACTAAAACAAGAAGCAATTACAGACTCAAAATATGCAGAAAACTCTTATACAATAGGAAGACCTATTCTATGTATTTATATTGCTTCTTGATATGTTTCCTTGACGGACCATGACTTCTCTGATAGTAGATATGCTGGAATCTTCATGTAGATATCTTTTCCTGAAAATCAGCACTTTCTGTTTATGAAACTGTTGAGCAGCTTGAATCACTTGACAGCATGAACTGAGCAGCTCGAGTTGATTTACTCTGGCAGCTTGAACTTTTACACTGGCAGCTCGAGTTTCTTAAACTAGCAGCATGAACTTTGGATTTACATATAAACTCTACTAATAGTTTGAGAAGTCTAACTAACAGTTTGAATCTACTTAAACTATTTCCCAACAATCTCCCCCTAACTTAAATTCTTTACACAAGACTTTAAGTTCTATACAAAAATGGAAATGAATAAGTAAACTGCTATTTACAAACCAAGGCTTTCAAAAACTTATAGCTGTGCAAGTTTCTGATCTATAGCCTTCAAAAATTCTCTCTTCATCTCTTCTCTATCACAAGATATCCTTACAGATTTTATCTGAAGCAGCATATCTTTTGAAAAATTGTAAAACTCGAGATTGAAGAATATACCAGACCCATCTGTGAATTTAATTCTGTATGTCCTTGACTTGACAAACAGATCAACTTGCTTGATCTTTTTCCCTTTCTTTTCAGCATCCTCTATCTCTTCCCTTGCAAATTCAGGGTCAACAACTGATTTTAGATCTCTGATAAGTTGCTTCACTTGTGGTAGAGCAGATCTAACTTGTGTAACAGACCCTATATTGTACATCTTTGTTAGCTCATCCCTGGTCAACTTCTGAACCATCTGCCAAAAAGTATCAAATTCTTCTTCTGGTCCAGACTCTCTTCTTATCACAAAC
This sequence comes from Centrapalus pauciflorus, assembly GCA_020465985.1. Lineage (NCBI taxonomy): Eukaryota > Viridiplantae > Streptophyta > Magnoliopsida > Asterales > Asteraceae > Centrapalus > Centrapalus pauciflorus. The sequence goes on along the minus strand of JAANYP010009074.1, from coordinate 340,171 downwards.
TTAACTCTTAAATCTCTGTCATCTAGTGACTTGGCATACCAGTAATTTATCAAAGGCTTTGTAAAATCGTGCTGATCAATCAGTTTCTCTATCTCCATTGCCTTTTGCAGTTGTTGATCAAATAATACCCTCTTAACTTGATACAGCTTTGCTTATGATGATGGCACAGATGAAGGAATAGAAGCAACAGCTTGATCAGTAGGAGCAGGTGCACTGGCAGCAGCTTCAGTTTGAACTGATTTCTTTGATGGTTGGGCTTCTTGGGATGATTGGACTTCTTGGGAGACTTTTGTTTTCTTTCTTTTCTCCATCTTTTTGTCATGTATCTCCTGCAGCTTTTCAGTAGTCATGGACTGAGCCATTTTCTTTGGAATACCTGCTGCAAAGGCAAAATTGATTAAAAATCTTCTGTGCTCAGCCTTGGAGTGCCCTGTTGGCATCTTTCTCTTCTTTTCGCCTTGTTTGCTCACAAACCCCTTTAGGTAATCACCTAAGGTCTCATCATCATCTATTGGGGGCTGGGCTTGCTGATCTAATTCTTTGTCCATTTCTTCTGCTAATTTCTTGGCAACTTCAGCATCAAAGGCAATCTGGGCTTCTTTGGAAGAGAATTTGTGCTTTGGAGATTCAATAAGGATGCCCTTGCCCTTGTCTTTTGTAGAAGAGGATGTTGCTTGGACTGTACTTGATGGAGCTTGAACCCTTTCTTTTAGAACAACTCCAGTTGCTTTTGGGGCAGCAGCTTGAGTTTCTAGGCTAACAGCTTGAGAAGCTGTTGGGACTGCTAGCCTAGAAGATGGAACTGTTGATGCTGCTTGGACTAATGTTGTTGGAGCTGCTTGGACTGATTTGGGAACCTCCTGATTCTCCCCCTTTTTGGAAGCATTGGTTTGGTCAGAAGGACCTACAACCTTTGCCCCTTGGGTTTGAATCATCTGCTCTAATTTCATGATTTTATTTCCACAGAGGGTAAACCCTTTGTGGAGATAATCCATTCTTTTATTTTGAGCCGCCTCTGCCTGCTTGAGTGCAAAAATCTGAGCTCCCTGTGCAGCAATGATGGACATTTGATATTCCAACATGGCTACAACAGGTTTCAGCTTGGGATCCGTTAAGAGCATGAGTTGCAGACTAGTCTCAAGATCAGAAAACACCTGAGGTGCTTGTGATCTATCACTGACATTAATACCAGAAGTAGAAACCTCTGGGCCCCTCTGTTCTTGGTTCTGGGGACTTCCAGCTTGTGTTTGAACACTGGCTGTTGCCATGGGTGTGGTCTTAGAGATGTTGGCACTGTCCTGTGCCTCTTTTGCAGAAACATCAGTAGTGCCAGCCACAGAACCCATATGAACAATCTCTGAAGAGATGTTCACCTCCTGAGTGAGGATGGGAGTTTCCTCAATTGGTTCCCTTTGGATGTGCTGTGCAGAAGTGTCCTCCTGCACAGGGATATATGGCTCTTGTCTGAGGGAGGAGGAGGAAGGAGCTCCTGGTCCCTTTTTCCTTTTGTATAAAAATTTTAGTGGGCGAGTGGGCTGTTCAAAAGGATCAGAAGGAATTTGTGTATCATGAGGAGGGGGTTGGGGTCCTGGGGGTGTAGCAGTGATGATAGGCTGAGCCTGCTCAGGACCCTCTCCTCTGTTTTGTGGAAGGATGTTCATCATTGCAGAAGGCAATGGAACATCAATAGTTAAAAAATTGGCACTATGTTTCAAAAGTCTCTTTATAGAGGATAGTGAGTGCATGTGGGAAACATGTATCCGTTTATGTGAATGAGCAGTGGTGCAAGTGTGTGCAATGATTTCTGCCAAAAATCTGGGATACATCAAAAATTTCCCACTCTTTAGGGAATGATGCCTTAACATCCCCTGAAAAATCATGTTAGAAAAATTGAACCGTTGGCCTGTTGAAAAGCACACTAATGCAGTGGCAATGTTAGAGGAAAATTCGGACCAACCAGTTCTTTTGGGGCTCATGCACTGCTGAATAATATGTACAAGATATTTCCATTTAGGAGAAAAATGGGCTTTTAAGAAAGTAAAAGAATCAGCAGGACCCCTATAACCTATATTAAAAAGACCAGTATGTAAAGCATCAAGGGATAGGTCAGTTATACCTGTGGCATCTTGAAGATGCAAATGGCACCGAATGGATTCCTCAGTAATGGTGATGGGAGTGCCATCAATCTTTGATAGTATAGAAGAAATTCCATTTATGGATTGAACAGTGGCATTGTTCCAGAACTGTTCGATATGTGATATGTATATGGTGGGGTTTATATTGAGTGCATGATGGATATGGGAGTGACGAAGAAAGTCCATCATGTTATGGAATGGTTGAAGGTCTGAGTGCTTTAGAGAGTAGGGAAGACAGTTGTGTTCCTTAACAAACTCCATTGAAGATCAACCGAAAGGTTTAGGGTTTGCAAAGAAGTGTGTGTGAATCGTTCAGAGGGAAAAGAAAGGCCGTGGAATGAAATTATGTAACTGGTAGTTACAACTGAACGAAACTGGGACCTTTAAAGGTTTTGAAAAGGTTGGGTCCCGCGCACACACATTTGAAAATTACCTAACTACCCTGCACACTTTGACAGATCAAGTGAATAACTAACAGTCCGAGAAAATGAACTAGCAGCTCGAGAAAATACTCAAGCTGTTAGTTGAAAATGATGCATCTTTTCAATGGAACAGTGACTCCCCCTTAATTAAGCATACTAATTAAATAATAATGAAAACAAATTAATCCATGTTTACCATACCAATATTTGATACCAGGAAAGTGAACCTTCCTACATCAAAAGATTTTGTAAATAGATCAGCTAACTGATCATCAGTATGTATTTTGGTAACTTGGATTAACTTCTTTTCATTACAATCTCTTATAAAGTGAAATCTGATTTCTATATGCTTGGTTTTTGGGAATTTCACTGGATTTTGCACAATGCTGATTGCACTTGAATTGTCAATATAAATAGGAGAGGATAAGAAATTCACACCATAGTCTCTAAGCTGATTTTGGATCCACATCACCTGTGAGCAGCAGCTTGCAGCTGCTACATATTCTGGTTCAGTGGAAGATGTGGACACAGTTGTCTGCTTTTTGCATTGCCAAGAGACCAGTCTTGCTCCTATGTATTGACAGCCACCAGTTGTGGATTTTCTGTCAATGTTGCATCCACCATAGTCACTGTCAGAATAAGCAGTTAGTACAAGGGGAGAGTCTTTAGGATACCATAGGCCTAAGTGTGGTTGGCCTTTAAGGTATCTAAAGATTCTCTTAACAGCAACCAAGTGAGAGTCCTTTGGAGAGCATTGAAACCTAGCACACACACAGACAGCAAACATGATATCAGGTCTGGAAGATGTTAGATACATAAGAGATCCTATAAGAGATCTGTATAAATGAATATCCACATCTATGCCATCTTTGTCTGTATGAAGCTGCTTGTGAGGATCCATTGGAGTGCTTGCAGCTTTGGTGTCTTGATACCTAAACTTGTCCAGTATGTCTTTCACATACTTTGATTGGCCTATGAAGAGTCCAGTGGGCTTCTGCTTGACTTGTAGTCCTAAAAAGAAAGTGAGTTCTCCCATTGAACTCATTTGAAACTTTTTGTGCATTAAAGCTTCAAATTCTTTGCACAGACAGTCATTTGTTGAGCCAAAGATAATGTCATCAACATAGATTTGAACAAGCAGAATCTCAGCTTTGATAGACTTAGTGAAAAGTGTTTTGTTCAGAGTGCCTCTCTTGAATCCATTCTGTAGAATGTAGGATGACAGAGTGTCATACCATGCTCTGGGGGCTTGATGGAGACCATAGAGAGCCTTATCTAGCTTGTAAACCCTGTCTGGATACTTATAGTCTTCAAAACCAGGAGGTTGACACACATATACTTCCTCTTCAATTGTCCCATACAGAAAAGCAGACTTTACATCCATTTGATACACTTTAAAACCTTTGAAACTTGCATAGGCCAGAAATAGTCTGATGGCTTCAATTCGTGCTACTGGAGCAAATACATCATCATAATCTATGCCTTCTTCTTGAGTGTACCCTTGTGCTACTAGCCTTTCCTTGTTCTTGATGACTATCCCTCTCTCATCTTTCTTGTTTCTGAACACCCATCTTGTACCAATTGCTCTCTTACCTTTAGGAAGATCCACCAGAGTCCATACATTCTGAATCTTGAACTGGAGGAGCTCTTCTTGCATAGCCTCAATCCAGGATGAATCTTTCAACGCTTCTGATGCCTTTTTAGGTTCTAGTTGAGACATGAAACAGGCGTTTTCAAAGGCAGCTAGGATGAATTCAGGAACTGTTTGTTCAGCAGCAGCAGTCTCATTTTGAACCATTTTCCTTGTTTGTACAGGAGTGCTTGGATCACCCAGTATTTGATTAAGAGGGTGATACTTGTGAATCCGTAGTGTAGGCTCTCTCTCTGTCTGAAAAGAGGATCCAAGATTTGTATCATCTCCATCAGGACCAGTGAATGATTCAGTTTCTGGAACAGCATGACTTGAATCTGAGACTGTTTCCCTTTGTGCTGGAGCTGTTCTCTCAGGACTTGAGAGTGGCACTTCAGTGTCTGGAGTTGTATCCTGTGAAGCATTCAGAACCCCTGGATGGTCACATGACAGAAGTGGAAGAGTGACATATTCATCCCATGTGGTTGAATCTGCAGCAGTTTGAAACTTTGTGCCAACAGCTTGAGAAATTGTATTGGCAGCATGAGAATTTGTGTTGGCAGCTTCAACCCTGTATGCATCAGCTTCTGCAGTATACTCAACAAAGCTCAGAGAATTTGTTAGTGAATCTAAATCAAACAACCAACCAGGACCAGTGCCTTTGATATTAGCAGTATTTTCATTAAATTTAACATTGGCACTTTCTTCAATGGTTTTAGACACACTGTTATATACTCTATAGGCTTTGCTTTGACTTGAGTATACTACAAAGAATCCTTCTTCAGCCTTACTTTCAAACTTCCCTAAGTGAGTCCTAGTGTGAAGAATAGTACATGGGCATCCAAAAGGCTTGAAGAAAGCTATTAGGGGACTTCTGTTATGGAATAACTCATAGGGAGTTTTCCCTTGTGATTGGACAACCTGAACCCTATTCAGAACATAGCAGGCTGTATTAACAGCTTCTGCCCAGAAAGTCATTGGCAGATTTGAATCAGCTAACATAGTTCTAGCAGTCTCAATTAAGGTTCTGTTCTTTCTTTCAGCTACACCATTTTGCTGTGGTGTTCTTGGTGCACTATATTGTCTAGCAATACCTTTGGACTCACAGAAACTGTTTAGAATGTGATTTTTAAATTCAGTTCCATTGTCAGATCTTATCACCTTAACTTTTGAGTTGGATTGGTTTTCTATCTTAAGAATAAAAGACTTAACTAGCTCAGCAGTTTCATCTTTGGTCCTAAGAAAGTAAACCCAAGTAAACCTGGTGAAATCATCAACAATAACTAAACAGTAAGCCCTTTTATTCAAACTCAAAACAGATGTTGGACCAAATAGATCCATATGTAGCAGCTGAAGAGCAGATGAGATTGAATTTACTTCTTTGGCCTTATGAGAAGTTTTGTGTTGCTTGCCTTTAAGACATGCTACACAATGATCATCACATATGAACTCCTTTTGTGGTAAACCTCTTACCAGATTCTTTTTGACTAAAGCATTCATGGACTTGAAGTTCATGTGACACATCCTTCTATGCCAAAGAGCAGACTCATTTGATGATGCTTTGGATATCAAACAGCTTAAGGTATTTGATGTAGATAAGAGATCTGTGTCCAAACAGTAAACATTGTCCTTTCTTGGTGTTCTTAATAAAACAAGATTTTCAGGAATTTTGAAATCTTTTGAAAGGATAATGCACTCAGAATCTGTGAACAGAACAATGTTTTGTTTGTCACAGATTTGAGAGACACTTAATAAATTGTACTTAAGCTGTTCAACATACAAAACATCATGAAATTTCATGTTGCCTGCATTAACAGTACCTTTACCTGTAACCTTACCTCCTTTTGAGTTGCCTCCAAATGCAACAAAACCTCCATCAAAACCTTTGAAATTTGACAAGCACTCAGAATTGCCTGTCATGTGCCTAGAGCATCCACTGTCCAAATGCCATCTTGTTCTATGAGGAGACCTGTGGGTGCCCTGCACAAATAACAGCTTAGTTAGTAGAGGAGTAAACCCAAACCAAATTGGTTTTGGGTTGGCCTTGTGCATTGACATAACTAAAAACTGTTTTTGACTTCTTATATTTGGTGAGATCTACTGATGGAGTCTTTGGAGAGTATTTAGTGATTATATGAGGTATCCAACTGTTTTGATCATCTTTTCTTCTAACAGTCTCAGATGATTCACTAGCAGTTCCAGATTGATGCTTAGCAGTCTGATCTTTTGTTTTAGTGCTAACAGCTTCAGATTTTGCACTACCAGCTTCAGAATTTGGCTTAACAGTCTGATCTTTTGCATCAGCAGTTTGATCGGAGGATTTGTCCTTGACACACCAGATTTGTTTAAAACTTGATTTAGGCTTTGCCAAAACTTGTTTTTGATGTGTGGACTGTTTTTTATTTACTTTTGTAAACCTGTGATCAACTGTTTTCTTTGGAACTGATGTGGAAGGTTTCACCTTTGATTGCTTTGCCTGAATAGGATTTGATTTTGTGTGATTCTCCGTCTGTTTTGCAACAGCTGGTTTGTAAAAACAATCCTTGGCTAAGTGATTCTTCCTTCCACAGTGAAAACACCTTTTGACAGTTTGAATTGGAGAACCAGACTTTTCTGTCAATTTCTGGTTCTTGTTTCTCTGATTTCCTCTTACCTGCTGCTGTTTAGGAAACTTTTGAACACCATGCTTTTGGCATGTGCAGACAGGAACAGTTTTACCTCTTTTATTTCCTTTTGATGAAGATGAAGTGTTACAGTTAGAATGTACAGAAACTTGTGGAATAGCATTGCATACGCTCATCTTCTCTTTTCCTTTCTTACTGGGAGCTTGGACCTCTATGGGTGCACTCATTGTGTCACAGTCTCTATTTTGAATCTTATCTTCCTTTGAATCAGGACTGTTATCAAGGATAGGATCTACAATAGTCATAGACTCATCTAGTGGTTCATTAACAAGTCTATCAGCAACCTCACTCATTGGATGAATGTACTTGTTGTTGTATGGAGGTTGAGTGGCTCTGTATCCTATTCCTTCTTTGGGATTAACCTGAGATTTTACTCTATCTTTAAATTGGACTTCCATTAGGTGTTCCAGCTTTTGATTTGCTAACTTGAAGTTTCCTAGATCTATGTTGACAGATTCTAGTTTCTTATTAGCCTCTAACACCTTTTGTTCAGTCTCTTCTACCTTTTTATTCAAAGATTCTATTTTCTTATTTAGCTCCTTTTTCTCCCACTCATGATATGTTCTATCATGTCCCATTTGAATCTCATTGTCCTTATAGTCATTTATCTGTTTTTCAAGATCTTCTATGGCTTGCATGTATTCATATCTCCTTTCTTCCATCTTAGCTAGAGTTTTGCACATGCTCTCATTATGATCTCTGTACTTTTTAACCATATTCTTGCATGATTGAGAGCAGAGTTTAGAATTTACCTCAGCTGGTAGTTCAGTGGAAGAGACAGTTGATGTTTCTGCCATCAGAGCTTGATTTTGAAACTCTTCGTCTGTCTGATCACTCCAATCAAACACATTATCTTCTTGGGAGACAAGTGCTGTTGATGTTTGATTGGGCTGTGGAGTCCTGGATGACTGTTGTCCTTGAGATCTACATTCCCTGGCAAAGTGACCAAGCTTATGACACTTGTAGCACTCAACTTTTGACTTATCAAAAGCTGGTTTTCCTTCTGGTCTGGCTTGAAAGTTGGTCCTTCCAGTCCTTTTAAGAAACCTTTTGGCCCTCATGGTCAGCATTGCATGTTGCCACTTTAAATCCATCTCTTCAAGATCATCTGGATGAATCTGTTCTAAATCTTCAGCATTTAGAGCAAACAATCCATCACTGGCAACAAAAGCTTCATAATGAGCTTCAGCAGAGTTGCTATCACCACCTGAAAAGGAATCACTGTTATTAGATTTTTTAGAAGACAGAAGAGCAGTATTGTGATTATAAGAAAAAGATTTCTTTTTAGTATCAATTTCAGTCTCAAACACTCTCAGACTGTTGTACAGATCATCCAGTTCTATTTCATCAAGAGTGTCTTTTGTTCTCCATTGGGCAGCATAAACTGTCCATTCTTCTCCAAGAGATCTGAGAAACTTTCTGTTGACTTCATCTTGATCCAGGCTGACTTTTGCACTTTCTAATTCACTTATCAGTTTGTTAAACCTGTCAAAGATTTGAGTAAGGTTTTCATTCTTGCCACCAGAAAAGTTTTCATACTGCTGTTTTAAAAGATCTTTTTGATTTCTCTTGGTACTGGCATTACCAGCAAATCTTTTCTCTAAAGCATTCCAAAGAGAATGAGCAGTATAAAACTTTTTGAACTGACGTTGATAAGCATTGGGAATGGCTATTTGTAAAAGTGTAAGAGCTTTTACTTCATTCATTCTAGCCTTCCCTTCAAGTTCAGTTTTTGGAGGGGTTTTGACTGGTTTTCCCTCATCATCAAGTTCTGGATCAACTACAGGAGGAAATTCAACAGCTTCCCATATGGCATAGTCAATAAATTGGATATGCTGTTGAATCCTGAGTTTCCACATCTCAAACTCAGTGGGCTTGAGCATAGGCACTTTGAGTCCCTGCCCAGATCCACTGCTGTTATTTTCAAATTCCATAGCAAAAAGATTAAAAACTTTAAAGAAAGTTTTCGACTTTGAAAAACAAAGAACAACCTGTGGCTCTGATACCACTTGTCAGGATCTAAAACTAAATAACCAAGACTAACTGATTTGAATTTATCAGAGTATAAATCAATAATCTTGCATTGAATCAAAGTTTAATTAAGAAGTTTGCGGAATAACACTTAATTATTTTAACAAAAACTTTCAGAAGCAATGAAGCATAAAACACAAGAAGTAATCAAGACTGTTTGTATTACTGAATTCAATGATTACAATCACCTCTAATCTGTTTGATTAGACGAAGAACACAGATTGTTCTTAGGGTTTTACAACCTTAGAGGCTTATGAAAACTAAAACAAGAAGCAATTACAGGCTCAAAATATGCAGAAAACTCTTATACAATAGGAAGACCTATTCTATGTATTTATATTGCTTCTTGATATGTTTCCTTGACGGACCATGACTTCTCTGATAGTAGATATGCTGGAATCTTCATGTAGATATCTTTTCCTGAAAATTAGCACTTTCTGTTTATGAAACTGTTGAGCAGCTTGAATCACTTGACAGCATGAACTGGGCAGCTCGAGTTGATTTACTCTGGCAGCTTGAACTTTTACACTGGCAGCTCGAGTTTCTTCAACCAGCAGCATGAACTTTGGATTTACATATAAACTCTACTAACAGTTTGAGAAGTCTAACTAACAGTTTGAATCTACTTAAACTATTTCCCAACAGCTACAATTGCCACAGACTTGGCCATTTTGCAAGGGACTGCCCGAAACCCCCACGAGATCAGAATGTTCAACAATCAACAACGAGATCCTCTGTAGCTTCCACAGCTCGCAGGGATCAATCTCAAAGGGCTCCAACTAGGGCATTCCAAATCACAGCTGAAGAAGCAAAGGATGACCCGGAGGTGGTCACTGGTACGTTCTATGTTAATTCAATTCCCGCACGTATACCGTTTGATTCCGGAGCCAATCGTTCGTTTATCTCCACATCATTTGCTCGTCAATTCAATATGCCTACTTCCAAACTACAATTTGTACTTGACATTGAAACTGCTAGCAACATGTTAGTTAAGGCAGACAAAGTATATAGGAATTGCACATTGTAGGTAGAAGATATAGTGTTCAACATAGATTTAATTCCCATGGAGTTCGGGGAATTTGATGTTATAGTAGGCATGGACTGGTTAGTTCACAATGAGGCCCAAATCATTTGCAAGAAAAGAATGATAAAGACCACCACCCCCGAGGGCCGAGACATATGTATTTATGGTGACAGACACAAAGGCGACTTGTGCCTTATTTCAATTGCAAAAGCCCGAAAGCACGTTGCCAAGGGTTGTCCTGCATATTTAGCCTACGTTGTCGATGCTAAGGCTGAAATTCAATCTCCTTCCACCGTTCCCGTTGTTTCCGAGTTTCCAGATGTCTTTCCAGAAGATATCTCGGGATTGCCACCTGATCGTCAAGTGGAATTCCGCATCGATCTCATTCCCGGAGCTGCTCCAATAGCAAAGGCTCCTTATCGTTTAGCTCCTGCAGAAATGCAGGAAATGATGAAGCAGTTACAGGAGCTACTTGACAAAGGTTTTATCCGCCCAAGTTCATCTCCTTGGGGCGCTCCTGTTCTTTTCGTCAAGAAGAAAGATGACACATTACGTATGTGCATCGACTACCGAGAACTCAATAAAGTCACAATCAAGAACAAGTACCCGTTGCCCCGGATTGATGATCTCTTCGACCAGTTACAAGGCGCAAGCTACTTCTCGAAGATTGATCTTCGCTCGGGTTATCATCAACTCAAAGTACATCTAGACGATATTCCAATACGGCTTTCAGAACTCGTTACGGACACTACGAGTTTCTGGTAATGCCTTTCGGTCTTACAAATGCGCCAGCTGCTTTCATGGATCTCATGAACAGAGTCTGCCGGCCAATGCTCGACAAATCTGTCATCGTGTTCATCGATGACATTCTCATATATTCAAAGACCGAAGAAGATCATGCAGCACATCTGCGAGAATTGCTAGAGTTGCTGCGCAAAGAGCGACTTTATGCCAAATTCTCGAAATGTGAATTCTGGTTGAGGCAGATCCAATTCTTGGGGACACGTGATATCTGGTGCTGGGATTGCTGTTGATCTTGCAAAGATCGAAGCTATCCAGAACTGGGAATCACCCCGCAACGCCTCCGAGATTCGTAGTTTTCTGGGATTGGCTGGTTACTACCGCCGATTCATCAAGGACTTCTCAAAGATAGTCGTTCCGCTTACAAAGCTGACTCGCAAGAACGCGACCTTCTTTTGGAACGAAGAACAACAAGTGGCTTTTGACAAATTGAAGAATCTGTTAAGTGAAGCACCAGTGTTAGCCCTGCCTGAAGGGAACGAAGACTTTGTAGTTTACACAGATGCATCAGGCATGGGTTTGGGTGCTGTTCTGATGCAAAGAGGAAATGTCATAGCATACGCTTCCAGACAGCTCAAACCGCATGAGAAAGACTACTCTACTCATGATCTAGAGCTAACTGCTGTGACATTCGCTCTCAAATTATGGAGACACTACTTGTATGGAACCAAATGTCAGCTCTACACCGATCACAAAAGTTTGAAGTACATATTCAGTCAGAAGGACTTGAATATGAGGCAAAGAAGGTCAATGGAGCTGATCAAAGATTACGACTGTGAGATTCTCTATCATCCAGGGAAAGCCAACGTAGTGGCTGATGCCTTAAGCAGATTGGCCTACTGCAAGGCATACTGTTATGCCTTGACTTCTACAATTTTGACGTCAACTATCATAGACGATGCAAGGGCTGCTCAGTTGCAGGCCTTAAAGGAAGAGAATGTAAAGGATGAGAACATCAGAGTTCAATTGCCATTAATGCAAGATGATGGAACTGGACTGAAAGGTGTATACGGCAGAGTTTGGGTTCCTAAGTTCGGAAAAATGCGAGAAGTAATTCTTGCAGAAGCTCATCAATCTAAGTTCTCAATTCACCCTGGAAGCACAAAAATGTACAACGACTTGAAAGCCGACTTCTGGTGGCCAGGGTTGAAAAGAGACGTTGGTCAATACGTAGAAAGGTGCAGAACTTGTCGTCTAGTCAAAGCAGAACACCAACAACCCTATGGTAGTATGCAACCTCTTCCTATCCCAGAATGGAAGTGGGACCATATTACCATGGATTTCGTAACAAAGCTTCCCAAAACACGTCGTCAACATGATGCCATTTGGGTCATCATTGACCGTCTGACAAAATCTGCTCACTTCATTCCCATCCGAGAAACATATTCACTGGACCGCCTTGCCCAGATCTACTTGAACGAAATCGTCATTAGGCATGGTGTGCCTAAGTCTATTGTCTCTGACCGAGATAGTAGATTTACTTCCAACTTCTGGGCTGCTTTACAAAACGGTCTTGGTACTCGTATCGCAATGAGTACTGCCTGTAGACCTCAATCTGATGGGCAAAGTGAAAGAACAATCTTAACTCTCGAAGACATGCTCAGAGCCTGTGTCATGGATTTGGGTGGTAACTGGGACGATCACCTCCCATTGGTTGAATTCTCCTACAACAACAGTTACCATTCCACAATCAAAATGGCACCATTCGAGTTCCTGTATGGCAGAAAGTGTAGGACTCCAACCTGTTGGAGGGAAACAGGAGAAACTCCAATAGCTGGTCCTGCCTTATTACAATAAACAAACGAAAAGATTCAACTCATTTGACAGTACATGAAAACGGCGCAAGATCGACAAAAGAACTATCACGATCGCCGACACAAAACGATAGAGTTTCAGAAGGATGATTGGGTATACTTGAAGGTTACTCCGATGAAGGGAGTTACAAGATTTGTTAAGCGAGGAAAGCTATCTCCTTGATTCATAGGACCCTTCAAAATAATAGAAAGAGTTGGTAATCAGTCCTATCACTTGGACTTGCCGGAAGAATTATCAGGTGTTCACCCGGTATTTCATGTGGGCTACTTAAGAAAGAGTCTGGTACTGAGAGGGAACCATGGACTGACCATTCAGACATTAAGATTGACGAACGTTTAAGGTTCGTGGATGAACCGGAATGCATACTGGAAACGAAGGTCAAAAAGTTACGGAACAAGGAAATCAGGATGGTGCTGGTCAAGTGGAAGCATCATCGGGGAGCTAATCATACTTGGGAATCGGAAGAAGGTATGAAGACTAAGTACCCAAGTTTGTTTAGCGCAGCATGACTTCGCGGACGAAGTATAGGCGTGGTGGAGCCCATGATGTAACATCCCAAAATTTAAGATCATGTAATTTACAATTAATTTGGACTTAATTATTGTCTTAGTGAATTATTATATGAATTTAAGCTACTTTTGATCATATTATCAGTTGAATAAGAAAATACGAAGTTGAGGGGTATAATGTGCAAATGGGTCAAAATAGAAATAAAAAGGGGAAAACCCTTTCATTTCCACCAACTCCTTCTCTCTCTACTCTCTCTCTCTCTCTCTCTAGGCCGTACTCTCACTCTCTCTCGGCTTCAATCCAAGAACACCCAAGAACTCAACAATTTCAAGTGTAAAAGTTGGATTCAAGTTGCAATTTAGGAACTATAATTGTTGCAACAAACAATTTGAGGTAACGTTTGCTCATATTTACGAATTCTTGAAGTTTGGTTCGGATTTTTAGTGAAAACCGAATCATAAGATCTATGTTTCAAATGTTGATGCATGTTGGAAATAATTGTGGAAATGTTCAAAGCGGTTGATGATATTGTAGTATACAAATTTTCAGAATCAGATTCAAAGTATAAGTATGATTTTGAGATAAGTGTGTGTTTTTAGTGTGTGTGTGTTCTTCGAAGACTTGTAGAAAATGGACACAAATATGGGGTTTTTGGTACATTATGAAATGTTATAAGTTGATATAGTACATTTTAAGCTCATATCTTCAATTTAGTTACTGAAACATGCAAATAATGGTCAAAATATAATTTCTGGAAAATATTGGAAATTTTCTAGGTATGAACTCGGACGAATAAAGGTCCGAATTCGGACCTACCCCATTTCGGATCCATATCCATTTCGGACCATACTCAATCCGGACCACTAGTAATTTCGGATCCCATACACAATTTCGGACCATACACTCATTTCGGACTAACCCTATTTCGGACCTACCCTAACTTCGGATCTCACTCAATTCGGACCATCCGGATTTCGGACCATCCGAATTCGGATGTGGTCCGAATTCAGTTAGAATTTCATTTAAATTACAGAATACAAGTTTTAAGCAATTACTGACACAAATTCACTATTACACTTACATTACAGATCATTGTGGTGTTATCAAAACACACATTGATTCAGAGACAAAGCACACTATACCAATCACTGTGAGTAACAGATTGTCATTCGAACATTTATTGTTTTTGCATTCATGTTTATATATTCAATGGCATGTTCACATTGTTCATATACATCATTTGGCACTCGTACATGATTTGTTGTTATGATGCACACTCATACTTGACATGTAACACACATGTAGCCAGCGTTCATTTGAAAATGCATCTATTTACATCATGCTTGCACTGCATGATCATTACTTCACAATCTGATGCGACCTGGACTGGGGCTGACAGCAGGCCACTGTCGGGGACTGATCATCCCACTCGTTATCCTGTCAGGTTCGACACATCCCCGATCAACATTTGAACTGCCAACCCATGCTTGCACTGCATGGTTTACACATACATTGAGGCTTACACTGCCTGTTTTCACATACATGGGGCTTACACTGCCCATGGTTAAGCATTGCTTGTAAAGAAATATTTGTTGTTTGCATAATCTGTTATCTCACTAAGCTTTAGCTTACAGTTGACTCACAAATGTTTTCAGGCAAAGGCAAAGGAGTAGTTGGACCTTCTACTTAAGCATATCAATTCAATATCCCGGAGACTTAGAAGCTATTGGTACACAGATATTGTAGCTTTGGGCTGGGATTTATGAGTTGTAATACAATTATGATGATGTAATAGATAGTCTTAATCACTGTAGACATATACTTTCATTGCTTTAGTGTGGATGTGCTTAACTCTGATTTAAGTATTCAATTTCAATTATTAAGATATACATTGGGTTGTTTGTTGATCCTGGTGATTCAATTAATAAAATCAAAACAAGAGGGTGTCACAGGTTTTGGTATCAAAGCATTAGTTTGAGGTTTCAAGTGTCCGCGAGGACTTGGACTCAAACTTAGGTTATGATATTAGAATGGACTCCTAGGAAATGATCCGAACTAAGATAGGATTGACATGTACACGGGGACAATTAAAGGGTAACTATAAACACTTAGGACTTACAAATAAATGTTCTAAATATAAGTTGTTATATTTCAGAACATGTCAGGAGACGATATGACTCCTCAACAAATGTTCCAGATGATGCAAGCTCTAATGGAACAGAATAACGAATTACAATCCAAACGAATGGGTGAACAGGCTCAGTCATATGCCGACCAGTTAAGGGCCAGAGATGAGGCCGAAGCGAAACGAAAGGCCGATAAAAGAAAGAACAAGGAGCAACAACAGGATGATCAAGAGGAAAGACAAGACACTGGGTCTTCTAACAGATCAAGGGGTTGTCGGTTTAAGGACTTCAAAAGTAACGGGGCTGTTACTTTTGATGGAACTGGAGATGCTGTGACTGCATCAGAGTTCCTCAAGGAAACAAATCAGAAGGCTATATATATAGATAGAATATGTTTTTCTATTGTAAGTCTGTACGTGCAAGTTTTGTAATTTTATGCTTCATTTGTAATTGCTTTTTGATTAAGTTTCTCAAGCCTCTAAGGTTGTAAAACCCTAAGAACAATCTGTGTTCTTCGTAAAATCAAACAGATTAGAGGTGATTGTAATCAGTGAGTTTGACAATATAAAAGATTTAATTTTTGATTAAATTTATGTGTTATTTATTCTGAAAGTTTTTCTTAAAACAATTAAGTGTTATTCCATAAACTTCTTAATTGGACTTTGATTCAGTACAAGGTTATTGGTTTACACTCTGATTTATTCAAACCAGTTAATCTTAGGTGGTAGTTTTGATCTTGACAAATTGAATATGCAACTCAAGTTATTCATTACAAAGGGTTGTACCATGATTTTGTAAATGCTTTCCAAAGCAACCCAAAACCCGAGCCTTCATAAACCAACTTGCAAGCTGAAATAGAACTTAGGGAAGCGAAAGAGTTGTTTGAAAAGGATAGAGTTGATTTTCTTAGAAAAGAAATCCAATTTGATGAGGCAAGAAGAGTGTTTTCAATACGAGAACAAAGTTTTAAATCTGACTCTAACTTCTTTGAAAGTGAAAGAGAAAAACTTCTCGACATAATCAAAGACTTAGAAATTCAGATTTCAAATGCCTCAAAAGTTTCTGATCAGAAAACAAATGCTCCTAAACAGAAACATCTTTTTGAGATCAAGAAGGGTAAAGATATGTTGGAAGTTCCAATCAAGATTTACAATGGTGAATCTTCTAAATCTGATTTCAAAAGAGCTGTAATGAATTCAATATACTCTTATATTAAGAGTACAGGGAATTCTCAAAATCCACAAAAGATTGGAAAATCCAACAACAGGCATAATTAGTTCTCTAGTCGTAACGATCTCACTTCTCGTCAAGTTCATGTACTCATGTGATAAATCATTTTCAGAATCAAACTGATTCACTACCATTCATTTTCGCTTCTCATGTTATAAAGAATAACAAAGTTGTAGTAGCTGTTAATCAAAAGACTGCTTCATGTGATGCTTCCATGTCACAAAAACCAGTATTGAAATACTCTTTTAAGCAGCTTTTTGATTTGCGACCTACTAAACCTTGTCATTCTTCTCATCTAATGAATGGTTGTGTCTCCAAAGCTAGGCATAAGCCTGTGAAACATCATGTTCATAAGTGTAAACAAAAAGGTCCCACCTTCACTCTCCGCTGGGTACCTAAACATGCCTTAAAGGAATCAAACTGGAAATGGTTGCCTAAGGCAGAGAAGAAGGTAACAACTCAAAGGTGAGTACCTAAAGCTAACCTAACTGGACCTAAATTCCAATGGGTACCAAAAGTTACATGATTGTTTTGCAGGTAGATGGCTCCTGTTCATTACAATTCAAGACCCGTGCTTCAAAAAAATGGTTTCTGTGCGCTTTAGTACAGAACCCGGGCATCAATGTCATGACTTCTACTTACTTCGGAGTAGAACTCGGTTTTCAAAGAGATGGCTTCTAGTCATATCGGATTAGGACCCGTGCCTTAGTGTTTTTTTTAAACTTCCCCTGTGTCGTGCTTATCTGGCTATCAGCTCAACATCATTGGCGAAACTACAACAGAGAGCATAGATTTCTTACTTGTACTGTGCTTCTACTTTCTGTTGACTGATATTTGTTTCTTATTTGCAGGGAGAGTTTGCATCTACGTATTAACGATGATATCTTTCTGTATTTTTTCTCTCTTAAAGTATGCAAACTTTTTAAAGAAAACATTTTTAGTGCATACTTGTAAGGGGAGTGTTTTTTTTAGTAAAAGTTTTTTTTTTTGTTTTACTTTTTGTTAACCCTTAATGATGCAAGAAATGTTTTGGATTTTTTCCGTTCATCATTTAATGGGGAGTAAAATATGTTTGGATTTTCGTTCTGAAAAGATCAATCTTACCTATTTTTCATGTTTATCAGGATATATTCATTCATTTTGATTCTCTTATTTTGGTGGAGTCTGACTGAACAGTTCTCATGATCTCAATTCTCTGAGATCTTGATTCCATGTGAATTCATTCACTGCTGAATTCTTCCATATCTGAATCGCATTTCATTCCTATCTCTTATATTCAGACCATTCTCTACATTCTCTGATATTTCATATCTCCTTGAATCCTGAATCTCATTCAAATCAAAATCATTCATTCATTCTGAACAAACTAATTCTGATTTCTTCTGATTCATTTACTCGTCTCCATTCCTTTTGAGTTTATTTCACTGAGTTCATTCTCATAATGCTAAACTAGCTTTTCTGAGCATTCTATGCTAGCTGCAATTCCAAGAACTCAAAGTTCATCATCTTTGATAACATTTGCTGACTCTAGTGCACCACATGAGCGTATAGACATATACATCACTCCTATGGTCTACCCAGAACCGGATGACCTACCCATGGAGTAATCCTTCTTATAGATGAGAGGTAAAGGTCTTATAGATCTAGTTAAGAAGGATCAAACACAGTGGGGTGTTGATCGGGTCTAGCAAAGGTAAAATGGAAAGGAGAGGGGTATAAATGAAAGGAGACGACGGTGCATCAAAATCATGCTTTACTGATTAAAGTGAGTCGGAGAGAGCTTTAGTTGAAAAAAATGATGTTGAGAGCTTGAGGGGAGAGAAATGATTAAAAGAAAAGAATCCTATCATAGCCAACGTTTGCTGGGTTTCCTACATATGCTATCGAATCTTATTTGTTGAGATTTGGTATTGAAGAAGACGTCATGGACCCAGTGACGCAAGCACTTAACCCTCCTAGCTACTCAGTTGCTTCTTGAAAAGCTTATGTTTCATTTCTCACGGAGATTAACCTCATATGCTATCGATTTCTCATTTGGAGTTAATTAATATTGAAACATCCACTCCTGTCTCCGAATTTCATTTGATTGCACATTGTGTCTAGAGCTTATTGATTATACACCTCTTAGGACACTTATCGAGTCATGTCTGTGAGACAAAATTTGCTTGTCTATTGTGACAAAGCCGGAACAACTATAGTGGTGCTTACTCTAAGTATTCATGAATTAGTTGGAATCCTTCTAGTGTTAACATCAATTCAGAGCTGGATGTAGGTCACATAGTTTTTTTTTAACTATTGTGTCAACAGGAAACATAAGTGGTCCTGGTTGTTATATTTCCCTCTAAATTGGTTGTAATGTCACAGGTTGCAAAGCCTAATGACATTTTGTGATGATAAAGAGCAGGTATACACATTCTGAGGGGGAGTAAGCTACTTGCCAAGGATACCTAAAAGGTCTACATGATAATCAAGATTCTCTTAGTCATCATGAGGGGGAGATTACTAGAAGAATAAAAGTTTAAGGAGATGACGGAAGATATTCAGGGGGAGCAAAGCAAATCTGAAGGATTCCATGTTCCGTTGAAGAATCTAAGGGGAGAGAGATATCAGAGAAAAGCTTCAAGAGCTCCAAAGTTTCAAAGATTCAAGTGTTCCAAGTTAAAACTTAAAAGATGAACCTGGAAGCTGTCCAAGTCTAATGTAAAGATCATGAAAATGGGAGATTGTTCATCAGAAGATAAAGCTTATCTTGAAGGATCTGGACTTGATCACGAAGGGGAAGATTGTTAGAGTTATTTTATTGTAATCAAGTCTAGGGTTCATTATGTAATAATTGAATATTTATGTTCATATTTTGTTAAGGCTTATTAGTTGAGTCCATGGGCTTTGGCCTATTAGGGTTTTGATATTTATAGTCTCTCCTAGGGTTTTGTGTGTGTAACCCAAGGAAGGTCAAGGTAAAAGGAGAGTGTAGCCGTCTTGCTTTCAAGTGAAAAACCTTTGTTCAACATTGTTCATCATTCAAGGTTAATCTAATTATTCGGCTACTCTTATATTTATTCATCTTGTTCGTTGTTATCGTTTATGCTTGATAATATTTGGACTAACAAATATAATAATCCCTAACTGTACCCAAGGTAAACACGTGGAAACCTCAATAATTTAAAATTTTAATTTTCATAGTAAGTCTCGGTAAAACCTGTTTATTACATAATATCCGAAGTATATAATCCACAAAATCACTACCTGTCAAGAAAGGTAGCTAGTAACTCCTCGTCTGAAGGTGTAAACCTACTTGGGTCCAGCAGACCTACTAGAACTCTGATCACCTGAGATACACACATTTAAAACACGCGGTCAGCTAACGCTGGTGAGAATGCAAGTAGGATGAAAAGCTGCAGTTCTCTATCAAAGAACCAGCTTAATATTCCTCCTGACAACTTTCCTGGACTTGGCAATCTCATCTTCTTCTTCGTAGCCAAGTCCGTCTTCTTTTCTTCTTCCCTGAACCACCATCTCCTTTTCTCTTCTTTTGAAGCTCCCTATTGGGCGTATCAGACTCTGATTCATCATTAAATGCAGATCTCAGCATATCAAGGTCTATCACATTCTGATTTTCATTCATGTATTGCTCCGTGACAGGTTTCTTGTAAACAAGATGCCCATTTACATCATCATCTTCATCTAATATTACTTCATTATCGGATTTCCAATCGGGTATATCTTCAGGAATGAATTCTCTTCCTTGAAAGTCAAACTTTAGCTCTTCTTCTTCCAATCCGGTCAAGGCTCCAATTATCTTTTCTTCTACAGCTTCTGTTGCTTCTGGAGCCTTGCCTTTATCAGCGCCTGATGATCCAGACTCCCCCTACGGATCAGCAAGCTGAGCAGATTGTTGTTTAGAAAGATCTGCCAGCTCACTCTCTTTACTTGCACTATGGTCGTCTCCCTCATCATCCCTCTGACTTTGCCTCAGGGCGTCTTCTTTGCAACTCTCCCCCTGAGCTGCACGATCTTTCAATACTTTCTCCAGCATAGCTTTAAGGGTTGCAATCTTTTGTTGTTGGCCAGCCACTATCTGATCCAACTTTGCATTATGTTGTTAAAGCTCGAGAACTTCCCTTGACAGTTGAAGTATTTGAACCGTCTGATCATCAGCTAGAGCTTTAAGTTGAAGAAGACTTTGGCTGTCAGACGATGTGGATGTGGATGGAGCGGTTGTGGTGGTTTCTGGTGGTGCTGTTGTTGATGTGGAGGGCATTGATTGATCTATCCTTTGTCGTTTGCCCTTTGATGCCTTTCAACCAAAGCCTCTTCGTCAGGCTCGTATTCTTCATCAGCTTCATCATCGTCATCTCGAAGATGCAATGATTGTTGTTGTTCAGTTTATGGCGGCACAACTATTCTAGAACGGTAACGACCGAGAGTCATTGAGGGATTTGTAGCCTCCCTGAGATCTCTGGCTATGTCTGACTTTGTCTCAGACTAATTCTCAATGGCCGCAGCAGAGTCTTCTGGCTGATAATTGTCAATGTCCACTAAAATATTGCTCGGTGCTTCACGGGGTTGAAGGATATATTGAATTACTTCCTCAGCAATATCTGCCTGAGCTGCTCCCCCGTGAGCAAAAATGTCTTCTAACGCCTCTTGTCTTTGGTCAGCTTGCACTACCGGTGTAGTAGTCACAACTGCCGGTGCTGACTTAGGCTGACGATGAACTGGAGCTGTTGTCTCTTGTCCCGCTTCTGGGCCCTGTTGCTCATCATCCAGCCATCCATCTCCGGCTGGAGTAACATAATCAGTATTGAGCAAAGCTCCGAACTGAGGCGTAACTTGCGGTCTAACATTCTCAGCTCTGTTCTCTGGCTGTGACTCTGACAATCAGCAAAAATTCTATTATCAATGCCCGCTACGACAACCACTTCGGGTGAAGGTGGAAAATCCAGCGGACATTGTCGATTTATCATCATCACAAAACGCGGATACAACAAGAACTCTCTCGACTGGTCACCATTATTTGATGTATGAATTCTGCAAAAAAGAAGTTTGAGAAGCTATAAGGCTTGTTGTAAACGAGTGAGATCATCCCTGACTGTAGCTTAGATGTCATCATGTCTAAACTGGCCTTCTTAGGAGCTAGACATACTAGTAGTATGTGCATCAGATATCAAGCCACTTTTGACATATGAGGCCTTGTTCAGATCTTGTGCATACCCCATTCGCTGAAAAGCTCCTTGTCGTAGTGTAGCTGGGAAATCGATTGGACCATTTTCTTGAGCCTCAGTAACCAAATGTAGAATTATTCTCAAACCTTCAGCTGAGAAAACAATCGCTTGTCCATTAACTGACGCTCGCAGAACTGGGGGCATCACGGAGCTATCCAAGTGTAGCGTACTCCAGAACTGACGAATATTACTGTATCATGAGGGTCGGGCAGTGAGTCAACGCATACACTACATGAGATCGCGTCAAAAATTTTAGAATTTTGCGATATTTGCCTGCCTCTGGTGCTTGCATATCTATGTTCACCACCATATTGTGCTTATTTATGAAAGCACGCTCTGCCATTCCTACATATGTAATAAACAGTTAAAATTTGAAAAACTGAATTTTCGAAAACAAATAAGTTCGCACGAACTTAGGTAAGTTTGTACGATATTATGACCATACGAACTTAAGAAAAAGTCACGAACTTAGTGTGTCTAAGTTCATACGAACTTGTTTCAAATTTGAATTAAGTTCGCACGAACATACAGCACTTAAGTTCGTACGAACTTGTTCTTATGCAACAAGTTCGTGGTCGGCTTTTATGAACTGAAACTCCAAATCCAACACTATTTAGACTTAATCAACACATGAAACAAGTCCTACTAGGTTCTAATCGAGTTTATAAGGTTCCATTCTAAGTTTTATAGCCTAAACCTAGAGTTATTAACCCTTTGTTTTTCAGATAACTAAACCCAAATTTCACGATAAAATGCCATTTTAACTCCCAAATGCCACTTACTTTGTTGTTTAGAAGTAAACCAAAAGTGAATAGTGGTAAGTTTGAGATGGAACAGTAGGATCTTTGTGAAACAGAAACAAACTCGTAGAAAATACGACAAATTCGTGGTCACCTGAGTAAGTTTGTGGTCGCCTAAAATAAGTTCGTGAGGAAAGATGTTTGTGAGTAGGTGAACGAATTTAATGCCTTTCCACTATTTATAGGCCCACAGGATATTCTACAAACTTAACTGCATTAAGTTCGTACAGACTTAAGTTCATGCGAACTTATGCCCATAAGTTCGTACGGACTTATCTTGGTACGAACTTAGATTGAAATTTTGAAAAACTTTGAACAATTTTAAACTTTTTCAACTTATCAAGAAACATTTCACTTTGAGCAAATAACTATCACGCCTCTGTTGTTTTTCCAACTGAAATGCATCCAAGTATCTAACCTCCTTGAAAAACTAAAATAAAATAAAGTAAAATAAAAGAAAATAGAGTAAAAATAAATATAAAAATAAATTGCAAGAATTTAAAGATAAAATAACACAAACTAACTATTTTTGTGAGAGAGTCATAGAAGGTTCAATCGGATAGCTTTTCTGTAAGGTCTACCAAACACAGATCTATCTAGACGCGGAACCGTCAACGAGTGCGGAATCCTCGTTAACGGGTAGACGGTAACAACTCACACACGAAACACGGAGACTATCAGAAGCTGAACGAACGACACACGAACGATCCTACAAACTGATTCTCTCCGAAACTGCACTAAAACCGATGATAGACTCGAGATCGCTTAATGCTTAATCCCTGACGAATTCTGCAAAAAGTCTGATAATTAATCGAGTCTATCCCTAATTATAGACCCTGATTCGAGTCTGTTATGGGCCAAACTCGAATCTGGCCCAAGGCCCATTCGAGTTTGTCCACCATTACACTCTCGAATCTGGGCTCATTCGAATCTAGGGCTACATTCGAATCTATCACAGATTCGAATGCCAAGCCTTATATAATTCGAATCTAACTAATTCACTTAAACAACTAAGTGTTGAAACTTATGTTTTTACTTATGCTTGAATTAATCTTTGAACTTTATGTTTGAACTTCTTGTAATATGTTACATCAAGTTCAAACACACAATCAATAACTGACAAACACACATAAACATATATATCAAACACTAGTTAATTCCCAATACCTTGAATATTACTTAAACCAAAATGTTAGATCGCTTAGACTGCTATCGTCACACAGGGTGTACCAACAGACTCCCCCTTGACGATAGCTTCTAACTATTTACATCAAGTTTAAGTACTAGATCTATATATACTACTACCTGCATATATACCAGCATCTATACAAACTCTGACAACTTTCTAGAACTTTCTGGCTTCAGATCTCCATCCTTCATGAAAGAAGATATGTTGACCATGAAGCTTTTTCAGATCTTCCTTTGACAGATTTATCAGATGTAGAGGATCATACACTCTAAAAAGAACTTTGTCGTCTTGATCCTCCATGATGGCTTCAGCAGTTTCATTATCCAGGTACCACCACTTCATGTTGGACAAAATATCTTGAGGCATCTTCTTCATGGGCACCCTTCTTAAGCATTTGACAGGCCTATAAACCATTTTTGCCCATGGTCGCCCTGTATGCGGATCTATCCTTGAAGGATCCTCAACTCTCTTTCCAGAGCTTGGTTTGAGTCTCTCAAACCTACCGGATCTCCCTTCACGTCTGATTATCTTCGCGATCACTTCAGCATAGGGATCATTACCGATGTTGACTAACTCTTTCCATGCCAGCTCCTTCACCTCTTCCTTCGGCAACGTATTGAACACTTTAAGCTTGCGCCTTAGGTATTGGAGACCATCTCTCCTCTTTAGAATAAAGAGCTGCAGTTCTCTATCGAAGAACCAGCTAATAATGCCTCCGGAGAAGTTTTCTGCACCTGGGATTCTCATCGACTTCTTTATCTTCGGCTTAGTCTTCTTCTCTTCCTTTCTGAACCAAAGGTTTAGCAATTCAGCTCTGGTCGGCTCTCTTTCAGCCTCTTCCAATTCTGTATCATCTACCGAGGCCATTCTGATGTCATCAATATCTATCACATGCTGTTCAGTGTGCTAATATAATTCTGTGACAGGTTGGGATTGTATGATTACTTCGTTTACATTATCGTCCTCGTCTAATACAACCTCCTCATCAGATCTCCAATCGGCCACATCTTCTGGTACAAACTCACCTTCTCCCAAGTCATCCACATCATCTTCAAAATCAAAATCTAACTCTAATGGCTCTTCATCAATATCCATCAATGCATCAATCATTTCACGCATTTGACTTTCCAAGACCTTTGATGAACTTGCCTCACCCATTTCTCCTCCTACTAGACTAGGCTCCCCCTGAGATTGAGCAGTCTGAGCAGTAGAAAAATCTACTGGCTCATTCTGGCTTTTAGGGCTGGGATCATTGCCTTGATTGTCCTCATCATCATCTTCTCTCGGCCTCTCAATCTCCTGATCACGGCACGATGTCTCCCCCTGAGCCTGTAGATTCTTCATTAACTGCTCAATGAGGGAGCGCATCGACCTTAACTCAGCTGCCTGATCGCAGACAAACGTCTTCAGCTCAACATTCTCTTCCTGAATTTGTTCAACAGTCTTCTTCAATTCAGCATTTTCTTTATCAAGATTTGCATTATGCGACTGAATTTCACCCATTGCCGTTGTTAGGCCTAGGATTTGAACATGCTGGAAGTCAACGCGAGCTTTGAGCTGCATAAACCTCTGGTTGTCGGCGTATGCGGTCGAGGTAGATGGAATGGACTGTATAGGAGTAGGGTTGAATGGTGGTGGAATATATGGTTCATGTTGAGGTGGTGATGGTGGTGAAGTGGTCGCCTGAGGATCCTGTTGTTGAGTTTGGGGGATTTCTTGTTGAACTGAAGGAGTTGAAGAAGACCCTTGCATAAACCTATGACGTTTGGCCCGTTGCCGTGTCATTAATTGAGCAACTTCCTCCTCTTCAAATCTCCAATTCATCAGCCTCTCTGGATGCTCGCCTCCTCGAAGTCTCCTCATTAATAACTACTACTCTTGAACCATAAGTCTCTATTCGAATACAAGGTTCTGTAGACTCTGACTCAGGAGCTTCAGCCTCAATTTCCTCCATTTCCTCTGAGTCGGTTGCAGATGATGACAAATCATTATCAGCCTGCTCTGGCTCATATTCTTCTAGATCTCTCAACACATCTTCTGCTTCCTCAGGTGGCTCAAGTAATTCACCTACTAACGCTGCAGCCACATCTTCATTTGCATGGGGACTTGCCTCCCAAATTTCATTAAGCGTTTGGCATTATTGTTCAGCTTCAGTCGGAACATTTGATGGCCCGGCTTCCTGAACATTGGATGGCCCGGCTTCCTGAACATCTGGTTGCTGATCCGTAGAAGGCCTAGACGCCTGAGTTTGACTCGCGGATGGTCTTGGTCTACGCCTTTGCGCACGCGGTGGCTGTGGTTGTGGTTGTTGTTGTGGCTGTGGTTGTCCTTGTGGAAATTCAACTTTGGTGTGGCTTTGATACCACTTGTAAGGTCTACCAAACACAGATCTATCTAGACGCGGAACCGTCAACGAGTGCGAAATCCTCGTTAACGGGTAGACGGTAACAACTCACACACGAAACACGGAGACTATCAGAAGCTGAACGAACGACACACGAACGATCCTACAAACTGATTCTCTCCGAAACTGCACTAAAACCGATGATAGACTCGAGATCGCTTAATGCTTAATCCGTGACGAATTCTGCAAAAAGTCTGATAATTAATCGAGTCTATCCCTAATTATAGTCCCTGATTCGAGTCTGTTATGGGCCAAACTCGAATCTGGCCCAAGGCCCATTCGAGTTTGTCCACCATTACACTCTCGAATCTGGGCTCATTCGAATCTAGGGCTACATTCGAATCTATCACAGATTCGAATGCCAAGCCTTATATAATTCGAATCTAACTAATTCACTTAAACAACTAAGTGTTGAAACTTATGTTTTTACTTATGCTTGAATTAATCTTTGAACTTTATGTTTGAACTTCTTGTAATATGTTACATCAAGTTCAAACACACAATCAATAACTGACAAACATACATAAACATATATATCAAACACTAGTTAATTCCCAATACCTTGAATATTACTTAAACCAAAATGTTAGATCGCTTAGACTGCTATCGTCACACAGGGTGTACCAACAGACTCCCCCTTGACGATAGCTTCTAACTATTTACATCAAGTTTAAGTACTAGATCTATATATACTACTACCTGCATATATACCAGCATCTATACAAACTCTGACAACTTTCTGGAACTTTCTGGCTTCAGATCTCCATCCTTCATGAAAGAAGATATGTTGACCATGAAGCTTTTTCAGATCTTCCTTTGACAGATTTATCAGATGTAGAGGATCATACACTCTTAAAAGAACTTTGTCGTCTTGATCCTCCATGATGGCTTCAGCAGTTTCATTATCCAGGTACCACCACTTCATGTTGGACAAAATATCTTGAGGCATCTTCTTCATGGGCACCCTTCTTAAGCATTTGACAGGCCTATAAACCATTTTTGCCCATGGTCGCCCTGTATGCGGATCTATCCTTGAAGGATCCTCAACTCTCTTTCCAGAGCTTGGTTTGAGTCTCTCAAACCTACCGGATCTCCCTTCACGTCTGATTATCTTCGCGATCACTTCAGCATAGGGATCATTTCCGATGTTGACTAACTCTTTCCATGCCAGCTCCTTCACCTCTACCTTCGGCAATGTATTGAACACTTTAAGCTTGCGCCTTAGGTATTGGAGACCATCTCTCCTCTTTAGAATAAAGAGCTGCAGTTCTCTATCGAAGAACCAGCTAATAATGCCTCCGGAAAAGTTTTCTGCACCTGGGATTCTCATCGACTTCTTTATCTTCGGCTCAGTCTTCTTCTCTTCCTTTCTGAACCAAAGGTTTAGCAATTCAGCTCTGGTCGGCTCTCTTTCAGCCTCTTCCAATTCTGTATCATCTACCGAGGCCATTCTGATGTCATCAATATCTATCACATGTTGTTCAGTGTGCTCATATAATTCTGTGACAGATTGGGATTGTATGATTACTTCGTTTATATTATCGTCCTCGTCTAATACAACCTCCTCATCAGATCTCCAATCGGACACATCTTCTGGTACAAACTCACCTTCTTCCAAGTCATCCACATCATCTTCAAAATCAAAATCTAACTCTAATGGCTCTTCATCAATATCCATCAATGCATCAATCATTTCACGCATTTGACTTTCCAAGACCTTTGATGAACTTGCCTCACCCATTTCTCCTCCTACTAGACTAGGCTCCCCCTGAGATTGAGCAGTCTGAGCAGTAGAAAAATCTACTGGCTCATTCTGGCTTTTAGGGCTGGGATCATTGCCTTGATTGTCCTCATCATCATCTTCTCTCGGCCTCTCAATCTCCTGATCACGGCACGATGTCTCCCCCTGAGCCTGTAGATTCTTCATTAACTGCTCAATGAGGGAGCGCATCGACCTTAACTCAGCTGCCTGATCGCAGACAAACGTCTTCAGCTCAACATTCTCTTCCTGAATTTGTTCAACAGTCTTCTTCAATTCAGCATTTTCTTTATCAAGATTTGCATTATGCGACTGAATTTCACCCATTGCCGTTGTTAGGCCTAGGATTTGAACATGCTGGAAGTCAAAGCGAGCTTTGAGCTGCATAAACCTCTGGTTGTCGGCGTATGCGGTCGAGGTAGATGGAATGGACTGTATAGGAGTAGGGTTGAATGGTGGTGGAATATATGGTTCATGTTGAGGTGGTGATGGTGGTGAAGTGGTCGCCTGAGGATCCTGTTGTTGAGTTTGGGGGATTTCTTGTTGAACTGAAGGAGTTGAAGAAGACCCTTGCATAAACCTATGACGTTTGGCACGTTGCCTTGTCATTAATTGAGCAACTTCCTCCTCTTCAAATCTCCAATTCATCAGCCTCTCTGGATGCTCGCCTCCTCGAAGTCTCCTCATTAATAACTACTACTCTTGAACCATAAGTCTCTATTCGAATACGAGGTTCTGTAGACTCTGACTCAGGAGCTTCAGCCTCAATTTCCTCCATTTCCTCTGAGTCGGTTGCAGATGATGACAGATCATTATCAGCCTGCTCTGGCTCATATTCTTCTAGATCTCTCAACACATCTTCTGCTTCCTCAGGTGGCTCAAGTAATTCACCTACTAACGCTGCAGCCACATCTTCATTTGCATGGGGACTTGCCTCCCAAATTTCATTAAGCGTTTGGCATTATTGTTCAGCTTCAGTCGGAACATTTGATGGCACGGCTTCCTGAACATTGGATGGCCCGGCTTCCTGAACATCTGGTTGCTGATCCGTAGAAGGCCTAGACGCCTGAGTTTGACTCGCGGATGGTCTTGGTCTACGCCTTTGCGCACGCGGTGGCTGTGGTTGTGGTTGTTGTTGTGGCTGTGGTTGTCCTTGTGGAAATTCAACTTTGGTGTGGCTTTGATACCACTTGTAAGGTCTACCAAACACAGATCTATCTAGACGGGGAACCGTCAACGAGTGCGAAATCCTCGTTAACGGGTAGACGGTAACAACTCACACACGAAACACGGAGACTATCAGAAGCTGAACGAACGACACACGAACGATCCTACAAACTGATTCTCTCCGAAACTGCACTAAAACCGATGATAGACTCGAGATCGCTTAATGCTTAATCCCTGACGAATTCTGCAAAAAGTCTGATAATTAATCGAGTCTATCCCTAATTATAGACCCTGATTCGAGTCTGTTATGGGCCAAACTCGAATCTGGCCCAAGGCCCATTCGAGTTTGTCCACCATTACACTCTCGAATCTGGGCTCATTCGAATCTAGGGCTACATTCGAATCTATCACAGATTCGAATGCCAAGCCTTATATAATTCGAATCTAACTAATTCACTTAAACAACTAAGTGTTGAAACTTATGTTTTTACTTATGCTTGAATTAATCTTTGAACTTTATGTTTGAACTTCTTGTAATATGTTACATCAAGTTCAAACACACAATTAATAACTGACAAACACACATAAACATATATATCA
The DNA here is from genome assembly GCA_020465985.1 of Centrapalus pauciflorus. Taxonomy (NCBI): domain Eukaryota; kingdom Viridiplantae; phylum Streptophyta; class Magnoliopsida; order Asterales; family Asteraceae; genus Centrapalus; species Centrapalus pauciflorus. Next base: position 310,619 of record JAANYP010009074.1, on the reverse strand, counting down.
AACACTAGTTAATTCCCAATACCTTGAATATTACTTAAACCAAAATGTTAGATCGCTTAGACTGCTATCGTCACACAGGGTGTACCAACAGACTCCCCCTTGACGATAGCTTCTAACTATTTACATCAAGTTTAAGTACTAGATCTATATATACTACTACCTGCATATATACCAGCATCTATACAAACTCTGACAACTTTCTGGAACTTTCTGGCTTCAGATCTCCATCCTTCATGAAAGAAGATATGTTGACCATGAAGCTTTTTCAGATCTTCCTTTGACAGATTTATCAGATGTAGAGGATCATACACTCTAAAAAGAACTTTGTCGTCTTGATCCTCCATGATGGCTTCAGCAGTTTCATTATCCAGGTACCACCACTTCATGTTGGACAAAATATCTTGAGGCATCTTCTTCATGGGCACCCTTCTTAAGCATTTGACAGGCCTATAAACCATTTTTGCCCATGGTCGCCCTGTATGCGGATCTATCCTTGAAGGATCCTCAACTCTCTTTCCAGAGCTTGGTTTGAGTCTCTCAAACCTACCGGAATTCCCTTCACGTCTGATTATCTTCGCGATCACTTCAGCATAGGGATCATTTCCGATGTTGACTAACTCTTTCCATGCCAGCTCCTTCACCTCTACCTTCGGCAATGTATTGAACACTTTAAGCTTGCGCCTTAGGTATTGGAGACCATCTCTCCTCTTTAGAATAAAGAGCTGCAGTTCTCTATCGAAGAACCAGCTAATAATGCCTCCGGAGAAGTTTTCTGCACCTGGGATTCTCATCGACTTCTTTATCTTCGGCTCAGTCTTCTTCTCTTCCTTTCTGAACGAAAGGTTTAGCAATTCAGCTCTGGTCAGCTCTCTTTCAGCCTCTTCCAATTCTGTATCATCTACCGAGGCCATTCTGATGTCATCAATATCTATCACATGTTGTTCAGTGTGCTCATATAATTCTGTGACAGATTGGGATTGTATGATTACTTCGTTTACATTATCGTCCTCGTCTAATACAACCTCCTCATCAGATCTCCAATCGGACACATCTTCTGGTACAAACTCACCTTCTTCCAAGTCATCCACATCATCTTCAAAATCAAAATCTAACTCTAATGGATCTTCATCAATATCCATCAATGCATCAATCATTTCACGAATTTGACTTTCCGAGACCTTTGATGAACTTGCCTCACCCATTTCTCCTCCTACTAGACTAGGCTCCCCCTGAGATTGAGCAGTCTGAGCAGTAGAAAAATCTACTGGCTCATTCTAGCTTTTAGGGCTGGGATCATTGCCTTGATTGTCCTCATCATCATCTTCTCTCGGCCTCTCAATCTCCTGATCACGGCACGATGTCTCCCCCTGAGCCTGTAGATTCTTCATTAACTGCTCAATGAGGGAGCGCATCGACCTTAACTCAGCTGCCTGATCGCAGACAAACGTCTTCAGCTCAACATTCTCTTCCTGAAATTGTTCAACAGTCTTCTTCAATTCAGCATTTTCTTTATCAAGATTTGCATTATGCGACTGAATTTCACCCATTGCCGTTGTTAGGCCTAGGATTTGAACATGCTGGAAGTCAACGCGAGCTTTGAGCTGCATAAACCTCTGGTTATCAGCGTATGCGGTCGAGGTAGATGGAATGGACTGTATAGGAGTAGGGTTGAATGGTGGTGGAATATATGGTTCATGTTGAGGTGGTGATGGTGGTGAAGTGGTCGCCTGAGGATCCTGTTGTTGAGTTTGGGGGATTTCTGGTTGAACTGAAGGAGTTGAAGAAGACCCTTGCATAAACCTATGACGTTTGGCCCGTTGCCGCGTCATTAATTGAGCAACTTCCTCCTCTTCAAAATCCGATTCATCAGCCTCTCTGGATGCTCGCCTCCTCGAAGTCTCCTCATTAATAACTACTACTCTTGAACCATAAGTCTCTATTCGAATACGAGGTTCTGTAGACTCTGACTCAGGAGCTTCAGCCTCAATTTCCTCCATTTCCTCTGAGTCGGTTGCAGATGATGACAGATCATTATCAGCCTGCTCTGGCTCATATTCTTCTACATCTCTCAACACATCTTCTGCTTCCTCAGGTGGCTCAAGTAATTCACCTACTAACGCTGCAGCCACATCTTCATTTGCATGGGGACTTGCCTCCCAAATTTCATTAAGCGTTTGGCATAATTGTTCAGCTTCAGTCGGAACATTTGATGGCCCGGCTTCCTGAACATTGGATGGCCCGGCTTCCTGAACATCTGTTTGCTGATCCGTAGAAGGCCTAGACGCCTGAGTTTGACTCGCGGATGGTCTTGGTCTACGCCTTTGCGCACGCGGTGGCTGTGGTTGTGGTTGTTGTTGTGGCTGTGGTTGTCCTTGTGGAAATTCAACTTCCCCTGCCCAGTTGGCAACATCTGGTGCTACAAAATTTCTATCCAAGATGGCGCCAAATAATGGACGCTCAACTGGAACCGCCAATCTTCCTCTGTGTGAGGAACAATCGGCGAAGATCCTCTTATCCATTATAGCAACACTCTGAATCTCATTTGACGGAGGCAGATTTGGCAAGAAGTGCCTTATAAGCATCATGATGAACCTTGGATATAACAGGAACTGTTGATTTTCTGGTGCGGTGATCTGGTGAACAAATTCGGAGAAGAACATTTCCGAGAAGCTGTATGGACGATTATACACCATCGCAACTATCCCAGACTGGATCTTCGCAACCATATAGTCGAATTCGGCTTTCTTTGGGGCAAAGCATACCATGAAGACATGAGCAAGAAATCTCCATTGTCCAATTAACCCGCTCTTCATATAGGAAACTTTCGTCACGTCTTGACTATATCCCATTCTCTGAAAGGCCGCTTGCCTGATATTCAGAGGAAACTCGATCGGTCCAGATTCTTCTTCTTGAGTGCCCAGCTGCAACACTTGACGCAGCATATCCGCCGAAAAGACTAGCGGTTGTCCAGCGATGCGAGTTCGTAGCACTGTCGGGGTGACCGAGCAGTCTACCTGCAGATGATCATAAAATTGACGGATATATGGTAAGACTAGCTGAACATTATGCGACAATGCAAATCCAATCCTAGATTCAACTAGAATATCTAGCATTTGTCTGAATCCCTGCGCCTCAAGGAGATTATGATCAGGATGAAGGACCATATTGTGCTTAGGCACAAACGCTCGTACAACCATTTCTGCACAATAAACAAAACTATTAGATTCATTAAAAATCAATAAACTTGTTTAAATTCAAATTTGTTTTATTTTGAACTTGATTAAGTACAAAATCCAACACAATTAAATTTCTACAAGTTTAATAAAATTTAAATTAAATAATGCAAATAAAAGACAGATTCGAAGGAAACAGATTCGAATGTAACAGATTCGAATAAGTCCCTTTTCGAGTCTAATGACAGAATCGAATGTGTTGGTCTTCTCGATTCTAATGACAGATTCGAGAAACCCCATGAACAGATTCGAACGGCCGACTCTATTTCAAACACCAAATCTCTTGATTTTAACCTTTTTGGACTTAGAAAATTACATTCATTGGTCCTACCAGTTACTAATCACAGATATGTGCCTTTAATTTGACTATTTATCGGTCCAAACTTGGTAATTTTGTAAAAACCCTATTTCGACCCTTAAACCTTCAAAAATCGATGATTTTGCCTAAAATGGTGTATAAAGCTACATGAATCTTGTACAATCAAGTTGATTATACCTAGATACAGGAGTAGAGTCGAACCCCTTAGCAATAATCTCGACAAATTGTCGTTTATGAGTATCACATCCTTGCTTTAAAACACGCTTGCTTATCCCAGGAATAACAATAAATGCATAAAGCTAAATAAAACGTTACAATAAGTCTTGCACTACACGTGCTACAAGGTTACAGTACTAAGTTGCTAAAAACATCACAATTAAAATAAAAGCAGCTACCCAGAACCCAAGGCATCATAAAGCTATACCACAAGCTGAAAGTTAGCTAAGTCCTCTGGGTTGATCAGATAATAGACCTAAGCAGAAGGTCCAGCTTGTTCTTTACCTTTTCCTGTAAAAATTGTGAATAGCAACTGTAAGCTAATGCTTAGTGAGTAAACAGATATTCAAGAATGCATGTAAAATATGAGGCGAAAGTGCCTATAAAGGCTGTTATGCTTGCTTGCTTGTTTGCTTAATACCCAGAAAGAATGTTGCACAATTGAGACATTTCACGCAGAACGGAGATGCCACCACTAGGGTTTACCGCTGACAGATGATCAATCTGTGATGCGGGGCTAGCTACCCGCATAATGCTCAAGGGATAGTGGTGAACATCAGAATTGCTTGCTCGCTAATATAATGCTTATGAGATGCACAAAGAAACGCTAACACAAAGTTTGCTGTATAGTATGCAGAACAATAAACAGATAGCAGATAAATATGCATATTAATAGATCAAATGTAAGATCCGGCTAAGCTGGGCATCACCTGTACCACAGTGTTCGCCTTCACTCACAAAAGTCTATTGAATTCCAAAGAAGTCATATAGAAGCAATTTATGTCTCAATTTCATATAAAACATGTAAACAAGAATAACTGTTACTCACAGTACTGAAAATGCTTTGAAATGCTCTGAAATACTTGCTCGGGCTTATTTACGCTTTAAATTGCTTTATAATGCTTGCACTTGCTTATCTAGGCTTTAATATATTCTGGCACTGGCTTTGACTCGCAACTGGGCTAAACGGCTTATGTATAATATCTGAAGTTTAATATTACAGAACATGTGCTAAATTAATAATGCTAGCTCAATATTCCAACATCTATAAGCCATAACTTCTAGCTAAATATTTTGCTATTTATTTTGCTAATTTATGCGTTGTTCGTAAACTTTATCAATTAAATTCGAATTTAGGGGACAGATTCGAAGACAGATTTGAATTATGGGGGTTAGATTCGAAGACAGATTCGAATTATGGGGTCAGATTCGAACCTCATTCGAATCTGTATATAGATTCGAACCAATGTCTCGAATTTAGCTCTATTCGAGCTTGTTCTTGGCATTTCGAGTCTGTTCTATGCATACTCGAGTTTGTTCATAAACTACAGCTTTAAACATGCATTTTCAAGCCTCAAATCCACAAATAAGCTAAGTAATAAGCCTCGGTTTAGTTATATTATACATAATCTACCATAATCAGGCTGAAACTCAAGCTAAAATGGCTTAAAATCGAACCAAAAATGAAATATGAAGCTTCCTTCAAAAACCCAAAAATGCAGAATACGAAAATGGCAATTCTTACCTCGAATTCGTATCAAATCTCACATGCAATGGTAGATCCGCGTAGTACACTTCGAGACCTTTCCGATGACGTATAGAACTCGAGATTTGGCCGGTCGGTTTGAGAGAAAAGTTAGAGAGAAGTTCGGGTTCTAGAGAGAGGAGCTCTGAAAATGCTAGACGGGTTTTGCAAAAGTGTGAAAATGGAGCACTCAACTCCTATTTATACTAAATCTCGAAATTACATCTTTTTACGCAAATTGCTTAAAATTACTTAAAATAAAAATGCAAATAAAAGGCAAGGTGTTATAGTATGAGCCCACCACGCTTGCACTTCGTCCTCGAAGTACCTAAGGCTCAAACAGATGCGGATATCGAACTCTCATGTCTTGCTCAGATTCCCAGGTCTGAGAAGTTCCGTGAGAAGTCCTCCATTGCACCAACACCATTGCTACCTCTCGATTCCTCAACTTCTTCATCTTTGTTTCTAGAATAACTTCAGGCTCGTCACATTGTAGCTTTTCATTAATCTTGTAAGTTAGATGATCGGCCCACTTTTCTTTGTCATCTTCCTTGCACTTCCTTAGTTGCGAAACGTGAAATACGGGGTGTATGTTGGACAGTTCGCTCGGCAAGTCCAACAGATAAGATTGAGTTCCAACACTCTCGGTGATCTTGAAAGGACCAACGAATCGTGGTGCTAACTTGCCACGCTTGCCGAATCTGAACACACCTTTCATCGGCGAGACTTTTAATACGACATAATCGTCCTTCTGGAATTCTAAAGGTTTATGGCGGCGGTCGTGATACGATTTCTGTCGAGATTGAGCGGTTTCTAAGCGTTGGCGAATAATTCTGATCTTTTCATTAGTCTGCTGAAGTAGCTCGGGACCGGCGATTGGTGCTTCACCGGCTTCATGCCAACACGTAGGAGTTTGGCACTTGCGTCCGTATAAGGCTTCGAAAGGTGCGGCTTTGATGGATGAGTGGTAACTATTGTTATAAGAAAACTCTGCTAACGGCAAGTGGTCGTCCCAACTACCGCTAAACTCAAGAACACATGCTCGCAGCATGTCTTCGAGCGTAAGGATCGTGCGCTCACTCTGGCCATCAGGTTGCGGATGATATGCTGTGCTCATTCTGATCTTAGTGCCTAATCCATCTTGCAATGCACTCCAGAACCTCGAAGTGAACCGGCTGTCGCGATCTGAAACAATTGACAGTGGCACTCCGTGTCGAGTAACGATCTCGTCTATATACAACTTAGCTAGTTTCTCAAGTGAATAGCTTTCGCGAATCGGAATGAAGTGAGCGACTTTGGTTAGGCGATCTACGATAACCCATATTGCATCGTGCTGTCTTCGCGTAGTAGGAAGCTTCGTCACAAAGTCCATCGTTATGTGATCGAACTTCCACTCGGGAATCGGTAGAGGCTGTAGACTGCCATAAGGCTGCTGATGCTCCGCTTTGACCAATCGGCAAGTAACACAATTATCGACATATTGGCCTACGTCTCTTTTAATACCGGGCCACCAATACTCGGCTTTTAGATCGTTGTACATCTTGGTGCTGCCAGGATGTACCGAGAAGTTAGAACAGTGGACTTCCGAAAGAATTTTCTGTCGAACAGCACCAAATTTGGGAACCCAGACACGATTTTTGAAAAGCTTCAAGCCACGAGGGCTATCGGTTAAGAATTGAAATTGCCCTTTCATGTCCTCAGAGTTGAGGTTTTCTTCTTTTAGAGCTTCGGCTTGAGCAACAAGGATTTCATCTATCAAAGTTGATGAAAACAAAGTATGGGTCAAGGTATAAAGACATTTAGCAGAGTAGGATTTACGACTCAATGCGTCGGCCACCACATTCGCTTTGCCAGGGTGATACAGAATATCACAGTCATAGTCTTTGATGAGTTCCATGGAGCGTCGCTGGCGCATGTTGAGCTCCTTCTGGCTGAAAATATACTTAAGGCTCTTGTGATCCGTATACAGTTGACATTTGGTGCCGTAGAGGTAATGACGCCATGTTTTCAATGCAAAAGTCACAGCAGCAAGTTCAAGGTCATGAGTCGGATGACTCTTTTCATGATCCTTAAGCTGGCGAGAAGCATATGCTATGACTCTGCCTCTTTGCATCAAAACACACCCAAGCCCTTGATATGAAGCATCGCTGAAGACTACAAAGTCTTCATTACCTTCGGGTAAGGCCAGAATAGGCGCTTCGGTGAGTTTCTGTTTTAAAGTTCGAAATGCATTCTCTTGAGCTTCTTCCCAAATAAAGGGAACATTCTTGCGAGTAAGAGATGTAAAAGGCATGGCTAGTTTTGAGAAGTCCTTAATGAATCGACGGTAGTAACCCGCCAATCCCAAGAAACTTCGGATCTCGGTAGCTGATTTGGGAGCTTCCCAATTTTGAATGACTTCTATCTTAGAAGGATCCACAGAGATTCCTTCACCAGATATCACATGACCAAGGAATTGTATCTGATAAGATACAAGATTTGCAAGTTAACGCTGAGCATGAAATTTAAGAAAAGATAAGCTTAAAAATGAATAAATCGAGATCGTGAGCACCTGTCGCAACCAAAATTCGCATTTAGAGAACTTGGCGTAAAGTCGCTCCTTGCGCAGCAACTCTAGCAGCTCTCTAAGATGCACAGCATGCTCAGCTTCAGTTTTCGAGTAGATGAGAATATCGTCTATAAAGACGATAACAGACTTATCGAGCATTGGTCTACAAACGCGGTTCATCAGATCCATGAACGCCGCAGGAGCGTTTGTAAGGCCAAAGGGCATAACAAGAAACTCGTAATGCCCATATCTGGTACGGAAAGCCGTTTTAGGGACGTCTTCTTCATGAACTTTGAGCTGATGATACCCAGATCTAAGATCGATCTTTGAGAAGTAACTGGCTCCCTGAAGCTGGTCGAAAAGATCGTCTATTCTGGGCAACGGATATTTGTTCTTTATTGTTACCTTGTTCAACTCCCTATAATCAATGCACATCCGGAGAGTCCCATCTTTCTTCTTAACGAATAAAACAGGAGCTCCCCAGGGAGATGAACTTGGTCGTATGAGTCCCTTATCTAGCAATTCTTGCAATTGCTTCATCATTTCTTGCATCTCTGCAGGTGCAAGTCTACAAGGGGCTCGAGCAATCGGTGCCGCGCCGGGCACTAAATCAATTCTGAACTCCACCTGACGGTCTGGCGGGAGTCCAGAGATGTCCTCGGGAAAGACATCGGGAAACTCGGAGGCTATCGGAACCTCGGCTAATGCTTTATTTTCAGACTTAGCATCTATCGCATATGCTAAGTATGACACACAACCCTTAGCTATATGTTTCCTAGCTTTGACTACAGAAATTAAGCATATTTCACCTGTCTTTCTGTCACCGTAGATGCAAATATTGCGGCCATCCGGAGTAGTGAGCTTTATCAACTTCTTCTTGCAGACAATGCTGGCGTCATGATGATCAAGCCAATCCATACCCACGATGACGTCGAATTCATGAAAGTCCATCGGGATAAGGTCCAGTTGGAATGTGCAGTTGTCGAGCAAAATGATGCAGTCACGGTAAATTTTATCGGTAGACACACTTACATTACTAGCCGTTTCAATATCAAAGATAACAGGTAGAGTAGACGGTGCAATTCCAAGTTTAGATGCAAATGAATTTGATATGAAGGAACGGTTGGCTCCTGAATCAAAAATAACTCTAGCAGGTACGGAGTTAACGAGAAACATACCAGATACCACATCTGGTATTTCCTTTGCTTGCTCAGCCGTGATTTGGAATGCGCGATTCTGACTCCGAGCTGGCTCGTTACGGCGACTAGAACCTCCTCGCGATGTGCTATGCCGGGCCGGTTGATTTTGTCTTTGCTGTTGATGTTGATGTTGTTGCTGAGGTCGGTATTGCTGTTGCTGCAATCGCGGATGATGCTCTGCACTCGGGTAAATCATGCTGAACGGATGCGTACATGCATGCTCATTATGTCCAGGGCGTAAACAGTTGTTGCAAACTTTAACTTTGTTAGGACATTCTTCACTGCTATGTCCTATTTCATTGCACACATAGCACCTCACATCATTGGGGTTACAACGCCCAATGTGTGACTTCTGGCAGCGGCGACACTGCCTCGGCTCACAATGTACCGCATATGATCGAGTTTGCTGTGCTGGAGGCGAGCTGAACTGTCGGTACTGAAACTGCTGTGGCTGAGAATATCTGGATGAAGATCCAGAATAGCTTCCGGTGCACGATTTCTTGGGCGGTGATGGACATGTCGGGTTAACAGAGGAAGTAGGAACTCCTCCAGCTCGAATAAAATCCTGCTCGAGAATTCGAGCAGCTTCAACACAGTCAGCATAGTTGGTATATCCCCGGTGCTTCAAGAACTTCTGATATTCAGGATGCAGACCCATCAGAAAACGGTCGATCTTTCGATCTTCAGTAGCGACTTGATAGTCAGACAGCAAGCTTAGTCGGGTAAATTCTATCTCATACTCAGTCACCGATTTGGTTCCCTGAGTAAGAGACATCAGTTTCTCTTCCAAACGCTTCTTTTCATCAGCTGGGCAGTACTGACGAAAGAAAATAACCTTAAATTCATCCCAAGATAGGGACTTAATCCAGTTGGCTCCGTGCATGTTTTCCTGAGACCTCCACCACATGACAGCGCCTCCCTCGAACAATGTAGTAGCAAAGCTGACCTTGGATTCTTCAGCACAGTCACTAATGAGAAAAATCCGCTCGATGCCAGTGATCCACTCAAGTGCTTCGATTGAATTTGCAGCACCCTTGAAGGGTTGAGCTCCACAAGCTTTGAAATAACGAAAGTTGCAGCCCTTAGGAGGGACTACATGGGCTTCCTCCTCGTCGGTGTCGTCGTTGTGGCGTCCAGTGTCATCATGTTGTTGTTTCCTACGCTCTTCTCTGCGCTTAGTTTCGGCTTCATCACGAGCACAAAACTGTTCTTGCAAGAACTTAGCTTGACGCTCGTTGTTCTCGCTAAGCATAGTTTGCATAATTTGCATGATCTGTTCAGGAGTGAGTCCACCTCCAGCTCCTTCACCAGATCCAGACATGTTCTGAAATTATATAAATAATACTTGCATAAGAATAGGCATAACTCCTATTCTACCCCATTTCCCAATTCCTAAAGCAAAGTCAAAGCCTATCTCAGGTCAAGTTAAAGCCTAGACATTCGAAGCTAATATCTTTGCTTAAAAGTTTGAGTCCAAGTGTTATTGCTAACACTTGAATCCCTCAAACTAATTCTCTGATACCATCCTGTCACATCCTTGCTTTAAAACACGCTTGCTTATCCCAGGAATAACAATAAATGCATAAAGCTAAATAAAACGTTACAATAAGTCTTGCACTACACGTGCTACAAGGTTACAGTACTAAGTTGCTAAAAACATCACAATTAAAATAAAAGCAGCTACCCAGAACCCAAGGCATCATAAAGCTATACCACAAGCTGAAAGTTGAGCTAAGTCCTCTGGGTTGATCAGATAATAGACCTAAGCAGAAGGTCCAGCTTGTTCTTTACCTTTTCCTGTAAAAATTGTGAATAGCAACTGTAAGCTAATGCTTAGTGAGTAAACAGATATTCAAGAATGCATGTAAAATATGAGGCGAAAGTGCCTATAAAGGCTGTTATGCTTGCTTGCTTGTTTGCTTAATACCCAGAAAGAATGCTGCACAATTGAGACATTTCACGCAGAACGGAGATGCCACCACTAGGGGTTTACCGCTGACAGATGATCAATCTGTGATGCGGGGCTAGCTACCCGCATAATGCTCAAGGGATAGTGGTGAACATCAGAATTGCTTGCTCGCTAATATAATGCTTATGAGATGCACAAAGAAACGCTAACACAAAGTTTGCTGTATAGTATGCAGAACAATAAACAGATAGCAGATAAATATGCATATTAATAGATCAAATGTAAGATCCGGCTAAGCTGGGCATCACCTGTACCACAGTGTTCGCCTTTACTCACAAAAGTCTATTGAATTCCAAAGAAATCATATAGAAGCAATTTATGTCTCAATTTCATATAAAACATGTAAACAAGAATAACTGTTACTCACAGTACTGAAAATGCTTTGAAATGCTCTGAAATACTTGCTCGGGCTTATTTACGCTTTAAATTGCTTTATAACGCTTGCACTTGCTTATCTAGGCTTTAATATATTCTGGCACTGGCTTTGACTCGCAACTGGGCTAAACGGCTTATGTATAATATCTGAAGTTTAATATTACAGAACATGTGCTAAATTAATAATGCTAGCTCAATATTCCAACATCTATAAGCCATAACTTCTAGCTAAATATTTTGCTATTTATTTTGCTAATTTATGCGTTGTTCGTAAACTTTATCAATTAAATTCGAATTTAGGGGACAGATTCGAAGACAGATTCGAATTATGGGGTCAGATTCGAATCTGTATATAGATTCGAACCAATGTCTCGAATTTAGCTCTATTCGAGCTTGTTCTTGGCATTTCGAGTCTGTTCTATGCATACTCGAGTTTGTTCATAAACTACAGCTTTAAACATGCATTTTCAAGCCTCAAATCCACAAATAAGCTAAGTAATAAGCCTCGGTTTAGTTATATTATACATAATCTACCATAATCAGGCTGAAACTCAAGCTAAATGGCTTAAAATCGAACCAAAAATGAAATATGAAGCTTCCTTCAAAAACCCAAAAATGCAGAATACGAAAATGGCAATTCTTACCTCGAATTCGTATCAAATCTCACATGCAATGGTAGATCCGCGTAGTACACTTCGAGACCTTTCCGATGACGTATAGAACTCGAGATTTGGCCGGTCGGATTGAGAGAAAAGTTAGAGAGAAGTTCGGGTTCTAGAGAGAGGAGCTCTGAAAATGCTAGACGGGTTTTGCAAAAGTGTGAAAATGGAGCACTCAACTCCTATTTATACTAAATCTCGAAATTACATCTTTTTACGCAAATTGCTTAAAATTACTTAAAATAAAAATGCAAATAAAAGGCAAGGTGTTATAATGAGACAAGCGATAGACTCGAGCACAGATTCGAAATCGTTGGGTTAGATTCGAGTGTATAGATTCGAAAACAGTAAGTCTTAAATGACTTCACTGTTGACCTATATATACTACCAACCCTCGATTTTAAGGTTAGACTTGAATCTACTGACAGATTCGAAGCTTTCCCAATTCGAGTCTGTCCTAAACTCGAAAACATCAAACACTTAGAAAAATTTCGATTTTTTTTTTTTTTTTGAAATAGCTTCAACTTTTTCAACCTTTTTCTACGGTATTGTGCAACAAGATAAACTATGCCAACTCTTTTACCCTAAGTACAAGATATTTCACGCAATGTTTATTTTATCCAACTTTGAATGCACCCTCAGTAATTTTTGACCTTTTACCTAAGTAAAAATTAAACTAAAATAAAATAAAATAAAATAAACTAAGGTAAAATAAAATAAAATAAAAATAAAATTTTGACCAAAAATTTTATCTAGACTTAAGCTATACTTATAAAATTTACAACCTAAGCTAAATACTAAACAAAATCTTTTTGATGAGTATAGTCTAAGAAAGGTTCAATCAGATAGCGATGTCAGACACTCGCTTTCAGTACTTAAACTTTCACACTTAGGAATTTTTGATTCCTTTGATTGTTTGTCGTGAAATACTTATTTAGCCGATTGTTGGTATTTTACCCCTTTAAACATTCTACATTTTGGAATATCCCTTGGCATTTTTATTTATCATGAAATTATCTTACGTGACTCAGACATAGACATACTTTTATGATCAAGGCACACAGACAATGATTCTAACTTGTTGGTATTTGTAAACTCTCTTTAAAAGACAAACATCGGACACAGGTCTGTATTTTCATACAACAAAGTGTCTTAGTTTGACATAAGGTTTATTTTTAAAGTTAGCAAGACAGCGGTGACAGGTCTGTACTGACGTACAACAGAGCGACATATCTGCTAACCCGAATCTAAACAGAGGCAACAGGTCTGTCCTTACGTACAACAGAGTTACATGTTTTCGACTCTCAATTTTGTATGATATTTCTATTCTTTCCATTTTAAGATGTATTTGATGATGCCATACATCCCCAGAAAGCTTGCATACCTCATTTAGACTCAAAGTTTGTATGTCTTGTACATAAAAATTAAGACCGATTGGTCATACGTCTAAGTTAGTGACACGCTTGACTTTTTCTAGAATATTTTATTAGCCTTGAGATTCCCTATATGTACTATGCCTACCAACACATCAAACTAAACTAAAGTATAACACTTAGAATTTAGTTGCATTATGTGTGAAAGCCTAAACACTTAGAGATTGTAACGACTGTGCTAATTTTCGTCACTTTGAACCTATGTATCTAAGACTTAACACTTTTTCTGATATTCTCTTTTTTTTGTATTTTTATGATTTTCTCTCTTTTTTCTTTTGTTTTTCATAATTAAATAGCAATAAAATAAGATAACATACTACTTACTAAAAATAGAAACTTACTAAAAATAGAAACTTTCCTAAATTAGCAGACTACTATAAAGAAAGAAATACTACTACTAAGGCCAAATTACTCTGGGTTGCGCATTCCATTCAGTTGAATTAAATACTCAAACCGTGACTTATCAAATGCTTTGGTAAATAAATCTGCATTATTATCTTCTCTTGCCACTTTTACCAATTTGATTAAGTTCTTTTCAGCGCAATCACGAATAAAATGATGCCTAATGTCTATGTGCTTTGTTTTACTGTGTTTGACTGGATTATTAGTTATAGCAATTGTAGATTGATTGTCTATCCTAATTGGAGTTTGAGTATAAGCCAAATCGTAATCCCGCAATTGTTGTTGTATCCACAGAACCTGTGAGCAGCAACTACCAGCAGCAACATACTCGGCCTCGCACGTTGACACGGCTACCGATGTTTGTTTCTTGCATTGCCAGGATACCAATCTCCCTCCTAGGAACTGACAACCTCTAGTCGTTGAATTGCGCGTCAAGCTACATCCTCCGAAGTCAGAATCCGAGAACGCCTCCAACTCTAGATCTCCCTCCGCGTGATACCAAAGTCCCAGCTTCGGTTTCGACTTGAGGTATCGTAGAATCCGCTTCACAGCTTTCATATGCATCTCCTTCGGATTCGCTTGAAACCTAGCACAAATACACACAGCAAACATAATGTCAGGTCTTGAAGCAGTTAAATACATAAGTGATCCAATCATCGCCCGATATAAAGTCGGATCCACATCGGTATCACTTTCAGTACCCGGTCCGAGATTATGATTCACTTGAATCGGCATGCTGAAATGGGCAGTCAACTTTGTTCCTTCCATCCCGAAACGTTCCAATATGTCATACACATACTTAGTCTGATGGATAAACATCCCTTCCTTCTTCTGGTCAACTTGTAACCCTAAAAAGAAATTTAACTCTCCCATAGCACTCATCTCGAACTTAGACTTCATCACCTTCTCGAAATCTTTGCACATCTGTTCGTCTGATGATCCAAAGATGATATCATCGACGTACACTTGTACCAAGATAAAGTGTTCTCCCTTCCTTTTGACAAACAGAGTACTATCTATCCTACCCCTTTCAAAACCGTTCTCTAACAGATGGTTGGATAGAGTCTCATACCACGCCCTTGGTGCCTGATGCAATCCGTATAGAGCCTTATCTAAACGATATACTCTATCTGGATATTTTGGATCTGTAAATCCGGGCGGTTGTTCTACATACACCAACTCCTTCACTTTCCCATACAGGAAAGCACTCTTAACATCTAACTGATATACCTTAAAGCCCTTGAAGGAGGCAAAAGCTAAAAACAACCTAATGGCTTCTAGCCTTGCTACTGGTGCAAAAACCTCGTTGTAATGGATTCCCTCCTCTTGGTTGAAACCCTTTACAACTAGCCTAGCCTTGTTGCGCGTGACTATACCCCGATCGTCTCTTTTGCACTTAAAAACCCATTTGGTTCCTATGGCAACTTCCCCTCGAGGTAATGGAACTAACTCCCACACTTCTAGTTTCCTAAATTGCGAAAGTTCTTCCTGCATCGCTTCAACCCAGGAGTTATCCTTAAGTGCCATCTGCACATTCTTAGGTTCTACTTGCGATATGAAACATGAATAGAGACATGTGTGATACGCCTCAGAGTCGTTTATCATCGACAACAACACAGTGTTGTTATTTAAACTACTCCTAGTCCTCACACCCTCGTTAGGATTTCCTATGATGCTTTCTATAGGATGATTCTTGTTAATCCTAGAGGTCTCTATCTCATCAACCCTTAGATTATCTCCTAAGTTGGATCCTATTTCACCTAATGGGGGAACAGGCTCAGCTTCTACATTTTCCTCCTCGTGGACGTTTTCCTCAGAGTTGGAACTTGATGCTTGAGTCTGATTCTCAGTGGTAGGTGCTTCTTGATCAGCAACTTCTGGAGATCCATCTACTGTCGCAGTAGGCTCGGATGTGGATTTAAACATTGTTCTCAGAAAGATATGGCCATCGTCATTCAGATGCAACTTCGCCATGTCCTTTTCGATTGTACCTGCATTATCATCCAAAGGAATGTTAAATGACTCAAATAATTTATCATAGTCAAATATCCATTCCGGACCAGTTTGGGGTTCATGTGTATAACTTGTGACTTCAATGTTATACACAATCTCCACTGTGCCATTCGTTTTGTTAAAAACCCGTTTGTTTGGTGAGTTCGGCACATAACCTAGGAAGTATCCTTCGTCAGCCTTTTCACCAAACTTCGGTTGATGTTTTGTACGCAAAAGAGTGCATGGTACCCCAAACGGTTCGAATCCAGTTAAATTAGGTGGCCGTTTATTCAAAATTTCATAGCATGTTTTGTTCAATGATTTGACTGTAAGGACTCGGTTTAAAATATGGCACGCGGTATTCACTGCCTCCCCCCAAAACATGGTAGGAAGCTTTGAATCCGAAAGCATAGTCCTTGCAGCCTCAATCAATGTTCTATTTTTACGTTCGGCCACCCCATTTTGTTGAGGTTCATATGGGGCACTGAATTGATGCACGATGCCCTTTGATAGGCAATATACACCAATTACAGTGTTTTTGAACTCTGTTCCATTATCACTACGTAGTCGTTTAACCCTTGTTCCGTAGGAATTCTCCACTTGGTCTAAGAACCCGATGAGCTTGGAAGCCGTCTCGTCCTTTGTACCTAAAAAGAAAACCCAAGAAAAGCGTGAGTAATCGTCAGTGATAACCAAACAAAACCAACTACCTCCTATACTCCTTTTGTTGATTGGGACGAAAAGGTCCATATGCAACAAATCGAATGTTGAGGTTATGGAGTTCTGCGTTTTGGACTTGTGTGTCTTCTTATGTTGCTTGCCCTTCATGCACGGTAGACACTTGTCCTCGAACTGAAAGCTCTTCAGAGGCACACCTTGCACCAGTCCATTCTTCGTTATTTAGGTCATCTTCCTTAGGTGCAAGTGAGCCATAAGTCTGTGCCACAAAATCGATTCCGTCTCCGAAGCTTTTGATAGTAAGCAGATCAAACCCATCGAAGTTTCTGGCTTGTTCATATCGAGCATGTACAAGTCATTCTTCCTTGGTGCCCGCATCAATATCCAATCTTCAGGTATCTTGAATCCCGGTTTCAGCACTAACGCTTCAGTGTCAGTGAAAAGCACTGAATTCTTCTTATCACAGATTTGAGATACACTAATGAGATTATGAACCAGTTTATCAACGTGATAAACTTGATCCAATGTAATCGTCCCATTAGTGACTTCTCCAGTTCCAGTGATATTTCCTCCTTTGTTACCGGCGAATGATACAAACCCCTTATTCCCACCCTTGAAGTTTGTAAGTAAACCTCTTTCCCCCGTCATGTGCCTGGAGCATCCACTGTCGACGAACCATTTGTTGTTTGGACCGGTGGTAATCTCCTGCACATGAAAGAAAATAGGTTAGTTATCACGGGGAACCCAAGCCATGACTGACTTGGTTATACCATTCTCGTCCACATACTGAAACTCTTTCAAATACCCATCTCGCCTTTCAGGTGACTTGGGTCGTTGAACAGGAGTTTGTTGTGGTGCCGAGTGATTTAAATTCACTCTTTGCCTTTGAGTAGGCATTTGTTGTGGAGCTCTAGAATAATTCCTATTATACTGCATTTCGGACTGTGATCCCTGAGCTCTTACCGGTACATAATGTCTAACGGGAGTATGTGACCTAACTGGAGTGTGTGACCTGCTAGGTGTGGTGCTCCTATAGACTTGTTGAGGTGCTGACCTAGATTGATTAATGACACGATTCGGTGAATTTGTCCTAACCACTTCTTTTGGTCCAACCTTAACCGGTGTTTGTTTCACAACAGGTTTTGGTGCGGCCTGCACAGTTTTCTCGGTACTCTGAGAACTACTCGTGCTCGCCACACTTGTTGAGGGTTTGGGCTGTTCTGGCTTCACTATCTTAGGTGTCGTATCAACTTTCCTATGTGGACAAGTTGAAGCCACATGCCCCCTCTCATGACATCTAAAACACGACATTTTGTCTATTGGCTTCTTTTGTGAGCCCTTAGACTTAGGTTTCTCACTAGTGTCTTGGTCCTTATGTACATCTATGGCGACTGGCTCATCGTCCTGATCAGCCCAATTAATTTTATGTTTTCCAGCAGGTGTTTCACTGGAGGAAGTCACAAATTTGACCTTCTTGATCTTGACAGTTGTGTCAGCCACCTTAGGTGTATTTTCTACACTAGGTTCAGATTTAGGTTCAGGTGTGTCCTCTAAGTCTACTGATTTGTCAGTTTTCTCCTGAGGTTGAGGCACATAGTTTGAATTAAAAGGTGGAGGAATTTCGTGAAATCCTAGACCTACGGGCTTTTTAGACTGTCTTTGGGCATCTAAAACTTTCCCTAGGTTTAGGCTCGAATTCCTAAACTTCTCCAACTTGCTATTTGCCTCGGCTACCTTTACCTTTGTTTCAGCTAGCTCTATGTCCTTGTCCTTAAGACTTTTGGTCAAGGCTTCTACGTGCTCATACATAAGCTCTATCCTAACACACTGCTCACTTAGTTTGTCTTTTAGAATTATTACGTCTTGAGCATCAGCCTTAAGCTTTTCTTTAAGATCTTGCTTGATATCGTTTAGACTAGCATTTTCAATCTTTAAATTCTCATTTTGAGCAGTTATGGTTTTATGTGATTCTAAGACTAGAATTAACCTATCATTAGAAGTAACACACAATACACATAATTCATGAAAAATAGAGGAAGTTAGACTAACCTTTGAGTTATCAGATTCCACGTTGGCCATCTGAACAGCAAACTCCAGAATTGTCTGATCATCCGTCTTTTCCACCCACATCGGACTGGTTTCCCTTGTGGTCTGCTCTTCTCCTTCACACCCAGTTTCTGTGACTTCAGCCATGAAGGCTCTAGCATTCGACTCAGGATGTGAACTCCAGTCATAGGTACCGTCTAGCTGTCTGTCTGAAGTAACATTGGATATAAGACCAACTAGGTTGGCTTGACCGGCAGATGAACTCGAAAGATATCGTTGTTGAGACTGAGTCTGAAATTGTCCCTGATGCTGACTTTGCCCTTGGTATGTCTCCACCTTCGGTCTCTGACACTCCCTGGCGAAGTGTCCCAGTCCTTGACAGTTGTAGCACTTTACTTTGGACTTATCAAACCCTATCCCCTTGTTATTCATCGTCAAATTTCTTCCAGTTCTCTTAATGAACCTCTTAACCCGTTGGGTTACCATGGCCAGTTGCCATTTGAGGTCCATTTCCTTAAGATCATCAGGGTCGACCTGACCATAGTCCTCATCCCAGAGAGCAGGATCGTTAATCTTCCCTTGAACACAATTTCCATACGCGGCCACAAAAGAAGCAAGCAGATTCAAATGTTCTTCTGCTGACTTTGCGCTCATGGGCATCTTCGAATAACTCTGAGATGGCGATGCCTGATGTACTTGGGGCTGCAGTTCTTCCGAT
The DNA here is from genome assembly GCA_020465985.1 of Centrapalus pauciflorus. NCBI lineage: Eukaryota > Viridiplantae > Streptophyta > Magnoliopsida > Asterales > Asteraceae > Centrapalus > Centrapalus pauciflorus. The sequence continues at coordinate 291,307 of JAANYP010009074.1, read as the reverse complement.
CTTCCTAATCCTAAGAACGCGCGATTCAATGAGTCTTCGGACTCTGCTGGTGATGACGTTTCTCCGGTGAAAAACGCTGTAGCAGTCTTCAGATCGGCGGTCGCTGAAGGTTTTGTCGACTTTCCAAAATACATTGCTGGATTCTGGACTTGTTCGTAATCAGTTTCGGCCTTCAGTAGCTCGAAGTGATATGCCCGCAACGTTCCCACAATGTCATCGAGAGATTGAGTATAATAGTTGTCTTCATTCAGCTTGATCATTGCCACCCACATAGCCCATTTGGCTGGTAAGGCATCAAGAAGCTTGTTGTTCTTGTCATTGTCAGAATACTCAATTTCGTGACTTTCAAGTTCCGTCAACAGATGATAGAACCGAGTGATGATATCATCTAGATGTTCATCCTTTAACGCCTTGAAGATTTCAAACTGTTGTTTTAACAGCTCTGTACGCTTTCTACGAACCCTAGGATTACCCTCACACCTTTTCTCGAGAGACTCCCAAAGTTCCTTCGACGTCCTTTGAGTCCTAAATGTGTGCAGTATATCCTGAGGTAAAGCCATACGGATTATCGAGAAAGCTTTGTTTTCAGCTTCAAACAATTTCTTATCATCCTCCGTCATCATTTGGTATGACAAGACTTTCTGACGGCCTTCAACTTCTGAAACTGGTGGAATATATCCTTCGTCGATACACACCCACATGCGCATGTCATTAAAACGCACGAAATCGATAACCGATCTTTCCACCAGTAATAATCCTCGATCTTCATCAGTTTAGACGGAGCGTTTGCCTTTCCGACCTCGTGGTCCATTTCCAGGAATTTTTGGAGATTTGACATCTTTGCAACAGTAAATGAATCGAACTTAATTAATTTAATTCGAAACTAATTTGAATTAACCCGTTCGAATCTAGATAGATTCGAATATAATTAGATTCGAATTGATTTGGAATTAAATTCGATTAAGTGTTACAATTCAATTAAACTCGAAATTATGTCAGATTCGAAAAGTCCTTAGATTCGATGGTCAGGCAAACTCGAAATTCCAGCAAATTCGAACCCTATTCGAAACTAACGTAGACTCGAATTAAACTCGAAACTAAGTAGACTCGAGATGCTATTCGAATGATGCACAAACTCGAAATAGATTCGAAACCCTCTGAATTAGACTCGAAAGGAGCGGATTTTGGTTAGACTCGAAACTAAGTGTAACCCTAATTACCCCTAATAGATTCGAGCGCCGCAAACTCGAAAAACGGCTAACACTTTGATTTTTTAACGTTTTACAGATTAAATCAATATTTTTGCAATGATAAATATTGATTTCGATCAAAAATGTGAAAAACCACAAAGTATTTCCCGGTATACTGTTTGCTGAACTCGACGAACACGAAAAAAAATACGTTTTTGAGAGAAAAAACCGACTACTAACGTCAAGAAACCTAGAATGTATCTAGATGAACACGAAGAACATCAAGAACACTTCGTAGGCTCTGATACCACTTGTAAGGTCTACCAAACACAGATCTATCTAGACGCGGAACCGTCAACGAGTGCGGAATCCTCGTTAACGGGTAGACGGTAACAACTCACACACGAAACACGGAGACTATCAGAAGCTGAACGAACGACACACGAACGAACCTACAAACTGATTCTCTCTGAAACTGCACTAAAACCGATGATAGACTCGAGATCGCTTAATGCTTAATCCCTGATGAATTCTGCAAAAAGTCTGATAATTAATCGAGTCTATCCCTAATTATAGACCCTGATTCGAGTCTGTTATGGGCCAAACTCGAATCTGGCCCAAGGCCCATTCGAGTTTGTCCACCATTACACTCTCGAATCTGGGCTCATTCGAATATAGGGCTACATTCGAATCTATTACAGATTCGAATGCCAAGCCTTATATAATTCGAATCTAACTAATTCACTTAAACAACTAAGTGTTGAAACTTATGTTTTTACTTATGCTTGAATTAATCTTTGAACTTTATGTTTGAACTTCTTGTAATATGTTACATCAAGTTCAAACACACAATCAATAACTGACAAACACACATAAACATATATATCAAACACTAGTTAATTCCCAATACCTTGAATATTACTTAAACCAAAATGTTAGATCGCTTAGACTGCTATCGTCACACAGGGTGTACCAACATTTTCCAACGCACATCAGGTGTTGCACTTTCACACTTTGGAATTTTAACAACTATCTATTGTTTGTTGTAACATACATACCATGCTGATTATTGGTATTGTTATCCACTCTGTTGTAATGTAATCCCAATAGAAATCAGCACATGATTGTTTCTTTTATCAAACACAAGAAGAATAATACTCAATAATTGTGTAATGATTAAGAGACAAAGAGAATGTTTGAGAGAACACAAAAGTGGCGGCTGAGAGTGTTTTCAATGAATATTCAACCGTGTGGCATTTACAAACCCTAGGAGCCTATTTCTAGGCTCCTTTAATTAACTTTGGAGCATTGTCACATTTGGCCCCTTGACTTTTACATAGAAATAAAATACAAAGGAAATAAATACAAGACTAAACAATAAGTAAATAATTATTACAAAATAAGTCCACATGATTGAAATTAAATATCTAACAATCTCCCCCTTTTCGATCATTGTGGAGGCCCTGAAACTCTGGCATTATCTGTTTATTCGCGGAGTCCAAGGATGATGTCAAATCGTCTAACCACTTGTCTCATATGTAGCCATTCGTTCAGGAGTTCAATGCCGCTTAGGGTGTCCTGAATTTCCTTCGGTGAGCATCTTTGTTCTGGATCTGGTTGAGCGTCATATTTTTGAACTTTTTGAGTAAGCGCGGCTCTAACCAATCTGAGAGTACCGTTGGAATAACAAGGAAGATCCTCAAAGCGCATGAACCTTTTGTAGCCTTTCTGATTACAAAAGTGACACCCGGGCCTCCTCTGAAGATAACTCTGTAGACAGGATGGTGGGCGAGAAGGAAGTTGTCTTGGTCAGGTGCTCATAGGCCAATTTAACTAGCGCGCTCTCTATCGCCATTTGGAAATCTCTGAGGCACATGATAATAGAGCGGCGGTTCATACTTCGAACAAGGGCACCTACGGCAGTCATGTGAGACAGACGCTCTTTAATATGATTTTTCAAACGGTTGTGTAAGAATTCAACGTCGTCCACACTTATGAAGTCCAAGTCATTCTCGTAGAACTCTTCAACTGTGCCATCTTCTCTTTCTACCTGAAAGGCATGATAGAATACTTTTGCTCATCTGCACATGGTGATGGTCATGAGTTTCTTTATCTTTGATTTTGAGACTTTGGATCTTCTTTCCCTGAGCATTAATTGATAGTATTCAGCCTGTTCTGCTTTGGTTATGTTGGTCAGTTCCATTAGTAAGTGTCTGCTGAAAGACCCAGGCTTCTTTCTGAATACCATCTTAAACCGTTCTTCTAGGAACGGATTCTGAAATTGTTCCAGAGGAAACTTTTGAAGGAATTTTTTGACGCCATGAACAGGGGGTTCTTCTACTTCTGATTTTTTAGCTTCTAACAGTTTTAAGATTGTCCCCCGCCATTCTTGTCTTAGTTCCTTTTTCTTTTCAGGTGGAAGAGTTTGTACCTCACCTTTTGAATATTGGCCTACCCAGAACATATCGTCTCTCCTATATTCATCGGGTCCTAAAGGGGTCTCATCAAAACAATCTACCCTCTTGGTTTGTGAAGGACCTGGTTGTTCAGTTTGTTGGACTATGGGAGGACTTGGAGATCTTGGTGGGCTTTGGACTCGATGGGATTCTTATAGTGATGGGGGAGCTTGGATGGATGATAGAATTTCTTGTTATGGAGGTAGTGGTGGTGAGTTTAGGAAATCAAAGGAGGAATATGATGATTTTTTAGGTGATTCGGGCTCAGGCTTAGGAATGATTAAAGGTTCGTTGTCCTCAGTATCGGAGTCTGAGTCAGACACCAATATGATTTCAACTTTTTCATGTACGGGCTCGAACTCAACCAAAGCTGTCATTGGATCCAGTGGAGCTGGACCCTCGAACATGGGCTCTTCTTCTATCATCAGATATTCCTGAGCCTCTTGCATCTTTTCCCCTGACCCCTAAACCTCTATATATTCTGTTTCTGCTCCCCCTACAATCAACATAGGGTCCTCGGACTGAGTTTTCTGACGCTTCTCCCCCTCATGGCGATCAGGGTCGTCTTGATCGTCATGCTTTCGTTTCGGGGACTCAGCCTGAGGATGGAACTGTAGCTCGATGACAGCAGACTCAAGACGGTCCATTCTGGAGTTGAGTTGCTCCTGGACTTGAAGGATCAGGAAAGTTAGCGCGTCTATATTGTCTGAGAGCTCTGCAATCTGTGTCTGGACTGAATGGGATCCTGGTGGAGGCAGATCCTCAGAAGCGACACCCTTACCCTTTATAAATGAGAGAAGGGCGGTGTGACGTTCTTCAGCAGCCTCCTTTTGGGCATCCAGGTCAGCCCGGGTAACAACTCCGGCAGCACGTAAAGCTGTCGTTAGCATCTCTAGATTGATTTCGAGATGGCCTGAAGTGGATGGCATTGATGAAGCCACTCCAGGTCTTCCTTCTGTCATTTCTGGCTCCACTATGGGATGCGCAGATCCAGAAGTTTGTGGAGCTGCCACAGAGGCAGCTCTAGGGGATGCCACAAAGGCATCGTGCAGTGTGTGTATGGGTGGGGAGGGAATCGTGAAAGAAAGAGGTTCGGTCACGTGGGGTGGAGTGTGACCTCGTTCAACACCGCCGCTCTCCGAATGAGAGGGCGATGGTATATGTGGTATATCCCCGTGGAATGAAATAGCACCCTGTTGGGAGGATGCTAAGTAGGTGGTGGGGGTTAGTTCGACCATCGGACTAATGGTCTTCGAGTGGGTTGTCCGGTTGATTGGGCTGCGGTCGCCCTCAGATGTTACTTCTATCCCTCGAACAACAGAGACGGTGTGTTCAGAATCCGCCGTCTCTGCTGCCTCACCTACTCCTCCCTCGCTCCCATGCACTCTCGCTCACCTAACCCCATGGATTGTTTACCTCTGCCTCTTTTCCCTCTTCCTCTCTCAACTGAACCTCACCTTCGGACTGGCTAGGCTCAGTCGGTTCTGACTGAGCCTCATCCGGATAAAACTCTCTTATATACGCCCGAACCCTTTCCGATTGCACTGCCAGAATATGAAGATTACAAAGAGAGAATTTGAACACTCAATCTCTAGGAACTTTCACACACTCAAAAACACACACTCAAGATGGAAGCTCCTTTTTCACTTCTTCTCAAACCCTAGGAGAACAATATCATTTATACCTAAACTTACTTTGGGGGTTTGTCCAAACACTCCCCTTAAAGTCTTAGAAATTAAGATTCCCCCCAAAGTAAACTATTCCTATTTATAAATTGAACCTAGACTTTTATAATATTTAATTATACATTATTTTAGGGCTAACAATCTCCCCTTTAGTGTATAATTAAATATTCACAATTAAGCGCAATTACACAAGCTTGAATTACAAGAAATAAAGTTTCTAACAATCTCCCCCTTCTTGTAATCAAGGCTTGTATCTTTCTGAAGTCTTGAACTTTGAAGTGACTTTGATCTTTGAACTTTGAAGTAGATCATTGATCTTCTTCAGATGACTCTCCCCTTAAATCATTCAGATCGGTGTTCTCCCCTTGCGTTTAGTAGGTCTTTCAAAACATTTCAACTCTTTTCAGAACATTCTCCCCCTCATGATGATCATGAGAATTATGATCATCATGTAATCACTTCAGCTGTCCCCTTCAAATGAACAACCTCAATGTGTCTTCAAATCTTCTTTCTTCATTGAAATAGATGATTATAGACTCAGAAAGAAAATATTACATTTATGAACATTACAGACACAGAAATACTTATCTCTCTCATGTTACAAACTCAATCAGTAACTCTCCCCCTCAATAACAGAATATAAACAGTTACATCATAAAACTTTCTCTCGCCTTCTGAAACAACAATCTCTCCCTCATTTCAAAATATTCAGGACCAAAAGGATATTACAGTGATGATCATGGTTTTGCAACCTGAATATACTAAAAATGAAACAAATTCATTTGTAAGTAACATACCAGTTCCACATAGGAGTTCTGTTTGCACAATAGACTAAGTCTATGTGACATGCGTTCAGCGTTGGCGTGACATTAACACTGGTAGGGTTTCCAAATATTCATCGTGAAATCCTTTATCGTGAAAGAATCAATCATATTTGTTCCGGCTTTGTCTCGGTAGACAAGTTGTTTATAGTCACGTAGACTGTAGACTCCATGTGTCCTAAAAGTGTATAACATTAAGCTCTAGACTCAAAGTGCATCAACTGAAGTCGGAGACCGGAGAGAATGTCTTCCTTGTTTCAATATCAACAATATCCAAATGATATGTCGATAGAGAATGTGATATAACTCTGTGTGAATTGAAACAGAAGTCTTTTAAGAGACGACTGAGTAGCTAGGGAGGTTAGGTGCATGCGTCACTAGGTCCATGACGTCTTGTTCAATACCTAATTCCAACACATGGAATTTGGTAGCAGATGTAGGAAACCCAGCAGACTGACACGGTGTTGGGAGGATTTATCTTTTCTTTTAATCATTTCTCACCCCTCAGCTCTCGTCATTTTTCAACTGTACTCCCTCCAGCTCACTTTTAGCTCATGATGCACCCCATCTCCTTTCGATAAACCCTCTCATTTGCATTTTATCTATGCTCGACCCTACTAGTACCCCGTGGTAACTAACACTCCTCAACTAAGTGACCTAAGAACCCTTACTCACACAAACTAAAGTGGTTTGCTCCTTAAGTAGGTCTTCCGGCTCTGGTTTAGACCATAAGAACGATATATATGCCTAATCACACATATTGGGCATCATCGGAGTCAGCATGATATCTTGAAGGATATAGCAGTTAAGCTCATGGGGTATTCCAGAAGATGGATTAGAGTTGAATGAAATATCTTGGGAAGTTTGATAGATTGTATGAGAGAACTTCAATAGAAAGTCTGGTATAAGATTTGAAAATAAATCAGACTATCCTGAAAGAATTAGCTTGTATGGGAGAAACTTGATGTATGAGAGAATCAGAATATGTGGGAGAAATCAGAATATTTGAGAGAATCTCAGGAAGAAAGAGATCAAGATCATCAAGAAGATTATATCAATTAATCTTGGTGGAAATTTATTCAATCAGAGAATCAGATTATTCTAACAAAACCTTTAAAAGTATGCATTAGAGTATTCAGAATGCTTACACACTTTTCGTTAAGATGTCATCTTCAAAGCGCATCTGAAACTCCCCCTGCAAATAAGAACATTATCAGTGAACCAGAAAATGTTATGAGTGAATTTCAAGAATGAAACTCAAACTTAAATTGATAAGCATAAAAAGTAGAGAAAATTCCAAATAAGTCGCAGAACCACGGGTTCTAAACTGGGTGTTTAGAAACCATCTAAACATGAAAGAACGGGTTCTGATCTGTCTTGATGCAGAAGTCATTGCTTTAAGGCACGGATACTACTCGGAAGTAAGTAGAAGTCATTTCACTAAAGATCGGGTCCTGAACTGAGTGATCAGAAGCCTTTACATTGAAGTCCGGGTTCCAGTCTGAAGTGATCTGAAAACCATCTCATTGAAGTCCGGGTTCCAGTCTGAAGTGATCTGAAAACCATCTACATAAAATTAAACCACTTTTGGTACCCATCAAAAGATGGGTCCTTTCTTGTTAGATTAAAGATTTCCATCGTCATGTAACAACACAACAGTAGGAATCCGTTTATCATTCGACACAGGTTTAGATGCAGAACCTTTTGGCACCCATTTGTATATGGGTCCAGCTGATTTTGAAACAACCTTAGGTAATGGAACAACCTTTCGCTTGGGTGACTTTGGAAATGCCTTAGGCTTGGCCTTTGGCGATGGTTTTTCCAATTTGTCAGGCGGTGATGAGGCATGCATTTTTGTTTTCTTAGATTGGCGGCGTTTCCGTTTTTCAGGATAAGGTACAAACTTAGTCATTTCAGGAACGGCACGCCGAAAACTTTTTGGACATAATTGAAACATATTGCAAAAAGAGTAGTTCAAAGGATTTCTAGCAACATCCTTTCCAGGCACACTGACACTACTATCGATTTTCACAAAAGATTCAGGCATGACTGCCTTTTTCACAAAGAAACTTTGAAAATCAAGAGGTGTTATTTTAGGAATCCTCCTTGCATGATCTGTAGGTGCAAAACAATGAGAGTCTGTACGTTTGGAAGACTTAGACTTGGAGAAATTTCCTTGGTGAGTGGGTTTTTTGGAAGACTAATATTGACTCTGAGTCTTTTTTGAAACCTCAGCTTTAAAAGATTTTGAGCACTCACCTTTACAACTTATAGAAGAATTTTCAATTTTAGTCTTGCCTTTGTTAGATGACACGAGTGGGATTTTGGTAGGACGAGAAACTCTTGGTTCTTTTAATTGATCTTTTAATCTTTGAGAAACCATGTCAAATTTTTCTCTGTAGACAGTTAATTCTACAGATTGTTGAAAACTTTGATTTACCAATTTTTCCTCACTCTTAAAAAGAGCTTCTTGAAAATCAAGAGCTTTCTTTTGAGTTGACTTTAATTCCTTTTCTAAAACTTTAATTTTATGTTGAACAACTTTTGTAGGAATGTAAAGGTGAGGGATTGGTTTTACAGGTTCTGCTTTCATTTCAGCTTCAGAATAACTAGACAAGAAGTCTTCCTCTAGAGTGGGTACTCTATAAGGATAACTCTCGTTTAGTTCTTCATATTTAAAAGATATCTCTTTTCTTTATTTTCAATACGTTTCTCATCCTCTTGGGTTAAAACTTCTTTTGATGACTCAAAAAAGAAAGATTTAAGCCCAGCACCCATATATCTCATGTCATAAAAAATAGGTAAAACTTGTTGAACCTTTTTCCAAATACTTAGGATTTTTATAACCAATTCCTTGTTTGGAATGATAAAACCTAGTCTCTTTGGGTTGGTTTAAATGAATCGTTTGTTTAGTTTGACCCCGTTTTAGAAATTCATAATCTAGGGTCTTTATGGGAGAGTACAAACCTATTCTTTCTTCTTCTATCATTTTGTATTTTTCCAAACTGTCTATGTTTTTCATGGTTACAGACTCTAGGCGTTTTGAAAGAACAGATATTTCTGATTTTAAAGAGTTCTTTTCATCAGTGAGTTTATCCATACAAGATTCAAGGTATTTATTTCTATCCTCAACATCTACCTTTTCAATTAACATCTTCTTTATCACCTCCTGGTTGTTTAACCATTTCTTTTTATACATAGCAGATTGTTCTTTTTCAGCAATCAATTCATTCTTTAATTCATGTAGTTGTGCATGCAGTTCATGAAATTCATCACTAGACTTAAAATCAGATAAGGATTGTATATCAAATCAATCAGATGAAGATGAAGAACTTTGTACCTGTTTGGAGTGGTTCATTAGACAGACTGGAGATATATCAACATTCTCCTCCTCGACAGTCTTCTCATGTGTGGAAAATCCTTGAGTCGTGATTGTGGAGTGCAAAAGGTGGATCTTCTAGATTGGAAACTGGAAAAACTCAGAAACGTCACAAGTTCAGATGTATCCGAGGTTGGTAACTTGGAGAAACTTGGATCAGAAACGAGTTTTTGACGTTGAAATTTCAGCTTTTCTATAGAAAAATGCCCGTAACTTTTTTCTGGAGTGGAATTAGGCCTCGAAAATTGAACAAAACAACTTTGCCTAATATATAGATTGTAGATCTCGTTTCTAGCTTCGTTTCGGCGTATGGTAGATCGTCTAACGATGTTCCAGTCAAAAGTTATGGCCTCTGGAAGCACTGAATGTCAAAAGTTTGGATAGGCCCGGACCCGAAATTTGGATGATCCGAATTCGGATGGTCAGAATTCAGATGGTTCGAATTCGGATGGGTCCGAATTTTGGATGGGTCGTAGATATTGTTTCAAGCTTTGTTTTGACGTATTGTAGGCCGTCTATCGATGTTCCAGTCAAAATTATGGCCTCTAGGAGCACTGAATGTCAAAAGTTTGGATAGACCCAGACCCGAAATTCGGATGATCCGAATTCGGATGGTCAGAATTCGGATGGCCCGAATTCAGATGGGTCCGAATATCGGATGGGTCGTAGATCTCGTTTCAAGCTTCGTTTTGACGTATTGTAGGTCTTCTAACGATGTTCCAGTCAAAAGTTATGGCCTCTGGAAGCACTGAACCGAGAATAACACTTCAGAAATTACCGATTAACAAGTTCAACGATTAAACCAGAAAAACTTGTAATTATTGAACAAGAAATGCTCGAATATTGTTTATGATTATGGAATAGAAAACCAAACAAAAACAGAATATTAACATAGAATTAAAAGCAAAACCTTTGATTTTTGCGAAGAACACGAAGAACAATTAGATTTAAAAAAATGCAATTACTCCTTGGATACTTCAAGTTAGATCATGAAAGTTTCCAGAACAAATTATCTAACATATAAGATCATTCATGCAAAATTTCAGATCATTTCAACAAGTAGATCACTCAAATCAAAAATATAATCACAAAAACGTAACCGAAAATGACCAGAATAGTAAAATTGCGATTACTCCCTCGATATTTGGAGTTAGACTCTGAAATGTTGACAGGATGTTCTGGCAAATACTCGCACAACATATCCAAAAATCAGCTCAAACGGACATCGTATGAATTTTTGGTGATTTTTGAAGTTTCAGCCCAATTTCAAGACGTTTTTGGTGAAGAACACGTACAAATCTGAGATTTCAAGTTTAAATCCAATCTTCTTGCTCTGATACCAATTGACAACTTTGATTCCCAGTATATTTTACACTCAAACACAATAACCAAACAATTTTATTAAGAATATGAACATTACAAGAGAGAATTTTGACACTCAATCTCTAGGAACTTTCACACAGTCAAAAACACACACTCAAGATGGAAGCTCCTTTTTCACTTGCTCTCAAACCCTAGGAGAACAATATCATTTATACCTAAACTTACTTTGGGGGTTTGTTCAAACACTCCCATTAAAGTCTTGGAAATTAAGATTCCTCCCAAAGTAAACTATTCCTATTTATAAATTGAACCTAGACTTTTATAATATACACTATTTTAGGGCTAACACACTTAAACACGCAACACTAGAATTTTCCTTTGGCCTTTTTTATTATCAAGAAATTACCTTACGTGTCCCACACTTAGACATACTTCTGTGATCACGACAGACATACAATGATTATGACTTTTTAGTATTTGCAAATCATCTTTAAAAGGCAAACGTCGGACACAGTTATGTATTCACATACAACAGAGTGTCTTAGTTTGTCTTAGGGTAGAGCATTCCTCTTATTTTTAGCCAAGATAGTGGTGATAGGTCTGTACTTACGTACAACAAAGCGACATATATTGCTATATTAAGTTAAAACAACGGTGACAGGTCTGTACTTACGTACAACAAAGCGACATGTCTTGACTTTCTTTACGTCACATGCTTGCTCTTTATTTAAGATGTATTTTGATGAAGCAATACATCCCCTAGACTGATTTACATACCTCATTCATAATTATTGTATGTGAGCCTCTAACACAAAAATTAATACCTATTGGTCATAGGTCTAAGTTAGTTACACATATGACAATTTCTTGATTTTTTTATTGGCTTTCAGGAAAATCTTCATGTTTTATGCCTACCAACACATCAGAACATGACTATGTACATCACTGAAATATTATAGTGCATTATATGTGAAAGTTTAACACTTAGAGTTTGTTAAATTCGCTAAATCTCGTCATGTTGAACCTTGAACTCTAAGACCTCTCTCTTTGTTTTCATTTTTCTCTTTTTTTTTGAACTTTTTATGTATTTATTACTTTTTATGTATTTTTTTTAATAAATTAACTAAAATGGAAAATTAAAAGCTAAAAATTTAAGAAAAACTATCTAAAGAGGTCAGGTTACTCTGTATTTTGCATCCCGTTTAGTTGGACTAACACCTCAAAGCGTGATCTATCAAATGCTTTTGTGAACAGATCCGCATAGTTGTCTTCCGTTGGAACTTTTACCAATTTAATCAGGTTTTTCTCTGAATAGTCACGAATAAAGTGATGACGAATGTCATTATGCTTAGTCTTACTGTGCTTTACCAGATTATTGGTCATTGCTATCGTGGAATGATTGTCTATCCTAATAGGAGTATGAGTATAAGTCAAACCGTAATCCCGGAATTGTTGTTGGATCCATAGAACCTGTGAACAGCAACTACCCACAGCTACAACCTAAACTTAATGTCACTGGTTGATTTTTTTTCCCACACACACGATGGTTTTCTATAAAATCATCATTTGAGCTTGGAGATTGGGGTCATCTCACGCACATGTTTGTATAAGTTTGCTATTTTTTCCTCTTTTTTTCTTGGTTTATGCCGCCGCATCAATCCAAGTATTCAAAGGAAAAAATAAAAACCCATACATTTAAGAATCTTATCTACTGAGAGTGACCATAATTATATGAACTTGGCAAAGTTCATATTTAATTATTCTGTGGTTATGGGCCGCAAAGTTTTATTCATAATAAGTTTTCATTAAAATATATTTCCCTTTAATCATGGGTGAATATTTATTTAAACAATGATTGATTTAAGTTACGGATATGTTTGATCCATATGAATTTAAAGTTTGAGGATGTTATTTGATAATCATTTAAATATTCATTTGATTTAAAGTATTTTAGATAATCACACACTATTATAATAAAGTGTTTCTATTTTTTATGATATTTATCGAGTTGTAAATTAATAGAAACTTTATACAAGATAGGTTTTGTGATTATTAAAGACTTTATGGATCAACATTAGGTAAGGAATTAAGGATTCTGTTTTATCCTAATTAATCTGATAGTTTGGGGATAAATTATTTATGTGATAATTATCAAGATTCATTTAAAGTTAATTTTTCTGATAATTACATTTTGGTCTTGTGACTTTTATAATAAAGCATTTGTCTCACAAAAAATTTGTAAAAGTCATGTTTTGTAATTATATATTGTATTAGTATTCAATAGCAAAACGTATTTGAAGGAAATTTGGTTCCTTTTAAATTTACGACTGATAATTTTTTGTCGATTAATTTTATTAAAGACATTGTGGATCATATTAAGGTATGGATCATGTTCAATCCATATAGATTTGATAGTTTGAGGATGGACAATTTGTTCCATAATATTTGGTTGATTTAAAGTTTTTCTTGATAATTACACTTTAGTCCTATGACTATTTATAATAAAGTTTTCTTTACAGAAAATTTATAAAGTTATGTTTGATAATTATTTATCGTGCTAGTATTATTGCTAAATAATATCTTTAGGAAATTATTTTGAATTTCAAATATGTGGTAAAACGGGTTTCGAACCAAAATATTTGTAGATAACGATTTTTGTCGTTAACTAAGGCTAATCAAGTTACGAGATAATTTCTAAACTTTTATGAGTTTAAATTTGGTTGTTCTCGTAATAAAGATTTGATATTTACATAAATTTAGGCATAAACAATAATATTTCGAAAAGTTGCAATATGTCTAATAGATTTTATTAAAGGGGTGGATAACCATATATATTGTAGGAATTTGAGTAATTTCCTACCAATCTATAAATCAAATTGATTGAGAAAATTCAGGTTATTGAAATATTGTGGTATTGCCTTATGTGAATAAAAATATTTTTTTTTGGTGAAACCTGTAACATCCGGCACTAAACCAGGTTAGCAATAATGACCTAGTCTACATTTAATAGTCAATTATAGTCTAATCAGTGGTCATTAGAAATTAATCAAGTGATTAACAAGGTTTATTAGAAAATTCAACTCAATTAGAATCAAATTCATCAGTGCGATGAATCGGAAAATCAATTAATCCGATCGATTTACGATATGAGGGATTAATTCAACTAAGTACATAATTAAATTATGATTAGTGACACTAATCATACATTAATACAATTACTTAACATTAATTATGCAAGACTAAAACAATTCATTAAAACAATGCATTCAAAAGTATTTTTGAATTTACAAGAAAAGGTAAATACAAGAATACATTCTAAATACTTTTATACAAAAAAATATATATATAAATACATGAAAATAATCCATAAAAATCTGGTCATATGGTAGTACTACCCAAGATTTGATTTCAATTTTTTATTTCCCAACTCCATAACCTTTCATAATCAAATCTTTCACACCCCATTCTCCTTTCATTTCAACATGATCTTACACTCCACCTCCATTTGAAAGACCAAGACTTTGCCTATATATAGAGGGCTTCCTTTTCATTATTTTCACACCAAAATATCTCTTTATCTCCTCTCAAAACCGGATCCAACACACACACACACTACAAACATTTTCATTCAAGTGTTCTTGGTGAAATTCAAGTGTTCTTGGTGAACTTCAAGTGTTCTTGGTTCAAATCTTGCAAGAGTTCCAACTTCTTCTCAATTTCATACTCCAAATACATCAAAGTAAGTAAATACTAACTTATTTCATCATATATTTATGTTTATATAAGTCTTGCATAATATATATAATCACCAACAACAACAAGTTTCATAAAAACTCAAGTTTATAAGTTTCTAGTTTTATTTTTAAGTTGTTTCTTTAAATGTGTTTATGAATATATGAACACATTATAAAAGTGTTAATATTATGAAAACATGTGATATATATGTGTTTTATAACTATTATGGCTTTTAAACAAGTTGTCTTTAAATAAACAACAAGAATCATAAGTTGTTTTAAATTTATAAACTACGGAATTTCGGCAGAATATTTGTATCGACTTTGAAAAATCATAACTAATTCATAACCCAACGAAATGAGTTGATTCTTGTCTCAAAAGTTAGATCTATGTCTTAACTATAGATCTGCAATTTTTCATAATTTATTTTGAAGTTTAAGACCTCCAGAAATTATTTGAGAAACCGAAAGTTTGACAGCTCAAAAATGGCCAACATAGCGTTTTTAACGAGATTTTTCACCAACCTAAACAACTCGAAAAATGGCCGTTCTTGATTCTAAAAATCCTTTGTATATAGTAGTTTAATGTCCTAGAAAACCAAAGTCTAAAACATTTTGGAGCTTGGTCAAAAACAGCCTCAAAGTAGGCCGAAAAACCTCCGAAAAAGCTGGAAAATTATATATATATATAAACTTGACGTTTTAAGCAAATCTTATTTATAAACTTGTAATGTTGGGTGATTTAAGACATAAAAATCTATAAATATACATATTATCATATATTAGTGATATTAAGTCCTTATCATCATTTAGGACTCGGTTAAACACCTCCGGTTTCATCACCCATCAAACAACGCACTTTTGCATTTTTGCGCGTCGTTTTGCCATCACAAGTTCGGTGAGTCTTCATAGCCCCTATTTTTCACTATCTATTGGGGTGGAAATACATGCACTGTTTTTCATATGGACATCAAAACTGTTTATTTCTTATATGTATTACATGTTCGGATTCCATCAGCCCTTATATCATGAACCGTTAATTGCATTTATTTGTAAGCGCGAGTATATTGTGGATAGATCTATTGGGAGTCATGTCCCCCATTCGTGTTAGCTCGGTTCGGCTAACAGCGAGTGCATATATATTCAACACACGGTATTACGTATGGGAATACTGCACAGGGCAAACTCATTCTAATTAAGCTTCGGTTGCATGATGGTTTATGTAATACATACACGGAATTTATGATTTTATAAATCCAACTCATCTGATAATGTCCATACAACTGGTCTTTTCGCGTAAACCTATGAGCTCACCAACAATTTTTGTTGACGTATTTTAGCATGTATTTTCAGGTAATTGAGGCAAGTATGCCTTCAGAAGTAACCACTTTCAAGCTTCCGCACTTAAAGAGTCGCATTCTTTTCAAACCGTCGGAGATTTATTTGCATTATTTTGGATAATTTAATTATGTATTTAAATCTCTGTACCTTGCGAACTACTCTTTATTATTTACGGGTTATGTAAAACATTTCTACCTTTTAAAGTTTTATCGATGTATTTTTGAAAACGTCCATGTAGTGGTCGTTCATTATGATTATGGTCACGCTTCCGCGACGTCACGCTTCGTTGCCAATCGGGGTAGCGGGGTGTGACAGATTGGTATCAGAGCCATAGTTATAGTGAACTAGGTTGCATTAGTACCTAGACTATAACTGTTACAAAAACTAAACTTTCTTCAAGAACTGTGAACACATATATGGACCCTGATGACAATAACATATCAAAATTGACCCCTATGGAAAGGGTGTGACTAGCACAACGGGAGTTTATCCCGGTACCTGCCCATCAGCCAAGCCCGTCGCAGTAGTAACGAGCAAGCATAGGACAGTGGGGATGGATGCCTCACACTCTCCAAGAGTGGAGAAACGAGGAGGGGATCCAAATCCAGTTTGAAGTCAGAACACCATCTTCCTCTCAAGTGTCGACACTTACCTAGAAACCTATATAACAAACGATGCCCCTGTTGGTGGCAAGGGCCGCCAGACACGACCTCCAATTTCGACAAAATCCACCAAGAGGTCGGTGAGATCTTTGCAAGGATTAAGCAGGAGGCAATGCAAACCACCAATAAACCTTAGGCTGACCAGAATACCCAGGCGATTTAACAAAACGGAATCGACGAATTGTGGCAGCACCCAGCGGAGCACAAAGCACACACTGCAGAACTAACCCAACGACTTAACGCTCTGGAGTACGAGGAAACCCCGGAGGCATCTCTTTATAGTATTTATCTAGGCTTTACTATCTGATATATCTTAGGGTAAATAAGGCTTAAGAATTTATCAGAAAATTCTGACCATATCATATACAAAGATTAAGTATCAAGAACTTTTATGAGGAATTAAGTTTAACTACAACTCTGCGTAGGAAAAGATAAAGCTGTGACTATCTGCCTAAGAAATTTCAAACCCGTAGACTTATCCTCTTACCCCATTAGATACCACTTATGCATTTCTACTATTTTATACTGGTGCTGATAGGAGCTTTATATCCACTAAGTTCACTAAGCAGATAAATTCCATTAATTGCTACTTATGCTATTGAGGTTGATGACAGTGAGACGCTTAAGACAAATAATATAAGTCGAGGATGCTCCTTAGAATTAGTAGGCCGACTCTTTGAAACAGACATGATACCCATAAAACTGGGAAGTGTTTACGTGGTCATAGGCATGGATTGGCTATCGAAAATCGTGTGGAAATAGTATGCAACGAGAACACAGTTCATATACCTTTAGCCAATAAGAAGGTCCTTACTGTCCAACGCAAAGCAAGAAATACCAAAGTAAGCATCATCTCTAGCATTAGGACCCTGAAGTGTTGATAGAGAGGGAACCAAAGGGAAAGCAGCTCGAAAATATTCTTATTATTTATGGTCACCCCAAAGTTTTTCCAGAACACTTACCTGAACTCCCAACATCGAGGCAAGTCAAATTCAAAAATAGGCCTACTATCAGGTGCGGTACCAGTGGCTCGAGCACCATGCCGATTAGCCCCATCAATAGTGTAAGAATCGTCCAACCAACTGTAGGAGCTCTTAAATAAAGGGCCTATCAAACCGAGTTCCTCGCTTTGGAGGAGCTCCAGTTTTGTTCATAAAGGAGAAGGATGGAACTTTCGGGATGTGCATCAATTACCGAGAAATTAAATAAGCTAAAAGAACCAATACCCACTTCCAAGGATCAATGACTTGTTTGATAAAACTCCAAGAATTAAGCTTCTATTCGAAGATCGACCTTAGGTCTGGTTACCATCAGGTTAGAGTTCACAAGAAAGATATTCCAAAGACAGCTTTCAGATTTCGTTTCGGTCATCATAAATTCCTATTAATGCCGTTTGGATTAACCAGGGTCCCCAACAGTACTCATGGACCTCATCGGGTGTGCAAACCTTATTTAGACAAATTCGTGATTGTATTCATGAATGACTTTTAATCTACTCACGAAACGAGAAGGAGCACGAGCAACATTTAAGACTGATTCTGGAATTATCGGAGAAAGAACAACTATATGCTAAGCTTTCTAAATTTGACTAGGAGAGGTGAAATCCCTCGGTCACGTGAACAATAGTAAAGGAATCCAAGTCGACCCCGCAAAGATCGAGGCTATCAAGAATTGGTCAACTCTTAGAACCCCCATAGAGATACGACAGTCCTTAAGACTTGCCACTTATTATAAGCAATTTCCTCAAAGATCACCAAGAACTCTAACAAAACTGACCCGAAAAGACATTAAGTATGATTGGAGCAAGGATCAGGAGATATCATTTTAGTTATTAAAGCACAAACTGTGCAGCGCGCCTATTTTGTCCGTACCTAAGAGGAATGAGAAATTTATAGATTACTATGACACTTCACGCAATGGACTGATGTAGAAAGATAAGGTCATAGCTTATACTCCATGAAAACTTAAGGTTCACAAGGTGAATTACACAACGCATGATCTAGATCTTGGAAGAGTAGTCTTTACCCTTAAGACTTGAAAGAAATGTACTGGTGGCCAAATATGAAGGCTGACATTGCTACCTACGTCAGCAAGTGCTTAACATGTTTGAAGGTTAAAGCTTAGCACCAAAAACCATCAGGATTGCTAGTTCAACCAGAAATACCCCAGTGGAAGTGGGAAAACATCACCATGGATTTCATCACCAAGTTGCCAAAGACGTCTGGAGGTTATGACACTATTTGGGTGATTGTGGATCGGCTTACCAAAACCGCACATTTCCTGCCCATTAAGGAGACTGATAAGATGGATAAGTTAACACGAATCTATCTTAAAGAAGTCGTCTCAAGGCATGGAGTGCCAGTATCAATTATATCAGACAGAGACAGCCGGTTCACATCAAGATTTTGGCAGTCATTGCAAGAAGCACTGGGTACACGCCTAGATATGAGCACAGCCTATCACCCACAAACGGATGGTCAGAGTGAAAGGACGATTCAGACGCTGGAAGACATGTTGAGGGCATGTGTCATCGATTTTGGCAAAAGTTGGGACAGACACCTGCCATTAGTCGAGTTTTCCTATAACAACAGCTATCACTCAAGCATTAAGACCGCCCCATTCGAGGCACTCTACGGGCGAAAGTGTCGATCACCTCTTTGTTGGGCTGAAGTAGGAGATAGTCAGATTACTGGACCGGAAATCATCCAAGAGACTACAGAAAAGATAGCCCAGATTCGTAACCGATTAAAGATCGCGCGGGATCGACAGAAGAGTTATGCAGACATTCGACGGAAGGATTTGGAATTCCAAGAGGGAGATCGAGTAATGTTGAAAGTCTCGCCTTGGAAAGGCGTAATCCGTTTTGGGAAACGAGGAAAACTCAATCCTCGTTATATCGGACCATTCAAGATCACCAAAAGAATTGGCCCGGTAGCTTACCGACTCGACCTGCCCCCAGAGCTTAATAACGTTCATAATACCTTCCACGTGTCCAATCTTAAGAAGTGTCTGGCTGATGAATCACTCGTTATTCCCATGGACGAGCTGGAGTTAGACGATAAGTTGAACTTCATTGAACAGCCCGTAGAAATAATGGACCAAGAAGTCAAGAAACTCAAGCACAGCCGGATCCCGATAATAAAAGTCAGATGGAACTCTAAGCGAGGTCCTGAGTTTACGTGGGTACACGAAGATCAGTTCCGGGAAAAATATCCTCACCTGTTCTCAAGTACTCAAGAAGTGGAGAACACGAGCTAATTTCGGGACGAAATTCCCTTAACAGGGGGAGACTGTAACATCCGGCACTAAACCAGGTTAGCAATAATGACCTAGTCTACATTTAATAGTCAATTATAGTCTAATCAGTGGTCATTAGAAATTAATCAAGTGATTAACAAGGTTTATTAGAAAATTCAACTCAATTAGAATCAAATTCATCAGTGCGATGAATCGGAAAATCAATTAATCCGATCGATTTACGATATGAGGGATTAATTCAACTAAGTACATAATTAAATTATGATTAGTGACACTAATCATACACTAATACAATTACTTAACATTAATTATGCAAGACTAAAACAATTCATTAAAACAATGCATTCAAAAGTATTTTTGAATTTACAAGAAAAGGGAAATACAAGAATACATTCTAAATACTTTTATACAAAAAAAATATATATAAATACATGAAAATAATCCATAAAAATCTGGTCATAGGGTAGTACTACCCAAGATTTGATTTCAATTTTTTATTTCCCAACTCCATAACCTTTCATAATCAAATCTTTCACACCCCATTCTCCTTTCATTTCAACATGATCTTACACTCCACCTCCATTTGAAAGACCAAGACTTTGCCTATAAATAGAGGGCTTCCTTTTCATTATTTTCACACCAAAATATCTCTTTATCTCCTCTCAAAACCGGATCCCACACACACACACACTACAAACATTTTCATTCAAGTGTTCTTGGTGAAATTCAAGTGTTCTTGGTGAACTTCAAGTGTTCTTGGTTCAAATCTTGCAAGAGTTCCAACTTCTTCTCAATTTCATACTCCAAATACATCAAAGTAAGTAAATACTAACTTATTTCATCATATATTTATGTTTATATAAGTCTTGCATAATATATATAATCACCAACAACAACAAGTTTCATAAAAACTCAAGTTTATAAGTTTCTAGTTTTATTTTTAAGTTGTTTCTTTAAATGTGTTTATGAATATATGAACACATTATAAAAGTGTTAATATTATGAAAACATGTGATATATATGTGTTTTTATAACTATTATGGCTTTTAAACAAGTTGTCTTTAAATAAACAACAAGAATCATAAGTTGTTTTAAATTTATAAACTACGGAATTTCGGCAGAATATTTGTATCGACTTTGAAAAATCATAACCCATACGAAATGAGTTGATTCTTGTCTCAAAAGTTAGATCTATGTCTTAACTATAGATCTGCAATTTTTCATAATTTATTTTGAAGTTTAAGACCTCCAGAAATTATTTGAGAAACCGAAAGTTTGACAGCTCAAAAATGGCCAACATAGCGTTTTTAACGAGATTTTTCACCAACCTAAACAACTCGAAAAATGGCCGTTCTTGATTCTAAAAATCCTTTGTATATAGTAGTTTAATGTCCTAGAAAACCAAAGTCTAAAACATTTTGGAGCTTGGTCAAAAACAGCCTCAAAGTAGGCCGAAAAACCTCCGAAAAAGCTGGAAAATTATATATATATAAACTTGACGTTTTAAGCAAATCTTATTTATAAACTTGTAATGTTGGGTGATTTAAGACATAAAAATCTATAAATATACATATTATCATATATTAGTGATATTAAGTCCTTATCATCATTTAGGACTCGGTTAAACACCTCCGGTTTCATCACCCATCAAACAACGCACTTTTGCATTTTTGCGCGTCGTTTTGCCATCACAAGTTCGGTGAGTCTTCATAGCCCCTATTTTTCACTATCTATTGGGGTGGAAATACATGCACTGTTTTCATATGGACATCAAAACTGTTTATTTCTTATATGTATTACATGTTCGGATTCCATCATCCCTTATATCATGAACCGTTAATTGCATTTATTTGTAAGCGCGAGTATATTGTGGATAGATCTATTGGGAGTCATGTCCCCCATTCGTGTTAGCTCGGTTCGGCTAACAGCGAGTGCATATATATTCAACACACGGTATTACGCATGGGAATACTGCACAGGGCAAACTCATTCTAATTAGGCTTCGGTTGCATGATGGTTTATGTAATACATACACGGAATTTATGATTTTATAAATCCAACTCATCTGATAATGTCCATACAACTGGTCTTTTCGCGTAAACCTATGAGCTCACTAACAATTTTTGTTGACGTATTTTAGCATGTATTTTCAGGTAATTGAGGCAAGTATGCCTTCAGAAGTAACCACTTTCAAGCTTCCGCACTTAAAGAGTCGCATTCTTTTCAAACCGTCGGAGATTTATTTGCATTATTTTGGATAATTTAATTATGTATTTAAATCTCTGTACCTTGCGAACTACTCTTTATTATTTACGGGTTATGTAAAACATTTCTACCTTTTAAAGTTTTATCGATGTATTTTTGAAAACGTCCATGTAGTGGTCGTTCATTATGATTATGGTCACGCTTCCGCGACGTCACGCTTCGTTGCCAATCGGGGTAGCGGGGTGTGACAAAACCCTTAAGGATTAATCTAGTATTTTGAGTCAATTAATTGATATAAAACGTTGTCAAATTAACCTCTTTTATACTAATTAATTGTACTGATAATACATAGATGTTTGTATGAAATTATTTATGTGGACTATGATTCACCCAAAGGTTGACATAGTTTGACCAAATATTACATACATGTGATGATAAACACGTGACCACTATAAAGTTAATTATCCATGTAGGCAATAGTCGGCCCAAAGGAAGACTATCATTTGACCGGATTAGATGTCAGTGTTTGATCATTATACTAAGAGTATCATTTATAATTGAGGTATCGTTTTATGACGATATATTATATGATTTTTTTGTTGAACTCTTAATTAGTCTAGTATTTTTATTCAATTAATTTATATTAAATGTTGCCAAAGTAACATCTTTTATACAATTAGTTGATTTCTAAATACATAGATGACTGTACATAATTATTTATGTGAATTATGATTGGCCCAAAGGTTGGCATAATTTTGCCAAATAATGATGTGCATGCAATGTTGAATACGTGACAATTATAAAGTTATGTTCATGTGAATAAGAGTCAGCCCAAAGGAAGACTGTTGTTTTGAGCAAATTTATTGCCAGTATTTCATCATTGGACTGAGAGTACCACATACAGTTAATTTCTCTGTCCAAAGACTAGAATTAATGGTGTTATAGGTATCTCATTAAATTTCTGATTTAAAACTCTTTTATGAGTTGATTATTGAGTATATTTGTTTTATTTTGTTTAAGTGTGGTTTCTTTTGATTCTTTCGCCAATAAAAATCAGATAACACTGCAGAAGTAATTTTTATAACATTGTAAATTCTTGATTTACTTCTTTTGGTATGATGTCAGATCATATGAAGGTAAATAAATATCTATTGATTGTTTTGTTTTGAAGTTAAATTAGTTTTGTACCTAAACATACTTTGTGGTAGATTTTGGTTATACTACTTACATAAGTATGATCATATAAAGTTTTTTTTTTCAATCGCCAATTGATGTTGAAAGATTCATCTATGTGGGCGATGATAATAAATTTGCAGTATAAAGATATAGGAGATTTAAGTTAAATTTCAATTAAATTTGTTTGAGACATTTGTTTGATCATCTTTTAGATGAAAACTAAAGTTTATCAGTATTGACATCATTTTTTTATTGTTCATTTAGAAATAATAAAGTTAGTCAATCAAAATTCATATTTGATTGGTTCTTGTCCTTTAAATAAATAAATATATGTTTGATGCATGCAAATTCCTATATTATAAGCACGACAAATACACTTGAGAGGTACAAAACTAAATCATGTAAGGATTTCGTATTATTTATTTCACAAGCATTTTACACACATTTCTAAACAAAGAACTCAAGAGCTTGTGTTAAATGGAATTTTTTATCACTCGGACTTTCAAGTATGTGTTATTTGTATTAAATGAAAACAAACTATCAATAGAAATTTGTTTGTCAATAGAGATAAGGTTGTCTTAAAAATGGATAAATAATGATATTTGTGGTTCATTCCCTATGGTTTAATGGAATGAAAAATACATTTTATCATATTCATTGAAGACTACTCTAATTTTTTAACCTTTATCCAGATTATAAGAAATCTTAACCATTGGACGTTTATTCAAAATCTTTTAAAGTTGATGTTGCATTTCAGCTTGAAAAGAGTATAAAGCCGTCAAATCTGATCGTCATGGATGATAATACGACAGATAAGATGGATCAGGAGAATAACGGACATGATATTTTATTTTTTTCTTAAAGAATTTAATATAGTTCTGCAATACATAACGCTAGGCAAACCTAGCATGAATGATATTATAGAACGAAGGCACAAGACTCTTAAGGGTATGGTAAGGAGTATGATTCGTCATTCATCCTTACTGGAGTCTCTTTAAGGAGAAAATTTTAGATTGTAATACACATTCTAAATAAGGTACCCAACAAAGTAGTTACCGAATTCTCATACGAACTTTGACGGACAATAGGTCTATCATTAGGCATTTGTGTGTATGTGGTCGTCCAAATTAAGTTAGGCCATCACAAGCCAAATAAGTTGGACTCAAGAGAGGTATGCTACTATTTTGCTGGTGTCTTGGCAAAAAGTTTTGTTACCCCACATCAATAATGTTTTTTAAAAAAAAGGGAATGCTAGATTTATTGAGAATATTGAGGTTGTGGGGAGAAACAATTAAGAATGTTGTCTTTGAAGTATAATTGGATTTTGTTTGAGATTCTATTATTTCATTGTTCCAAAATATCATTCCGGAATTCAGATATCAATGTTCAGGCTTCAACTCCTGTTATTGGACCGGAACAAGACGACACAACAGTACAACCTCAATAGTCTCATGATGTGTCATTAAAAGAAATTCATTAGAGAGTAAAGGAGTGCAATTCCAGAAGATCATTTGTTGTATCTCCAAGAATTTATGTGATAAAGTCATGTAAAGTTTTAACTCTAGAAATGGATTGATGCCATTAAAGATTTGATTAAAGTCAATGAAAGACAATGACATTTGGAATCTTGTCAAATTACCTGAAGGTACGAAACCAATTGGTTACTTATATATGGATACTTAAAACTAAGAAGGTTTCATAAGGTAATATTGAAAGATATAAAGATTGTTCAGTCGTTAAAGACTTTACTCAAAAGAGATTTATTGGTTGTAAAGAGACTTTCTTTCTGATATTTAGAATGACTCTTTTATAAATAATAATGACACTAACAAATCAAATCTATCTTGAGCCATATCAAATGGATATTAAGAAATGTTTCTCAATGGAGAAATTGATGAGGCGTCTTACATAAAGTGACCTAAAGATATTGAATCTGAAGATTCAAAGTTTATGGTAAGTAAGATGAATAATTCATCCATGGTTTGAATTTAGGTTTCCCTGAGTAGTATTGCAATTTTTATCAAAGTATTAGCTTGTATGGTTTTGAAGTAAATATAGTTAATTATTGCAAGTAATAGTGGGAGTAAATGTATCTTGATGTTACTATATATTGTTGATATTCTACTTGTAAATAGTGATATGGTTTTGTTTTTGGAAACCAAGAAATTTTTAACGAAAGATCTTGGCGAGACATATTTTGTATCAGGTTTTTTCGTATACTTATAGACCAACTTTTGAAGTATACTTGGATTGTCACAAAAGAGCTGTATCGATACTGTTTCGAGTAGATTCAACATGAAAGGTTGTAAACTTGGAGGCCATAAGAATTGAAGTGTTCAAATAACTGTTTTTAAAAGAAATAAGATACACAAGATTTTAAGCATTTGATGTGCTATTTATAGAAAATAAAATACAATATGTTCACATATGAAATTCAAAAATGTTGAGATCATTTTGTTTTCCGACTTTGATTTACAGGATGCTAAAATAGCAGTTATTCTACATCTGGTTGCATCATATTTGACAGTGGGAGTAAAGTATAAGAGTATGGTAATTGGATTCTTGTAGCTCTTTCTAACATGATCGTAGAATTCATTGCTTATTATGAGACATCAAATAAAGGATTATGGCTGTGAAATTTTATCATGGTGTTGCAAGTATTAATTGCATTAAAATACCACTAAAGACTTACCATGATAATAAATAAGCAGTGTTTTATTTTGACAATAGTGGAAACTTTATAAAGTTTCTAGTTGTTAAGAGAGAGTTCAGGATACACAATTTTTCACATATATATAAGAACAAAATCTATGCTAGCAGACTCATTAACCAGGGGTATAATACCAACGGTATTTCATGAGCATGTTGCTTATATAGGTGTTATTATGGATGTAAACTTGGTTCAGTGGGAGTTCATTTAAGGTCGTTCTTAATGTTTTATTGTGAATTGTTGTAATTTTCTACAGAATAAAGTTTACAGTTTTATTTTCTTTCTGAACTCACTTATGTGTAATGGTTGCATTGCAACAAGGATTATGAACTGATCTCATTTAAGACTAAAGTTGGACCAGTTGGAAATATGCAATTAAATTTCATACAATTTTCATTCCACTCACTTGATCTATGTCGTTAAATGTGTTTGTATGGTGATCATCTTGGTTTAGTCACTTTTATAGTATAGTGATAAAAGCTGTGTTGGTTCCATCACTGACACATGTAATGGACCAGATTGATTACGGAAGTCTTAAAGATAAACTTACAAACGCGCGCCTCAGGATATCTGTAATATAATTTCAAACATGATAAGTCCAAGTGGGAGATTGTTAGAATTTCTATTTGGATGGACTTATATGTTTAAATTATTGGGCTTTATCTTTAATAGACTTATTGGGCTATTAATTAATAAACTAATACTATTGGGCTTTAGAGTTTGATGGTAACCCTAATTCCCATTCTATATATAGTGAGGGTCCCCAATACCCTAAAGCAACCCTAAGATCCCTAATCTCCATCTATTAGAGATCTGTTGTTCGGTCTAGAACATTAAGGCTTTAGGAGAGGAAGACTCTCACAACCATGTTCATGCGTCGTCAGGTTTCCGCATAAAGAAGACGATATCAATGGATTCAGGTATGAGTTCTTTTATGGTTTATCTTAATGATTTAGCAATATGGTTGATCCGATTTATTATTCAAATATGTATAACACATAGGTCTAAGTTAGTTACACATACGACAATTTCTTGATTTTTTATTGGCTTTCAGGAAAATCTTCATGTTTTATGCCTACCAACACATCAGAACATGACTATGTACATCACTAAAATTTTATAGTGCATTATATGTGAAAGTTTAACACTTAGAGTTTGTTAACTTCGCCAAATCTCGTCATGTTGAACCTTGAACTCTAAGACCCCTCTCTTTGTTTTCATTTTTCTCTTTTTTAGAACTTTTTATGTATTTATTACTTTTTACGTATTTTTCTAAATAAATTAACTAAAAAGACAAAGTAAAAGCTAAAAATTTAAGAAAAACTATCTAAAGTTACTCTGGATTTTGCATCCCGTTTAGTTGGACTAACAACTCAAAGCGTGATCTATCAAATGCTTTTGTGAACAGATCCGCATAGTTGTCTTTCGTTGGAACTTTTACCAATTTAATCAGGTTTTCCTCTGAACAGTCACAAATAAAATGATGACGAATGTCTATATGCTTAGTCTTACCGTGCTTTACCGGATTATTGGTTATTGCTATCGTGGAACGATTGTCTATCCTAATAGGAGTATGAGTATAAGTCAAACCGTAATCCCGCAATTGTTGTTGGATCCATAGATACTGTGAACAGCAACTACCTGCAGCTACATATTCGGCTTCGCATGTGGATACGGCTACCAAAGTCTGTTACTTGCATTGCCAGGACACAAGTCTCCCTCCTAAGAACTGACAACCCCCCGATGTTGACTTTCTGTTCAAGCTGCATCCTCCATAGTCAGAGTATGTGTAAGCTTCCAATTCAAGATCTTCGTCAGCATGATACCAAAGTCCCAGCTTTGGTTTTGACTTCAGGTATCTCAGAATCCGCTTCACAGCTTTCATATGCATCTCTTTGGGATTGGCTTGAAACCTAGCACAAATACAAACAACAAACATAATTTCAGGTCTGGAAGCAGTTAAATACATAAGTGACCCGATCATGGCTCGATATAACGTCGGATCCACATCATTATCACTATCAGTACCCGGTCTGAGATTGTTATTGACTTCAATTGGAGTGCTGAAATGTGCTGTGACTTTTGTTCCTTCTATCCTGAAGCGCTCTAATATTTCATAGACATACTTCGTTTGATGAATGAACATGCCCTCCTTTCTTTGTTCAACTTGTAAACCCAGAAAGAAATTCAGCTCCCCCATCGCACTCATCTCGAACTTTGACCTCATAACCTTCTCAAAATCTTTGCACATCTGTTCATTTGATGACCCAAAGATTACGTCGTCCACATAAACTTGTACCAGTAAGAAATCATTCTCTTTCCTCTTAATGAAAAGTGTACTATCGATACGCCCTCTCTCGAACCCATTTTCCATGAGATGAGTAGATAGTGACTCGTACCACGCCCTAGGTGCCTGATGTAACCCATACATAGCCTTATCCAATTTATACACTCTGTCCGGATATTTAGGATCAGTAAATCCTGGCGGTTGCTCGACATACACCAATTCCTTCACTTTCCCGTACAAGAAGGCACTCTTGATGTCTAACTGATAAAATTTAAATCCTTTGAAGGATGGAAATGCTAGAAACAGTCGGATTGATTCAATCCTTGTTACTGGTGCAAACACTTCATTGTAATCAATTCCTTCTTCTTGATTGAAGCCCTTGACTACGAGTCTTGCCTTATTTCAAGTAACGATGCCTCGATCATCCCTTTTGCACTTACATTTGGTCCTTATTGCAACTTGTCCACTAGGCAAAGGCACTAACTCCCAGACTTGCAGTTTCTGAACTGTGAGAGTTCCTCCTGCATTGCTTCAACCCAGGAATTATCCTTTAGAGCCATTTGAACATTCTTCGGCTCAACTTGAGAGATGAAACATGAGTACATGCAAGTGTGAAATGCCTCGGAGTCATTGATCATCGATAACAACACTGTGTTAATATTCACATTACTCTGAGTTCTCACTCCTGCATTTGGATTCCCAATAATGTCCTCAAGTGGGTGATCCTTATGTACTTTCGATGTTTCGATGGCATCGACCTGAAGATTGTCACCCAGATTAGATCCTATATCGCCTAGTGGTTGTGTGACTTCAGACGGAACATCCTCCTCGTGATCACTTTCTTCTGAGGCATGATTGTTTATCTGATTCATATTAATAGACGACGAAGGTTCTTCAGTTGTTGGGGACCCTTCTTCTGTCGATATGTTTTCTACAGATGTCATGGGGATGCTCGAATTCGAAAATACGCTACCCTCTTCATCAAGATGTAAGGTTGAGAAGTCATTCTCCAAAGTTCCTGCATCACCACTAAAAGGAATGTTAAATGATTCAAACACAAAGTCATGATCAAATAACCATTCTGAACCTATTTTGGGCTCATGTGAATAACTGGTTACATCGATGTTAAACACAATTTCTACAGTACCATTAGTTTTATTAAAAAACCCTCTTGTTTGGTGAATTTGGGACATAACCTAGGAAGTATCCTTCGTCTGCCTTTTCACCAAACTTAGGTTGATGTTTCATTTTTAACAGAGTACATGGCACCCCAAATAGTTCAAAGCAAATTAAATTTGGTGGTCGCTTATTCAAAATCTCATAACAAGTTTTGTTCAAAGATTTGACAGTAAGGACTCTGTTTAAAACATGACAAGCGGTATTCACTACTTCCCCCCCCCCCCCCCCCCCCCCAAAACATTGTGGGAAGCTTTGAATCTGAAAGCATAGTCCTTGTTGCCTCAATCAATGTCATGTTCTTTCGTTCTACCACCACCCAATTTTGTTGTGGCTCATATGGTGCACTAAATTGATGCACTATGCCTTTAGTTAGGCAATATACACCAATTACTACATTTTTTTTTATCTCTGTTCCATTATCAATTCTGATACGTTTTACCTTTTTCCCATAGGATTTCTCAACTTGGTCTAAGAATCCAATCAGCGTGCCTGCGGTTTCGTCCTTTGTACCTAAAAACAAAACACAAGAAAATCGTGAGTAATCATCAGTGATAACCAAACAATACCAACTCCCACCTATACTCATTTTGTTGATTGGACAGAAGAGATCCATATGCTGCAGATCAAAGGTGGAGGAGATAGAATTCTGAGTCTTTGATTTGTGTGACTTCTTGTGTTGTTTCCCTTTATTGCACGGAATACATTTGTATTCAAATTGGAAGCTTTTCATAGGTACACCTTGCACAAGGCCATTTTTAGTAATGTAATTCATCTTCCTTAAGTGCAAGTGAGCCATTCACCTGTGCCACATCAAGGAATCTGATTCTGAAGCTCTGGATAATAAACATGTAGACCCCATCGAGGATTCTGCTATGGACATGTCCATCATATACATATGATTCTTCCTTGGAGCCCTCATCATTATCCACTCTTCAGGAGTCCTAAATCCAGGCTTTAGCACTAGCGCTTCCTTTTCAATAAAGAGTATTGAATGTTGTTTATCACAGATTTGAGAGACACTAATGAGATTGTGATCAAGCTTCTCTACATGGTAGACCTGCTCGAGAGTGTTTTTCCCATTAGTGATTGTTCCTAATCCAGTGATGTCGCCTCCTTTATTCCCAGCAAATGAGACAAATCCTTTATACCCACTTTTGAAGTCTGTCAGCAGACTTCTTTCCCCTGTCATGTGTCGAGAGCAACCACTATTCACAAACCATTTGTTGTTTAGACCGGTAGCTGAATCCTGCGCATGAAATAAAGAAAGTTAGTTATCATGGGGAACCCAAGCTATGACTGACTTGGTAATACCATTCTTATCCAAAAACGTGAAT
Organism: Centrapalus pauciflorus; assembly: GCA_020465985.1. Lineage (NCBI taxonomy): Eukaryota > Viridiplantae > Streptophyta > Magnoliopsida > Asterales > Asteraceae > Centrapalus > Centrapalus pauciflorus. The sequence continues at coordinate 260,567 of JAANYP010009074.1, read as the reverse complement.
TCCTTCAAATACTCGTCTCTCCTTTCAGGTGACTTGAGTTTTTGATCAGGAACAGGTTGTGTATTTGAGTGATTAACATACACTCTTGGCCTTTGGTTTGGTCTTTGTTGTTCAGCCCTAGAATACTTTCTGTTATGGTACATTTCATTATGATAATTCTGGGCTCTACCTAGTGTCTGATGTCTATTAGGAGTGTGATACCTAACTGGAGTGTGACTCCTCTTTGGTGTATGACTCCTAAGGACGGGTTGGGGGCCAGACCTTGATTGATCTGGGAATCTATTCGGAGAATTATTCCTATGCCTTCAGTTGATAGATACCGGCGGTTGTCTATTACCTAAATATGACATCACACTTGAGTTCTTCTATGAATTTTGAGAACTACTCTTGCTAACATCACTAAGCATTGTTTTTACTGTTTGTTGTTCTTGTTTCCCTTTATTTGGTGTAGACTCTGGTTTCTTATAGGGACAACCTGATGCAACATGACCTTTTTCGTGACACTTAAAGCAAGACATCCTATCAATTGATTTCTTATAAGCACCATTTGTCTTAGGTGTCTCACTAGTATCCTGATTGTTGATATCAACTGCCTTTCCCTTCTCCTCTTGTTTCTTATTAATTACACTTTTTAGCTTTATCTAGTTTTGGCATACTACTAGACTCCACAAACTGTACTGTTTCCTTAACCTGAGGAGTAGGTGTTGTCACTTTAGCTGGCTCATTTACCTTAACTTCCTCTTATTTAACTGATTCCATAGTCTCATCCTGAGGAGTAGGTACGTAGTTGCTATTAAAGGGTGGAGGCACATCTTGATAACCTAGACTAGTCGGCTTCTTGGACTGTCTCTAGGAATCTATGATTTTGCCTAAGGTCAAGGACGAATTTCTAAACTTTTCAATCTTGCTATTCGCCTCAGCCACCCTAATCCTAGCGTCAGCTAATTCTTTATCTTTCAGGGAGATCTCTTTGGTTAGTGACTCTATATGCTCATAAATTAGTTCGTTCCTGACAAATTGTTCACTTAATTTGTCTTTTAGAACTATCATATCCTGAGCATCAGTTTTCATCTTAGCTTTAAGATCTTCCTTAATGTCTAATAGACTTGCATTATCTGATTTTAGAGATTGTATATGAGCAGTCATTGAAGTATGTGACTCTAGTACTAGATTCTGAAAGGTCGCCTACCTACGAATTTGATCTTGACGTGACACCGTCCAACGAGTGCGGAATCCTCGTTAGGGGTTTAACGGATCGATCACGCTATCACACCCCGTTACCCCGGTTGGCAACGAAGCGTGACGTCGCGGAAGCGTAACCATAATCATAACGAACGACCACTATATGGACGTTTTCAAAATACATCGATATAACTTAAAAATATAGAAATGTTTTACATAGTTCGAAATGATAAAGTGTAGTTCGCAAGATACAGAGATTTAAATACATACTTAAATTAACCAAAATAATGCAAATAAATCTCCGATGGTTTGAAAATGCATGCGACTCCAAAAGTACGGAAGCTTGAAAATACTTCCGATGTGGTGCACTTGCCTTAATTTCCTAAAAATACACGCTAAAATACGTCAACAAAATTGTTGGTGAACTCATAGGTTTACACGTAAATCTGACTTGTATGGACAACAACAGTTGAGTTTGAATTTATAAAATCATAAATTTCATGTCATGTATTACATATAAACCATCATGCAACCGAAGCTTAATTAAATGAGTTTGCCATGTGCAATATTCCCATACGTAATACCGTGTGTTGAATATATATACGCATTCCGCCGTAGCCGATTAAGACTAACCCGAATGGGGGACATGACTCCCGATATATCTATCCACAATATATTCACGCTTACAAATAAATGCAATTAACGGTTCATGATTTGAGGGCTGATGGAACCACATGTGTAATACATAATAGAAATGAAGTTGTTTTCGTGTCCATATAAAAACGTAGCATGTATTTCAACCCCAAAACATAACAGTGTGAAAATAGGGGCTATGAGGACTCACCGAGAGTGTGATGGCAAAATGTGTGCGTAAAATGCAAGTTTACGTTCTTTGATGAGTGATGCAACGGATGTGTTTAATTGAGTCCTAAATGATAATAGGGACTTAATAACTCTCGTATATGATAATATGTGTATATATATATATATATATATATATATATATATATATATATATATATATATATATATATATATATATATATATATATATATATATATATATATAGGTGTTTATCTCTTAAATCACCCAACATTACAAGTTTATAAATAAAACCCACTTAAAATGTCATGTTTATATATATATATATATATATATATATATATATATATATATATATATATATATATATATATATATATATATATATATATATATATAATTTTCCAGCTTTTTGAAGGTTTTTCGGCCTACTTTGAGGCTGTTTTTGACCAAGCTCCAAAACGATTTAGGCTTTGGTTTTCTTGGACACTAAACTAATATATACAAAGAATTTTTAAAGTCAAGAACGGCCATTTTTCGAGATGTTTAGGATAGTGAAAAAGCTTGCTGAAAACCCTATGTTGGCCATTTTTGATCTGTCAAACTTTCGGGTTCCCAAATAATATCTGGGGGTTCTAAACCCCATAATAAATTATGAAATTCCAGATTTTTATTTAAGACATAGATCTAACTTTTGAGACAAGAATCAACTTATTTTGTTAAGTTATGAATTAGTTATGATTTTTCAAAGTCGATGCAACTTTTGTGCCGAAATTCCGTAGTTCATAAACTTGAAATAACTAGTGATTCTTATTGTTTATTCAAAGACTACTTATATAAAAGTTATAAAACATATATATATCACTTGTTTTCATAATATTTACACTTTCATAATGTGTTTATATATTTATAAACACATTTGAAGAAAACAACTTAAAAACAAAAACTAGTGACTTATAAACTTGAGTTTTTATGAAACTTGTTGTTGTTGGTGATTATATATATTATGAAAGACTTATATAAACATAAAAACAAGATATAATAGGTTAGTATTTACTTACTTTGATGTGTTAGAAGAATGAAAATGAGAAGAAGTTGAAACTCTTACAAAAGATGCACCCAAAACACTTGAAGAAAATATGAAGAACAAAGTTGCAAACTTTGGTCTTGCACAAGGCCTCTTGGCCGATTTTTTTAGAGAGCAAGGAGGAGAGGTTTTTGCTTTGCAAGGTGTGAAGAATGAAGTGAAATGATCTCTTATTTATAGATGGAAAAAGTGGTATTTCAATTGGAGGTGGAGTGAAGTGTTGGATGAGATAAAAGAGAGGTGTGTGTGAAAGATTTGATTGTGATAGTGTAAGGTTTTTGAAATATAAAAATGAAGTCAACACCTATGACTTGTACCCACCTATGGGCTGGCCATATGGTATAATTATGGTGTATTTTCATTTTTTTTGTATAAATGTATTTAGAATGTATTCTTGTATTTCCCTTTTTATGTAAATTCATAAATACTTATGAATGCTTTAGTTTATTGAATTGTTTTAGTCTTGCATAATTAATGTTAAGTAATTGTTGAACTTACTCTTGAACTTATTCTTGAACTTATTCTTGTATTTCCCTTTGAACTTATTCTTGAACTTGTCTTTGAACTTGTTCTTGAACTTATGTTCGAACTTATCTTTGAACTTATGTTTGAACTTATCTTTGAACTTAAGTAAACATCAATCACTAACAAAATCAAACATATATAACTAATATCAAACATATGTATTAACTTGCAATTAAAAAGCCTGAACTATTACAAAAGACTATCTACACTTAGACTGCTATCATCACACAGGATGCACTAACAGATTCAATTTATCATTCAAAGTAGTACATAAAACACATAAATCATGCAAAGTAGAGAAGTTAAGAATTACCTTTTTCTTGTCCGATTCAACATTGGCCATCTGAGCTGCAAACTTCAATGTAGTAAGCTCCTAATTTTCTTCCAGTACCAAAGGATCTGAGTCGGACTGTTGGGTGTCCTCTTTTCTCACTTTTTCTGCTCCACTCTCAACTTCTGTCACTTCAGCCATGAAGGCTCTAGTGTATGTCTCGGGATGTGTATTCCAATCATATGTACCATCTAACTGTTTGTTAGATGACACATTCCAATCATATGTACCATCTAACTGTTTGTTAGACGCTTGGTTCCCTGAACCGGTAGTTGTTTGACATCCCAAGTTCTGATAATTATCCATCTTGGGTCTTTGACACTCTCTCGCAAAGTGTCCCAACCCCTGACAGTTGTAACACTTGACTTTTGATTTGTCACACCCTACATTGTTCACACTCAGATTTCTTCCAGTTCGTTTCATAAACCTTTTGACTCTCTGTGTGACCATGGACTGTTATCACTTCATCTAAACTCTCATTCTTCAAACTCTAGAAAATTGCAAACTGTTGTTTTAACAGGTCTGTTCTCCCCTTCCTCACTTGAGGATTTCCATGATACCTTCTCTCCAATGCCTCCCAGACTTCTTTTGAGGTTCGGTGATGTTGGGTATGTAGCATTTCCAGAGGTAACGACATCTTGATGGAATATAGGGCTTGATTCTCCTCATCATTCATTTGTTGATAGGATAGAACTTGCGAAGTCTGCAAATCTATCCCTCCACCATTAGTAATCTTCTATCTTCATAAGCTTTGGTGGGGAGTTTGATTTACCCACCTCGTGATCCATTTCCATGAATTTGGGTAAACTAGACATTCTCGACGACTTTTGTTTCACAAACGTAACTCAAATAAAATTTTTAAAATGAATTTTAAGTAAGTTCGTACGGACTTATGATAAGTTCGTACGAATTTACAACTAAATTCGTTTTACAAAATTAAGTTCGTTAGAAATCAGGTTCGTGAGACCACAAGTTCGAGAATCCCAAGTTCGTTTCTAACAAGTCTGAGGTTTAAGTTCGTACGAACTTAGAGTTAAGTTCGTGGAACCCTAAAAACTGACAAGTCCGTGCGCCGCAAGTTCGTGGAGGAGCCTATCACTGACAAGTTCGTGATGTCCTAAAAACCCACTAAGTTCATGCGCCGCAAGTTCGTGACAGAGCCAAAAAAATTGAATTTTTCAAAAATTCAGATCAATTCAATGTATTTAAGGCTAAAAACAATGAATCCCACTGAATAAATGAACTAAGATGATTATAAGCTAGAAGAACTACTCAAATCAACGTAGAAACTTCGAGAAAATCATGTATTATCCGGAAATACACCGAGAAACCTTTGAATGTTCAAAGAAACGTAAAGAACACAAAGAACAATCAAGTAAATGCTTTGATACCACTTGTAAGGTCCACCCTCTACGGATCTATCAACGCGTGATGGCGTCAAACGAGTGTGGAATCCTCGTTTAACGCTAACAGATCGAACATGAAACACACACACACGAGCCAAACACGATGCTAGCCGATTAGAATATCAACCCCACAAAGTGTATCGCTCCTTTAATCGCTCTAAAACTCTCTAAATCGTCTGAAATTCCTGATCTGAAAGTCGTAATGAATTTGCAAACATAAGTTCATGATATAACCCTTAAGTTCGTGCATGGCCCAAGCCTACGAACTTATAAGTTCAAGCCCATGCAGATAAGTTCGTATAGGGCTAAGTTCGTACGAACTTGTAAGCCATAAGTTCGTACCCTATGAACTTATCTTCATAAGTTCGTACCTCGTGAACTTATCACCATAAGTTCATGCCTCATGAACTTATCCTCATAAGTTCATGCCTCATGAACTTAATATGCAAATATGAACAAAATACACAATCATGAACTTAAGACATAAATATGAACATACAATCATGACTTGTATTAATAAGGCCCTATCTATTACAAAAGAGTGTCAATTACAAAACTAGACTGCTATGGTCACAATGGGTGTACCAACAATTTTAGTGGATTATTATTTTAATAATATTGCGTTGGTCCAATAGAATTCCGAGTAGTGAATTATACGTGTCGGGATTGCGAATTACGTGTTATTGCGTTGTCATTTTAGTGGATTAATTGTGTCTATGAGTTCGTGGATTTAAATGGGCTAAGTGGATATTAATTGTGAAGATGGGATATCGGGTTCGGGTTATTGGGTTGGGACCCGTCTGAAGGTGGAAAATATATATACGGGATTCCTTTTCTTTCCTTTCCTCAAATAGAAAGCATGCAGTGTGTGTGTTTAGTGTGTGTAGTGTGGGCGTGGATTGAACAGCAAGAAAGCAGCAACTTGATTACTGAAATTTGAGTTCAGCTTCATCATCTTCATTTTAGTGTTCTTGAGGTTGCAAAGAGATAAGGAATCTTGATTGGTTGTTTAAATTCGTGTTGGTTATCTCTAAGATTGTGAAAATTGGCTAAGGGTCAGTAGGGAGTTGTTATGTACCGGTTACATGAGTTGTTACTGCTGGAAATCGAGTTTGAGGTGTTAAAACCCTCTGGTTCAGCCATGGAAGAAAAACAGAGCGAGTCTGGGCGCACCAGAGTGCGGTTGCGACCCATTGAGACCGGCCGCGAAGGGTCTTGGGACGGTACGGGTTGAGTGCGATCGTGATTAAGAGCGCGGGGTCGCGTTGGTCAGGGCGGCCGCAACGGCCTGAGCGCGACCGCGACCAGGTGGGCGCGGGTCGCAATGGGGGGAACGCAGGTGCGATCAGCGGAGTTTGGGCTGGGTTATGCTTTGGGGCTTTTGGGTCAGTTTGGGGGTGGTTCTGAGGTCTGATTCAGTTATGTGATTAGTTTATGAGTTGATATATGTGTTCATTGGTTTGTGTTAACAGTTTGAGATCCGTGTGATTTCAGAAACAGGCCAATAGCAAGCTGAGCCGAGTCAGAGATTGCGAGATTAGCGGATTGACCAGGTGAGTACTCGAGTCCTTTTCAAACCAAGGATCGTTTTTCGAGTCGTAGCTGTGTAGCTATTGTTGTTTATGTGTATTGTGTACTGTGTATGAGACAGGGACGCGGGCTTTACGTATGAATCTACTTTTATATATGTGTTATATGTGAATGAGATGAGATCCAATACAGGGGGTCCGTGATGAGTTCCCATACGGACCGAGGTGAGCACTCCGTGATGAGTTCCATACGGACGGTCATTCGCGATGAGTGATTGTGCTGGTTGACTACCCTGATAGTCTTTAGAGCGTGTATACACGGCAAGGCCTTTAGCCGGTTCGCGCCCACGCTACAGGGTTTTAGCTAACCACCGCGGCGCACGGTCGTTAGCCGGGGACGGGTCCCCACAGTGATTGTGTGTGCAGGGCTTTGGATCTCATGTTATGTGTTCATACCTGAATTGTGTTGCTAATTGCCAGGGACACGGATAGAGATTGCCATGCGTGTATGTGCTATGTGTATATGTTTTATGTGTTTGTGTTGCAGAGTCTAACCTACGCGTGCTCACGAGCTTCCGAGCTTACGTATTATTGTCTACCATGTTCAAGGAATTAGAGAAGGAATCGGTAGCTGTGTTTGCTGGATCGGGACTAGAGGATTTTCGTGCCTGCTTTTGTGTGTAATAGTTATGGTGTTAGTTTGTACTGAACTGCAATTACAGTACTAACCTGTTGTGTAAAAGTTTTAATTTGTAACGAGTTGTATCTTCCTCTGACACGTGTATTGTTGAGTTACTGAGATATTGCCACTTATGATATTGTGTTGATGTGGCTTTTGTGCGGGAAGGGAGGGTGTTACAAACAACTTCCTGATGGGATTCTCATAAATCAGTCAAAGTACATCCACGATCTCCTAAAGAGATTTAAGATGGAAAATTGCATGTCTATGAAAACTCCCATGTCGATTTCCTCAAAGCCTGATGCTGATCCAATGGGTAAATCCACAGACATCATGGCTTATCTAGGAATGATTGGTTCCCTATTATATTTCACTGCAAGTAGACCGGATATCATGTTTGCTACATATTTGTGTGCTCGTTTTCAAGCTGATCCTAAAGAGTCACACTTGGCTGCCGTTAAACAAATGATATTTTAAAGGCACGCCTGACCTTGGTCTCTGGTATCCGAAAGGAACCAGCTTTGAACTAACCGCCTACTCAGATGCAGATCATGCAGGTTGCAAACATGATAGGAAAAACATGTCGGGTCACATCCACTTCCTCGGAGATAAACTGGTAAGTTGGGCATCGAAGAAACAATACAGTGTTTCTCTATCCACTGCTGAAGCCGAATACGTTGTTGCTCTCAACTGCTTTGGATGCGCACTCAACTCCGAGACTATGGCTTCAGACTCAGCCACATTCCAATCTGTTGCGACTCCATGAGCACAATAGCCATTACTGGTAACCCTGTACAACACTCTCGTGCTAAACACATTGATTTTTGTTACCAATTTATAAAAGATCATGCTGAAGAAGGTACCGTAGAATTACACTTCGTAAACACCGAAAATTAGATAGCTGACTTGTTCACAAAACCTTTGGATGAAAAATGTTTTAATTTTCGGGTGAACAAGTTAGGTATGCTGAATTTATCAACATAATTTAATTTAAAATGCAACATTTTTGCAAAGTTTAGATGCTTTCTAAAAAGACAGATTTTCTTTTCTTTAATGTTACATTCTCTATTAATTTATGCTTTGTGTTTATTTAATATAATTCTAGTCTTTGTGTTATTTCTTTGACTCATGCTTAATCGGGACGCATTGAGGTAAGTTTCCAATTTTTTTGTAGTGTTTTATTAGGCACACTCGGAGGGGAAAAATAAATTTTATTTTGGTGTGTTTAAACTTAACTATACTAGTTTCTTTTTACTTAGTGTGTCTAATTTTAATATATAATTAAAAAGCCAAAAATATTTTCTTTTTAAGTTTTCTTTATTTTTTATTATCTTTGTTCTTTTATAGTATAAAACCCAAGAATATTGTTTTCTTAATTTTATATTATTTATTCAGTTTTTTTTAGTAATGGTTATTTTTCTTTTATTTTATTATTGTTTTGTTTTCTCGGAATGGGTATAGAAGTCGGGTCGGATTCCCCAAAACGGGTTGGGGGAACTGTGTCATTTGAAAATCTATAAAAGCCTAAACCCTCTTCATTTCTCCCTTTCCGTTTCCTATTCATCTTCTTCCTCACCAAGAACACACTATCTCTAAACCATCAAAACCTTACTGTTCCATCACTCATCCGAGAGATTGACGTGTTTAAATCGGTTTTGTGCATCAAAGTGAGTCTCATTCAAGTCTTTATACATGTTTATGCATTTTGTTTTGAGTCATTGCACTTAATCCTCACTGAAAGGGCGATTTTCTTGGTCTGAAAACTGGTTTCCTTCGTCGTGAAGGAACCGAGAGGTTTTTCAAAAACTCACTTTTTGATCCAAAAGATTAAAAGTGAAAGTTGTTTGTGGGTTGGGTATAAAAGAGAAAATTTTCTATGTGTCACCCCCTTCACCCGAGAGTTACAACTCTAAGCTATACACGAGAGTTGCAACTCTCGTGCATAACTATCACCACCATGGTCCACAAAATTTTCTAAGTTCAACTTGCGTGTAGAGTATTAACCGCGAGTAATAACCCGCGGTTAATACTTCATCCGCAAGTCACTCTGTGATAATAAACTTTTCTAGGTCCAACTTGCGGCCAAAGGTATACACGAGAGTTCCAACTCTCGGGTAAAGCCTTGAACGATACTGGCCATCATTTTTAAGATTGCAAAATTTTCTAAATAACTATCGGCCAAAGGTTCATCCGAGAGTTGCAACTCTCGGACAACCCTTCATCCGCAAGTTGTGTGTGTTTCCAACTTTCATACTTTAATTTTTAAACCTTACCCCCGACCATTTTTATAATCCGAGAGTTCCATCTCTCGAATGACACTCTATCCAAGAGTTGTGGCAAAAATTTATTAAGTCTGGAAACCCCAGTGTTGAGCTCACTTGAAAGTTCACTTGTTCAGAGGTTTTACGTCCTGTCTATAGGCAGTTTCACCTGAATAAATCTGAGTTGGGACTGGTCTTGATGACTTTGGTTCTACAGATGAGTTTTCTTACTGACAACTTATCTATAGAAACCCTTTAACAAATCATATCCATTCTATCTAACTTCTAACACATGAAACATCTCTGAACAAGTAAAGATATTCTGCAAATGCGTATCTAACATTCAACCATTTGACAGGTACAATGGCATCTCAATCTCATTCTAGAGAGAATGTACCTCCCCCTAGCCCTCAACACTCTAACCCAAACCACCAATCAGACAAGGAAATCACCTCGAGATCAGTTGCACACCCCCCAGAGCCTCAAAGCAAATCTTTCCAAAGCAAATGTGGCTTTCCTGCTTGACCCTGCCTTTCTAAATAAAACCGAGGAAGATTTAGACCTTTGGCTCTCTAACCGAGTAGTTGAAGAGATTCTGTTGGGCCCCTAAATATCCTATGCCCTAACCAGCCGTCCACGACCCCGCCCACCCCAAGTGTACCTACAACAGTTCTGGCATACCCTCACCTACCACCCTGATCCAGAAAATGAACACATTTAGGGTGACATTAAGGATCACTCAGTCGAAATACCCTTCCAGAAGTTTCGTCATATCCAGCAGCTTCCTCGCTGCTAAGATTTTCCTGGCCGTCCTGAATATGACGAAGAGTTATCTGAGGAACAAATCTGCCGAGAGATAAGACAATTGGGCTACGATGGCCAATTCAAAAGGGCATCTCAATTTTACCGAAGGAAACTACTAGACCCATGGTACTATATGTATTCAATCCTTGATCATTACCTAACCGTCAAAGCCACTGGTACCGACCGAGCGAGTCTCAGAATTCTCTGTATTTTCCACAGCATAGCCTACCATCGCCACCACAATTATGCATGGACGAGGTGGACGTAACTAATCGAAGTAAACTAGGCCAAAGGGACTCGAAGGGCCAGATAATTTGTTCTAGCTCAGCGATTCTTGCAAATGATCATCTCTCATTGCATGTCCAAGATACCGAAAATCAGACGCCGAGATCACGAAATGGGAGTCCGGGACTTCCAAATCAAGTATTTCCATGATCCAATCACTCCTCCTGGGATTCCCGTCAGACCATTAACTGAAGAGATTTTCGCCTATGCCAATCAAGAATCTCAGGCAATTAGGGATTTCAGAGAGAGAGTCGCTCCGATGGCCTAGCCAGCATCGGCTGAGCCTGCCCAAGGAGCTCACCCTGAGCTACTAGGCTTAGGGGGAGTTGAGCGGAAAAATGTTGATGAGAGGGGTGTTGAGGGTAGTCAGCCTGAGATTGTCGAGGAAGGACACCAAGAGAGTGAGGAGACGCATACAGTCCATCTATCTCTGCTAGAATTCCCTCTCCTCCATCTCCACATGATGAAGATGTAGATGATGATGATGATGATGATGATGATGATGATGATGATGATGATGATGATGATGTCACTCTCCCCGCTCAACTTCCAACTCGTTCTCTCGCAACCTTGAGAGAGATTATCAAGCGTCGAGGGGGAGTTAGGACAATAGCATAGAGCTTCCAGCCACCTATAAGCCAGGCAGCCACATCTGCTACGGGGGCCCATGTGTTGGGCGCCGGAATTGAAGAAGCCGCCACTAGCCCGGTGACGCATGCATAAACCTCACCAAGCCACCCACTGGCTTCCCAACAAGCCGGTGTTTCAACTTCGCATGGGGATCAAGCTCATACACTATCTGCGGCTCATTTGAAGTTCGCAGATATTGAAGAAGGTGGAAAAGATCCCCAGTCACCGACTTCATTTCGTGCACAATCGAGTCTAGAGCCCATTGATATTGATACATCTTTGGCTAGGACACTCGAGTCGCTTCATAAGCAACGTCTATGTGATATTGTCGGAACACTCGGAGTCGGGCACACTGAAAGTGCACCGGAAATGATGAGTGGAAGTCATGTCATGGCTACATCATCGCCACTATGAACACAGGTCATTAAGGGATCTCTACAAAGTCTCCCGCGATGCAAACGGAATGCCTAAGTGGCACCGGGTTACAACAGGACTCCGTGTCCAAAGTTGAGTTTGCTGAGTTCAAGGTTCTCACGTCACAACAAATGAGTGACATGTATACCTTTATGACTCAGCAACCAGCAATCCCCGTCGTTCCATCACTTGATGATGCAAAGCGAACATTCCACTCTTTACTTAAAGCATCATCGAATCTATCATCCACCAATGCATTGCTCTTAGAAATCCTAAACAATGAGGCTTTCGAGTCATCCAGTTAACAAAATCCTTTAGTTTACCAAATGGGGGAGCGCCTAAAAATAAATGTTAAATCATGTCATGTATCTGCCCAGGGTACTAAACGTAAGCTTGATGATCAGGATGATCCTGATCAGCATGAGGGGGAGAAACGAGCAAGGGCTTACGGTAAAGCCCCAATGTTGTATGAGAAATCCGCTCCAGCAAGTCCAACACCATCAGCCCCTTCACGCCAATCTGCACCACACGAGTCAGAAGCTGAGCTTCCGGCTGAGTCTCTTGAGGAAACAGACTCAAGAGCTTAGCTAGCTCTCATGGTTTGGGAAGATCCAAAGGTGCATAGTGAAGAAGAAGAGATCCTTACTGCTGTTCCTCTGAGGATGTTTAATCCAACTGAGGTAATCATCATAGACTCCGATGAAGATGAACATGAAGCAAGGGAAGATTAGTTAAAGGAATCCCTACGCATAGAGTATGACGGTGAAGAAGGTGTTGATTTACAAGAGTTTGAATTTGAAATTCCTTCTAATGATCCGGTATCACCATTTCCATCTCCAGCTCCAACTCCAGTTCCATCTCCAGCTCTAGCTCAATCGGTCCATCAAGGCTCCACCAGTCCAACAAAGATCCAATGATTCCCGATCAGTTCTTCGAGCCTGTTGAATCCTCTAGAACATATCCAACATATCAGGAGCGCTCAAACATCCCAACTCCGTCCTCTGCTGCTCCAAATGTACTTACAGAAATCACCAAGCTGCAAGTAGGGATGTCTGGAGGTGCCAGTTCTTCTCAAAAATGAGAGGAATGACGCACCGAAAGACTAACTACCCAAGCTCTAAACTGGGTTAAGCAGAGGGTCAGGAGTCCGTACATGGAAGAGAAGTCTGAGTCATTCTTAGTAGAGAACCAATTATGCATGTTGTTGGGTTTTCGGATCTTTTGTGGCTTTCGGAAACTCCCTGTACTCTTAAAGTAAGATATATTGAATTCCTTACACCTCTTTTGAAAGACGATTTAGAAGATTCACCAGTGTAAATCTTGATCGGAACTTCCAACTTTTCTTTGCCTTTCTTGATATCCAAAAGATGTTTCCTTTTAAGTTCAGAGTATGATTCCTTGGATTCAGAATGACTTTCAACCGTGAAAGTGTTGATGACAGAAACTTGTGGATTTAAACAGTCTTGGTTAGGAACAAGTTGAGGTGTCAGCCCCTTAATGGTGGCTAGAAGCTGATCCCGTTCCTTATCAAATGATTTAACACTCTCCTTGCCTCGTTAAACTCATTTTCTTTTCTTAAAAAAATTTCTGTCTGAATCAAACAACTCTTTGGTTTCTGTCAAGGCTAACTTAAGGACGTGAATTTTATCAGTTAGTAGTGAAGTGTCAGCTAGAGAAGAATTCAGTCGAGCAATTTCGGCTTCAAGATCTGATATTTTCCTTGAAAAATCTATCCCTTCTTACTCAAAATGTCGTGATGTAGTTTCCAATATCTGTTCTAAAGTAGAAGCCTGTTGTTCTAGAACAGAATATGGTATGTATTCACGAGATTTTGGCAATGTCGGATCATGTGTAATCTCTTTTGGTTCAACAAATTCCTCTTCTCTAAAAGATTTTTCTAATTTTCCTTGAAGAGAATCATAATTTAACCAGTCATAAACAAATTAATTTGTTTTATATCAGGTCTTGCTCGTTTTTCTTCTTCTTCGGCTAACAGTTCTGGCCAAGTCTTGTTATAGGGCATAATGTATCCCCGACCCATGGTCTCAACATTAAATAAAGGACTGTTTTGGTTGTTGATCATCTCTTTCATGACTCTAGGACCGGTAAACCCTAAACCATCTCTAGACTTTAATTCTATATGTTTATACATATTTATGGTTTGATCAATTTGTCCACGTTTATAAAATCTATCTTCCATGTCTTTAAGTTTTTCTCTTAATTTCGTTCTTTCAGCCAGTTAATACTCATATTTGTAAATATAGTCAGACTTATCTGACTTAAGCACTTGATGATCATATTCTAGTTGAGACATTTTGGCAGACAAATCTTTTTTCTCGTTATTAACCTTAGACACTTCTTCTTGAAACACTAAGATGTTTGATTTCTAATCAGACTTTTCATTTTGAGCATTTCTAAGGGCAGTTTGAAATGCATCTAACTTCTTAGCTTCTTTCTTAGCTAATCTAATTCTACTAAAACTTCTTTAGGAAGAACACTTACCTTAGTTTCGATTGCTGAAGAACCGTCCTTTGTTTCATATGTGGTTGGTAGCCTGATTTTTGAACCCGTAGCTATTGTAATGTGATTCAAGGTGAATGCTTCTTTGTGATCGGGGTTGGTAAGTGCTTAAAAATTAAAAAAAAATTTCAAGTCTAACTTTTGACGTAAGAAGGATTAGAGAGTTGTAACTTTCTAATGTGTAAGGTCACCTACCTACGGATCCGATCGTGACGCGACACCGTCTAACGAGTGTCGAATCCTCGTTAGGGGTTTAACAGATCGATCACACACAGGAATACGGAGACCAACATGATGATAGACACAACGGCAAACGTCCCGACATGTGAATCTCTCCAAAACTCTCAGCTAATCGCACACAAGTTCGTAATCGCCTTGAAACGCTAAACTCTGCAAAGATCGTTAATCAAATTTGATTAACCCTTAATTATAAGCTTTAACTTCGAACTTGGCCCAGACAAGTTCGTGAAGGCCCAAGCCCACGAACTTGTCCAACAACAAGTTTGAACCAGGCTTTTAACTTATTCTAGAACTTGTCTTTGAACTTGTTCTAGAACTTATGTTTGAACTTACCTTTGAACTTATGTTTGAACTTATCTTTGAACTTATGTTTAAACTTATCCTTAAACTTAAGTAAACATCAATCAGAAACAAGAACAAACATATATACAACCAATATCAAACATATGTATTAACATGCAATTACAAAGGCCTGAACTATTACAAAAGATTATCTATACTCAGACTGTTATCGTCATACAAGATGCACTAACAGACTCCCCCTTGACGATAGCTTCTAACTAGATATTCAATTTGTCCAAGTACTAGGCCTATTCAAAATGCTACCTGCATAAAGTCCCTGTTCAACTCAAACCTTTACCACATTCTGATATTTTTTGCCTTCAGTCTTCATATATGCATCATAAGAGATTTTTTGGACATGAAGCTTAAGCAGATCATCTTTGGATAAGTTGACCAGGTGCAATGGATCGTACACTCTCAGAATCACTTTTTCTTCAAGGTCTTCAATAACTGCTTCGCCTGTCTCACTTTCCACATACCACCAGTTCAGATTGCCCAAAACGTCTTGAGGCATTGACTTCAGAGGAACCTTCTTCAAACATCTAACTGGCTTATAATACATCTTCATCCAGGGTCTGCCAGTTAGAGGATCGATTCTCGTATGATCCATTATCCTCTTTCCTACTCGTGGATTTAGCTTTTCAAACTTTCTTGTGACACCCTTGCCACATTAACCACAATTACATAATACCCAAGATTAATCACCAAACAAATAAATACATAATGATCTGAATGCTTAATAAGATTGCAGAAGCATTAAAATACATAGTTATGGTACATTTGTCAACACACTACAGTGCTATAAGGTTCCAATCTAATTCTACTTACTCAATGAAATATTACAACCTCCCAAAATATTACAACAAATATCCCATGTTTTCAGTTACCGATAAAGTAGTATAGGATCTTCCAGGACTTCAAAAGTGTGACCTAACTAGAAGGTCCAGCAGCGGATTTCCCTTCACCTGTAAAAATGTCAACAACTGAGGGGTAAGCGATGCTTAGTGAATACACAGATTTACGCATTCTATAAATCTTTATGAAGCCCCCAAGAGTAACACCGACAACGCACGTCGTATACTCTCTACGTACACAAAGTACGGCACATTAGCCGCAGCTCTCCTACGAGCCCAAAGCTCGCCATTTAAACCAACCATCTGAGACAGACATAACATCGGGATACAGATGCGACCCATCGGTCCATCGATAGATACACAACAAAAGAACGGACATGCAACAAGATCAATGTGCATCTAAGTCTACGCAAGTTAGTAGAATTTCAAACGAAAGTGAAACAACATGTCTCAGCAGGCAATAGCTAACATAAAGCAGATATAAACATGCGAAATCATATGTACTCACAGTGGGTGCGTTAGTTAATTTCAGTTAATTTTATTTCTCCTCGGGCTTTCAACCGGATCCCCAAAGTACCCCACTGTGGATTAAACAACACCACAAGGGACCTGTTACATTTCCATAAGAAAAACATATCATAAACAAGTTCATCAACAAATGAGTGTCAATTTGTACAATTAAAAGTGCTACATCATTCGGAACCGTCATCCGAAACTCACGTTAAAAACCATCATTTGGTGTGTTATTATTCCCAAATAACCCTTCATTATATACCTTAATATAGTACAAAAGATATCCCAAAAGTGTGATTAGTTAACCATAAATTCGGGTTCCTTAAAACTCATCTGAAATTCGCATAATCTATGGGTGACTCGCCGAGTGAGTCGAGGCGACTCGCCGAGTCGAGGTCCAAATTTCGGATCCTCGGCCGGATTTCGGATCCATCCGAATTACATTTGACCCATCCGAGTTCGAGTCTCATCCGAATTCGGTTCCATCCAGGTTCGGGTCTCATCCGAATTCGGATCCAACACTTATGAATATTTGAAGATTTATTTAACTGTTCTTGGCGACTCGCCGAGTCGACATGCAGTTCATCATGTCGAAGCTACAGGTTTTAACATAAAAATAGCCAAAAATCCTTTTTTAACACATGCAACTTGAAATAATGTTTTATTAACATATTTGGGGTGTATTAGCACCCCATTCATAACTCACTAATTTGTCCAAATTCAACCAAAATATGAACTTTTCTTCAAGAATACAAAAAGTCATAAAAATTGAGATTTCTTACCTTCTGGATCGATTCAACCAACGATTCTTGTTTTTAATGCTTCAGTAATCTTCAAGATATGATCTCCAACTAGTATAACATACATGCAACAACATTTCCTTCGATTAAAAATCCGAATTTTACATCTTTTCTCTCTAAAAATAAAACCTCAAACTTTAAAATTAATTTCTTACCTTAAATCCTTTTGATTCTTGATAATATTCAGATTAAGTTCCATGAATTTTGCTTCACAATTCGATTCTCAGCAGATTGTTTAGAGAGAGACTGAGAGAGAACTTGAGAAGTTAGAGCTAAAATGATCCAAATAAAAGACCAAAAGTCTTTTATTTCCCAACTTTCGGCTAATTACCCATTTAGCCCCTCTACTTATCTGATTTTATTAAATACTGATTTTCATCCTAATTTTCATCATCACTAACATTTAAAAAAAATCATACTTAATAACCAAAAGTTGAATTTCTCAAATTTCTTAATTTCTTAATTTCTTAAAATAGCAACCAACTTTTAAATATCCGGATACATAATCATTTTTCATAATCCAACTTAAATTATATAAATTACAAAATATCCAACTAATTAATCTAAATTACAATAATTTAGATTTAAGGATGTTACATTTCTAGACCTCCCTTCCCTTCTAATAATCTTCGCAATCACTTCAGCGTAGGGATCGTCTCCGATGTTGACGAGCTCTTTCCATGCTAAGGCTTTTATCTTAACTTTAGGAAGTGAATTGAAGTCCTTCAATCTTCTCCTCAGATATTGTAGGCCATCCTTTCTCTTACTAATAAAAAGTTGCAGTTCTCGATCAAAGAACCAGCTAAGAATGCTCCCTGACAGCTTTCCAGCACTCGGCACTTTCATCTTTTCCTTCACAGCTAACTCAGACCTTTTTTCTTCCTTTCTGAACCAAATCTTTTTTTTCTCTTCAATTGTGAGTTCTCTATCAGGCTCTTCACTTTCTGATTCAACATTTAAAGCACCTTAAATACTTTGATGTCTAACATGTTCTGCTCAGCTGTAGTGTATGGGTCGGTGATAGGATGTTGTTGAATGATGATCTCATCTGCCTCATCTTCCTCATCAACCAATATTTCATCATCAGATTTCCAATTAGCAATGTCTTCTGGGACGAACTCACCTTCTTCAAGATCTTCTACTTCATCTACAAAATCGAACATTTCTTCTTCATCTTCAATATCGGCCAAGGCTCCGATTATTTCCTGATCTATTAGCTCTGTTGCCTCTGGAGCCTTGCCTTTTTCTTGAGATTCACCTCCTCCCATACTCGAAGAACCAGGCTCCCCCTGAACATTTGCTTGCTGAGCAGTCTTTTGAGAAAGATCTGCTAGCTCACTTTCTTTCTGCATGCCTGGATCATCGCCTTCTTCATCATCTCTCCTGACTCTCCTCAACTCATCACCTCTGCAGCTGCTCTCCCCCTGAGCTTGGAGATCTTTCATTATTTGCTCAATCAAGGTCTACAGAGTCAAAATTTGAGAACGCTGAGTCGTCAAATCTTCTTGCTGAGCAGCAACAGTCGTTTGAAGCTTTGCATTTTCTTACTCTAGCCTTGAATTGTGTTGTTGCAATTCTTTGACTGCAGCTGAAAGCTGGTATATTTGGACTGTTTGGAAGTCCACTTTGCTCTTTAAATCTGTAAACTGCTGATTTTCAATGAATGGACTCGAGGTGGATGGAATGGAGGCGGATGTTGATGGAGTGGCGGTTGATGTGGATGGAACGGCAGTTTTCTCAGATGGAATAGCAGAAGTAGATGGAGCTCCATGCATGAAGCGATGTCGTTTGCTCTATGCCTAGGGACAACTGGTGCTTCTTATTCAAAATCAGAGTCTTCGGCCTCTTCATCACGAATTACTGGCCTTGTCATCTTCGTTCGGCTGACAACTACTCTAGATCCATATCTGTCAATGGTAACAGTCGGATCTTCAGCCTCTGTCTCCTAAGAACTAGATTCAGATTCAGACTCAGAGGCGGTCTCGACTTGACCCTCAGCCTCAGCCTATTCCCTGGCTTCTTCTCCCTCAGCATGACCTTCTGTGCCTACAGACTCGGCAACAGGAGGTTGATATCATCTATCTCCTTGAAAATGTCATCTACCTCAGCTGGTGGTCCCAAAATGTCTTGAACTAGCTGTTCAGCTATATCTTCCTCCACTGCTGCTCCTTGCGCCCAAATTTCCTCCAACGTTTGTTCCCGTTGGTCAAATTGTGGAGCCGAACTTGATGGCCCAGCAGTGTCATTAGCAGTTAGTGGGCGGGGAGTCGATCTTGCAACCGGTGTACGTCTTGCCGGTGCTCTCTGAGGTTGCTACTGTTGCTATTGTTGTTGGGGGGTGCTTCACCTATCCAATTTTCTCCTTCCAGAGCAACAAAATCCAAATCTATCACTGCACCAAACAACTGTGCCACTTGAGGCCTGACCTGCTCAGCCCGACGTGCATTATGGGTCTGGCAGTCAGCAAAAATACGTTTATCAATTAAAGCAACACCACTTTGCTCGGGTAGTGGTGGAAGATTCGGCAAAAAATGTCGGATAATCATCATTATGAATCTGGAATACATCAAAAATCGTTCTCTGGCCGGAGCGTTAATCTGGTGGACGAACTCTCCAAAAAACATTTCCGAAAAACTGAACCTTTTGTTGTATACCAGGGCAATCAGAGCAAATTGCAGCTTTGACACCATAGTGTCGAACCCTGCCTTCTTTGGTGCAAAACACACCATTATTACGTGGACTAGATACCTCCACTGCCCTATCAACCCGCTTTTACAAATGATGCCTTCGTTATGTCTTGTGCATAACCCATTCTTAGAAAGGCCGCTTGCCTTATATGCATCGGAAAGTCTATCGGGCCTGCTTCTTGATCTTTGGTGCCCAACTGCAAAATCTGCCTCAACATGTTTGCAGAAAAGACAATAGGTTGACCGCCTACTCTTGTACGTAATACAGTAGGGGTAACGGAGCAATCCACCTGAAGGTGCTCCCAGAACTGCCTCACATAAGTCAGAGTGATTTGCAGATTATGCGTGAGTGCATACGATACTCTGGACTGCGTCAGGAACTCTATCATCTGTCAGTAGGGCTGAGCTTCCGGCAATTGTAGATCCACAGCCATGACCATATTATGCTTATTATAAAAAGCACGGTCTCCCATATCTGCACACAAAATCACCAATCAAAAATTAGAAATTAATTTAAAATTAAATTTGTTATATTCGAATTTGCATAACTTCGAACTTGATTAAGTTCGAAGTCTAACACAATCGAACTTAGACAAATTCGAGAATGTTAAAAAGCATTCGAACTTAATTAAGTTCGAAACACCCATTCGAACATGACTGACTTCGAACTTATAGATATTTCAACAAGTTCGAACTTTCTGACAAGTTCGAACCTGAAGAACAAATTCGAAGTCGGTCACTTTCAACTGAAAATTCATGATTTTAACCTCATTTGACTTAATTTAATCGTGTAATCTAGTCCTATTAGGTTCTAATAAGTTATGTATCATTTATTTTAAGCTTCAGCTTTTAAACTTGTGATTTATAGTCACCTAGTTTTAAATGACATAAAACTTAAAAATCCTTGATTTTAAGCACAAAAACACCCCAATCTTACACTTACTTAGATATTGTTGGTTTAATATCCCTAAGTATGTGAAAATGTTCGAGAAACAGTGAGAAACTTCGAGCAATAGGAAGAAATTCGAAATGTCGGTAAATTCGATGATATGTTCGAGATCACCGGAGATAAGTTCGAGATTTCAAATTCGAGGGTAGGTGTCTTAAATGAAGTAATATTGACCTATTTATATCAACTACCTTCAAACCTTCGAACTTGCTGGAAGTTCGAACTTAAGTGAAAATTTTGAAAATTCTTGAATAAAATTCAACTTTTTCATGTAACGGAATTTGTCCAACTTTGCAAAATCATTCACACTAAGCAACTGATTTTCACGCAATATTTGTTTCATCAACCAAAAATGCATCCTAGTAACTTTGACCTTTATCCTACTTAAAGTAAAATAAAATAAAGTAAAGTAAAGTTATAAAATAAAATAAAATAAAATAAAGTCAACCAAAATTAAAAATACTCAAAAGTACTTTAAAAATTACAACTTATACTAACAGAATATTTTTGCGAGAAAGTCAAAGAAGGTTTAATCAAATAGCGATGTCAAACGCACTTTCAGTATTTCACTTTCACACTTAGGAATTTTTTATTCCTTTGGTTGTTTGTCATGATATACATTCCAAGTCGATTGTCGGTATGATTTTCCCTTTAAACATTTAACACTTTGTAGATTCCCTTGGCCTTTTTATTCATCAAGAAACTACCTTACGTGTCCCATACTTAGATATACTTCTATGATCAAGGCAGACACACAATGATTTTAACTTTTCGGTATTGCAAATTTTCTTTAAAAGGCAAACGTCGGACATAGTTCTGTATTTACATACAACAGAGTGTCTTAGTTTGTCTGAGAGTTCCTTTTAAGTTAGCAAGACAGCGGTGACAGGTCTGTACTTACGTACAACAAAGCGACTTATCTTGCTAACTTGAGTCAAAACAGAGGTGACAGGTCTGTACTTACGTACAACAAAGCGACTTGTTTTGACTCCCTTTTCTTTTCAAAATCTTTCTTTTCTTTGCTTAAGATGTATGTTGATGTTGCTATACATCCCCCTAGAAAATTTGCATACCTCATTTACAATCATTGTCTGTATGTCTCTAACATAGAATTTAAGACCATTTGGTCATACATCTAAGTTAGTTACACATATGACATTTTCTTGATTATTTTATTAGCTGTTAGGATTTCCTTTGTGTATTATGCCTACCAACACATCAGACAAGAAAGTGTATATCACTTAGAACTATGATTCTAATACTTAACTCCTTTTTCAATATTCTCTTTTTTTGAAGTTTTGTATGATTTTCTCTATTTTTTCTTTTGTTTTGCATTTTTAAGATAAGCTAATAAACTAACCTACTAACTTACTATAAAAGGAAAGAAAATCTACTAAGCTACTAACTTACTATAAAAGGAAATAAAATCTACTAAGGTCAAGTTACTCTGGATTACGCATACCATTTAGTTGAATAGCAACTACCAGCAGCTACATATTCGGCCTCGCACGTTGACACGGCTACCGAAGTTTGTTTCTTGCATTGCCAGGATACGAGCCTCCCTCCAAGGAACTGACAACCTCCAATTGTTGATTTCCGGTTCAAGCTGCATCCACCATAATCAGAATCCGTGTATGCCTCCAATTCCAGATCTCTATCAGCATGATACCAAAGTCCCAGCTTCGGTTTCAACTTCAGGTATCATAGATACCGCTTCACGGCTTTCATATGCATTTCTTTCGGATTATCTTGGAACCTAGCACGAATACACACAGCAAACATAATGTCAGGTCTAGAAGCAGTTAAATACATGAGTGACCCGATCATGGCCCGATATAGAGTCGGATCCACATCAGTATCACTTTCTGTACCCGTTCCGAGATTGTGTTTCACTTGAATCGGAGTACTAAAGTGAGCGGTCAGCTTAGTTCCTTCCATCCCGAAGTGCTCCAGAATGTCGTAGACATACTTCGTCTGATGGATAAACATGCCCTCTTTTCTTTGTTCAACTTGCAAACCCAGAAAAAAAATTCAACTCTCCCATAGCACTCATCTCAAACTTTGACTTCATGACCTTTTCAAAGTCTTTGCACATCTGTTCGTTTGACCACCCGAAAATGATGTCATCCACGTACACTTGTACCAAGATAAAGTCTTCTCCTTTTCTCTTCACGAACAATGTACTATCAATTCTCCCTCTTTCAAACCCGTTGTCCAAAAGATGAGTTGACAACATCTCATACCATGCCCTTGGTGCCTGATGCAATCCATACAGAGCCTTATCAAGTCGATATACTCTGTCGGGATACTTTGGATCAGTAAACCCAGGTGGCTGTTCGACGTACACCAGTTCCTTCACATTTCATTACAGGAATGCACTCTTTACGTCAAGTTGATATACCTTAAACCCTTTGAAGGGCGTGAAGGCCAGAAACAGACGAATTGCCTCGAGCCTTGCCATTGGTGCAAACACTTCGTTGTAATCAATTCCCTCTTCTTGGTTGAATCCTTTCACCACCAGTCTTGCCTTGTTACAAGTAACTATACCCCGATCATCCCATTTGCACTTAAAGACTCATTTGGTCCCTATTGCAACTTCTCCTCGAGGTAACGGCATTAACTCCCACACTTCAAGTTTTCTGAACTGTGACAGTTCTTCTTGCATGGCTTCAACCCAAGAGTTGTCTTTCAGTGCCATTTGCACATTCTTCGGCTCTACTTGTGAGATAAAACATGAGTATAGACATGTGTGATACGCCTCGGAGTCGTTGATCATCGATAACAGCACTGTGTTATTATTCACACTACTCCTAGTTCTCACACCATTATTTGGATTCCCTATGATACTCTCAATTGGATGATCCTTGTTTATCCTTGATGTCTCAATCTCATCGACTTGAAGATTCTCTCCTATGTTTGATCCTATTTCACCTACCGGGGGTACGACCTGAGACTGTACATTTTCTTCTTCATGACCACTGTCCACGGAGTTAGAAGTATTTGTCTGATTATCGTTTGTAGGTACTTCAGGTTCATTTTCTGTTGGAGACCCATCCTCTGTCGTTGTAGGCTCAGAAGTTTATGGAATGCTTGACATTGGAAAACCTTGATAGTCGTCATTCAGGTTTAATGACGAGAATTCATTTTCCACAGTACCTGCATTTCCAGTAAAAGGTATGTTAAATGATTCAAACAATGAGTCATAATCAAATAACCATTCCGGACCAGTTTGAGGTTCATGTGAATAACTCGTTACATCTATGTTAAACACAATTTCTACCGTACCGTTTGTTTTGTTAAAACCCCTTTTGTTTGGTGAGTTAGGGACATAACCTAGGAAGTATCCTTCGTCAGCCTTTTCACCAAACTTAGGTTGATGTTTTGTTTTTAGTAAAGTACACGGTACCCCAAACGGTTCAAAGCCTGTTAAATTAGGTGGTCTTTTATTCAGAACTTCATAACAGGTTTTGTTCAGTGATTTGACAGTAAGGACCCGGTTAAAAATGTGACACGCAGTATTCACTGCCTCCCCCCAAAATATGGTAGGAAGCTTTGAATCCGAGAGCATGGTCCTTGCTGCCTCAATCAAAGTCCTGTTCTTACGTTCTGCCACCCCATTTTGTTGCGGCTCATATGGTGCACCAAATTGATGCACTATGCCTTTGGATAGGCAATATACACCAATTATTGTGTTTTTTAATTTGGTTCCATTATCACTCCTGATACGTTTTACCCTCGTCCCGTAGGAGTTTTCGACTTGGTCTAAGAATCCAATCAACTTTCTAGCTGTTTCATCCTTTGTACCTAAAAAGAAAACCCAAGAAAAACGTGAGTAATCATCAGTGATAACTAAACAATACCAACTACCACCTATGCTCCTTTTGTTGATTGGACCGAAGAGATCCATATACTGCAAATCGAAGGTGGAAGCTATTGAGTTCTGAGTCTTTGACTTGTGTGACTTCTTGTGTTGTTTGCCTTTCTTGCACGGTACACACTTGTCATCGAACTAAAAACTCTTCAGTGGGACACCTTGCACCAGACCATGTTTAGTGATGTAATTCATTTTCCTTAGGTGCAAGTGTGTCATGCGTCTGTACCATAAAAAGGATTCGGACTCTGAAGCTTTGGATAGAAGACAAATTGATCCCATTGATGAGTCTGATATGTTCATATCCATCATGTACAAATCATTCTTCCTTGGGGCTCTCATCATTATCCACTCTTCAGGTACTTTAAATCCCGGTTTCAGCACTAACGCCACAGTTTCTGTAAAAATTACTGAATTCTTCTTATCACAGATTTGAGATACACTAATGAGATTGTGATCAAGTTTATCAACATGGTAAACTTGATCAAGTGTGATAGTCCCATTAGTGACCACTCCAGCACCAGTGATATGTCCTCCCTTGTTCCCAGCGAATGATACAAAACCCTTGTTCCCTCCCTTGAAGTCTGTGAGTAGACTCCTTTCCCCAGTCATGTGACGAGAGCAACCACAGTCAACGAACCATTTGTTGTTTAGACCTGTAGTTAGCTCCTGCACATGAAAGAAAACAAGTTAGTTATCACGGGGAACCCAAGCCATGACTGACTTGGTAATACCATTCTCATCCACATACGTGAACTCCTTCAAATACCCATCTCTCCTTTCAGGTGATTTGGGTTTTTGATTGAGAATTTGTTGTGGAGCTGAGTGATTTAAGTTCACTCTTGGCTTTGGGGTTGGCATTTGCTGTTGAGCCCTTGAATAGTTTCTATAATAAGGCATTTCAGATTGATATCCCTGGGCTCTACCTGGTGTCTGTTGTCTTTGAGGAATGTGAGAACTAACTGGAGTGTAAGTCCTTCTAAGTGTTATACTCCTATAAGCTTGTTGTGGTATTGTCTTATTCTGATTAGGGACTCTATTCGACGAATTAGTCCTAACCACTTCTTGTTGTCTGACCGACACAGGTATTTGTTTAATAGATATCCTAGGTGTTGTATTCACATTCTTCTCAGTGTTTTGAGAACCACTTATGCTAACAACACTAGATACTAGTCTTGGTTGTTCTTGCTTTCATACAGTAGGTCTAGACTCTGGTTTAGAGGGTGTAGACTCTACTTTCTTATACGGACAGCTAGACGCTACATGACCCTTCTCATGCCATCTAAAGCATGACATCTTATCAATCGACTTCTTATAAGTGCCCTTTGATTTTGGTGTCTCACTAGTGTCATTTTCTTTCTTTTCAACTATCGTGACTGCTTCCTCTTGCTGATTATTAATTTCAGGCTTAGCTTCTCCTAGTATTTGGTCACTAGAAGACTGCACAAACTTGACCTTCTTAATCTTAGAGATAGTAGTAGACACCTTAGTTGATTTATCCTTATCAGATTCAGTTTCAGTTGCTACCTCTGACTCGACTGGTTCATCAGTTTTATCCTAAGATTGAGGCACATAATTATTGTTGAAAGGTGGAGGACTCTCTTGATAACCTAATCCTACTGGTTTCTTAGACTGCCGTTGAGCATCTAAGATTTTCCCTAGGTTTAGTGATGAGTTCCTAAACTTTTCAAGCTTACTATTTACCTCAGCAACCTTGACTCTTGATTCAGCTAGTTCAACTTCCTTAATGGTGAGTTCTTTAGTCAAAGCCTCAACATGCTCATACATAAGTTCTTTCCTGACACATTGTTCACTTAATTTGTCTTTTAGAACTATAGCATCTTGAGCATCTGCTTTTAGCTTATTCCTAAAGATCTTCCTTAATATCTAAGAGACTAGCATTATCTGATTTTAGTGATTGGATCTGAGCAGTTAAGTTGTTATGTGTTTCTAGAACTAAGTTCAACCTATCATTTGAAGTAGCACATAAAACACATAAGTCATGAAATGTAGAAAAGTTTAGAATTACCATTTTGTGATCCGATTCCATGTTAGCCATTTTTGCAGCAAACTCCAGAATGGTCTGATTCTCTTACTTTTCCACCAACAAAGGACTTGTATCATTCTGCTTGGTGTCCTCTGCCACTTCTTCTGCTCCATCATCCCCAGTCTCTGTTACTTCAGCCATAAAGGCTCTAGCGTTCAACTCCGGATGCGTACTCTAATCGTAGGTTCCATCGAGCTGTCTGTCAGATGTCACATTAGTTAACAGACCAGCGATGGCAGCTTGATTTCCCGAACCACCAGATTGATATCTCCCTTAGTTCTGATTCTGATTGTTCTCTACTTTAGGTCTTTGACACTCTCTTGCAAAGTGTC
This sequence comes from Centrapalus pauciflorus, assembly GCA_020465985.1. Taxonomy (NCBI): domain Eukaryota; kingdom Viridiplantae; phylum Streptophyta; class Magnoliopsida; order Asterales; family Asteraceae; genus Centrapalus; species Centrapalus pauciflorus. The sequence goes on along the minus strand of JAANYP010009074.1, from coordinate 233,456 downwards.
TGAATCCTTGACAATTGTAACACTTAACCTTTAATTTGTCAAATCCGACCTTGTTGTTCCCAACGTTCAGATTTCTCCCAGTCCTCTTCATGAACTGTTTGACCCTCTGAGTCACCATGGCCAATTGCCATTTCAGGTCCATTTCCTCCAAATCATTAGGATCCACCTAATTGTAGTCTTCATCCCATAACGCAGGATCATTTATCTTCCCCTGAACACAATTTCCATATGCTGCAACAAAAGAAGCCAAAAGATTTAGATGATCTTCAGCCGATTGTGCACTCATAGGCATCTTTGTGTAATGTTGAGAAGTGGATGTGGAATGAGTCAGTTTTTCTTTCGGTTTAAAATACCCTAAGAATGCCCGACTACCAGTTTCGTCTGACTCAAATGGGATGGGCTCTGCTCCCGAGTAAAATGTTGTAGCTGACTTCAGTTCACCTGCGATAGACGGTTTTGTCTTTCCAAAATACATTTCTGGATCTTGGACTTGATCATATTCCCGTTCCTTCTTTTGTAACTGAAAGTTGTAAGCTCTCGGCGTTCCTATAACTCCTTCTAGAGTGAGAGTCTCTAATTTTTCTTCATCATGCTTGATCAGCGTTGTGTACATTTCCCACTTCGCAGGTAAAGCATCAAGAAGCTTCTCTATCTTCTCAGTCCCTCGATAATCAACATCGTGATTATCCAGCTCTGTCAGCAGATGATAGAATCTTGTTATAGTCTCATCCAGCTTTCATTTTTCAATGCTTTAAAAATGGCGAACTGTTGTTTCAGCATCTCGGTCATTCCCTTGCGAACCCTCGAATTTCCCTCACACCGCTTCTCGAGAGCATCCCATAGCTCTTTAGAAGTTCGATGATTCCTTAAGGTGTGCAGAATCTCCTGAGGTAACGCCATACGAATAACAGAGAAAGCTCGGTTCTCGGCCTCATAAAGTTTCGTATCATCATCCTTAATTTTCCGATATGTTAAGACTCTTTGACGACCTTCGAACTCTTGTGTAGGTGGAACATATCCCTCATCGATACAAATCCACATGCGCATATCGTTGAAACGAGCAAAATTAGCGAACCTATCCTTCCACCAATAGTAGTCTCCCAACTTCATCAGTTTTGGCGGAGAATTTGCCTTGACGACCTCATGATCCATTTCAATGAATTTTTGCAAACTTGACATCCTGTCCAAACTTTTTGTTTTCGAACTTAAATAATTTAATTTAAAATTAATTCAATATAAACTCCTTCGAACTTAGGTAAGTTCGAATTAATTTTATATTAAAATCGTTTGAAATTAAATTCGAATTTGGATAAGTTCAAAATCAACAAGTCTGACTGACTGATAAGTTCGAAAAATGTCTGACAAGTTCGAACCACTGACAAGTTCGAATAGTACTTAATTTTCTTGACAAGTTTGTAATCTGACAAATTCGATGATAGCAAGTTCGAATTTCTGCCAAATACGAATGAAGCCCTAAATTAAGTTCGTGAGGAGCGTATTTCTGACAAGTTCTAGTGAACCCTAATACCCCCTATGTTCGAGCGCCGCAAGTTCGAGAAACAGCCAAAAATTCGATTTTTTTCAAATTTTCAGATTAAACCAATGTTTTTAAGGTTAAAAACAATGATTTCGACTGAAAAAGTGAACCAATAAGAATTTTTCTCCGTGACTTTGCTTGTATAACTCGAAAAACTTATGAAAAACGTGGATTTTCCGTCACAAACGCTAAAGAACCAAGAATGTTTAAGATGAACGCGAAGAACACGATGAACACTCTTCTGGCTCTGATACCACTGCTAAGGTCACCTACCTACGGATCCGATCTTGACGCGACACCGTCCAACGAGTGCGGAATCCTCGTTAGGGGTTTAACGGATCGATCACACACACACGAAACACGGAGACCAACACGATGATAGACGCAACGACGAACGTCCCGACACGTGAATCTCTCCAAAACTCTCTGCTAATCGCACACAAGTTCGTAATCACCTTGAAACACTAAACTTTGCAAAGATCGTTAATCAAAGCTGATTAACCCTCAATTATAAGCCTTAACTTCGAACTTGGCCTAGACAAGTACTTGAAGGCCCAAACCCACGAACTTGTCCAACAACAAGTTCGAACCAGGCTTTGAACTTATTCTAGAACTTGTCTTTTTGTTCTAGAACTTATGTTTGAACTTACATTTGAACTTATCTTTGAACTTATGTTTGAACTTATCTTTGAACTTAAGTAAACATCAATCACAAACAAGAACAAACATGTATACAACCAATATCAAACATATGTATTAACGTGCAATTACAAAGGCCTGAACTATTACAAAAGATTCTCTATACTTAGACTGCTATCGTCACACAAGATGCACTAACATAATGCCAAAGGATCCAAACAAATTTTACTTAGAAAAAATTTTAGGGGTAAAGCCATACAATAGTAACCTACTTTTGAAAATTTATCAATATGGTACGTTTACTTTTTTAAATATCGATATGGTACCTGTACTTCAATTTTTCATATCGATATGACCATATTTGTAATAAACCCCTGTTTTTTCATACCATTAGAACCATGTTTCGTATGTAAAAACCGGGCTCTATTATGTAGAATGACCATATCGATACAGAAAATTAAAGTACACATACCATATAGACAATTAAATAAGTAGACGTACCATATCGATACATTTTCAAAAGTAGGTTGCTATTGTATGGCTTTACCCCAAAATTTTAAGCCTAACTTTTGACTCAAGAAGGATTAGAGAGTTGTAACTTTCTAATGCCAAATGATCCAAAAATTTTACTTAGAAAAATTTTTTAAGTCTAACTTTTGACTTAAGAACGATTAGAGAGTTGTAACTTTCTAATGCCAAATGATCCAAAAAAATTTTAAGTCTAACTTAGAAAATTTTTTCAGAATTTGAGGATCCTTTGATACCTGAAAGTTGTAACTCTCGAATGAAGAACGACCCGAGAGTTGTAACTCTCGGATGAAGAAGGACATGCGAGTTATACTTTGAAAAATTTTGAGAATTTTGTGATTCACTTGATACCTGAGAGTTATAACTCTCGGATGAAGAAGGACCCGTGACATATACTTCTTCTTGCAGCTTGTAACATCCTCGGATTTATTTTATTGAAATTGGGCTAATTAGTTGGATATTTTATAAATTAAGTTGAATTATGAACAATTATTATGAATTTGGGATATTTGGAAAGTTTGTTGTTATTTTAAGAAAATTTGAACTCGGGAATTATTATTAAGGAATATTATGAATTATAAAAGTTATTGATAATAATTTAAAAATAAATCAGTATTTTATGGAACCAGTTAAGATGAGGGGTGAAATGTGCAAAATAATGAAAATGGGAATAAAAGAATAAAGACTCTCATTTTTCCATAGACACACTCTCTCTCTACAACTTTCTCTCTCTAGATTCTCTCTACTTCTCTCTAAGATATCTCACAAACCGACCGGCCGATTATCGAGATTTATACGTCATCAGAAAGATCTCGTGGAGTACTACAATAATCTGCAGTTGGATTCCTGATTTCGTATGGATTGAGGTAAGAATCGAGCTTTTAAGTTTGTTTATTTCGGTTTTGAAGAACTTAGAATTCGAATCTGTTATTTTATGTGAATTGGAGCTTGTTTTGCTTGAAATATTGCAAGAATATAATAGTATATGTATAATAGGATCGAAACTAGGCATCATACATGATATATTGGTGATTTTAGGCTTAGAAATGCATGTTTTAAAGTTGTAAGATGAACAAACTCGAGAATACCAAAAACACAGTCGAAATGCAAGAACAAACTCAATTTTTGGTACTAGATTCGAGTGTATATTCGAATCTATTCTCAGATTCGAAGGGGGGGGGGGGTTCGAATCTACCCCAAACTCGAATGTGGGTTCGAGTCTACCAATGGGATTCGAGTTTAGTCATCAGATTTGAAAGTGGGCTCGAATTTAACCATTAAATTCGAGTTTAATGCCTAAAATTGAGAAATCTATTCTCTAAACTCGAGTATTTTGAATGAAACTTATAAACAACACATAAAATGACAAAGAGTTAGACAAAGGACAATGTATGAACATGAGATCGGCTCAAACTTAATTGCGTTATGAATTTGGACATAGACCCAAAATGGGGGAAAAATATTGCAAAACTTGCAAAACTTGGTTTTATGAATTTAAACGTTTTTTACTCGAGGTATTGTTGCAACTAATTTAACAGGTCCCTTGTGGTGTTGTTTAACCCACAGTGGGGTACTTGGTGGATCCGGTTGAAAGCCCAAGGAGAAATAATATCGGTTAAAGTTTAATTACGCACCCACTGTGAGTACAGTAGATTTCGCATGTTTATATCTGTTTTATGTTAAGCTTTGCCTGCTGAGACCTGTTGCTTCATTTATTTGGTTGGAATTCTACTAACTTGCGTAGATTTAGATGCACATTCTTACTTGTTGCATGTCCGTTCGATTGTTGTGCATCTAGTGATGGACCGGTGGGTCGCATCGATTACTCTGATGTTACTGTGCTATATGACCTGGAGCTGATCCCTCCTAGGCCCGGTAGGCAGTATGTCATCCCCGATCGTACGTTTGTCTCAGATGGTATGTTTAAATGCCGAGCTTTGGGCTCGAAGGGGCTGCGGCTCTGGTCCGTACTTGGTGTACGAAGAGGGTATACGATGTTTGTCATCGGTTTTACCATTGGGCTTCATAAAAATTTATAAAATGCGTAATCTTTGTATTAACTAAGCCTTTGCTTATTCCCCAGTTGTTTATTTTTATTTTACAGGGAAAGGGAAGTCTACCGCCGGACCTTCTAGTTAGGTCATTTGGGAAGATTCGGAAGATTTGGTACTATTTAATCGGTAATCATGATTTGAAACAATTTTGTGATATATTCTTGATGTTGTAATAATTTATCTGGGTGTGTAGACTTAGACTTGGTACCTTGTAGCACCGTAGGGTGTTTGACACTGTTGCACTACTTTATTTATGTTTTTAATGCTTCCGCACTTAAATTAGGTTATCTAATCATTATGTATTTGTGTTTGATGATTAAATCCTGGGTGTTATGTAATGGTGGTTGTTGTGGCAAGGGTGTCACACGAAATGCTATCAGAGCAGTAGTTTGAGATTCAAGTGTCCGTGAGGTCTTGGTCTCAAACATTAGGTGATGATATGTAGTGATGCTAAGTAATGATCTGAACTAAGATAGGGTATGATCTAGTAATCATAGGAGATTGATTATCATACGGGACAAATGAGTGGTGTCTTTAAATTAATGACGTGTTACTAAACAAGTTATATGTTTATTATTTCAGAACATGTCTGGAGGAGGAATGACACCAGAGGAAACAAGGGAAATGATGCTAGCCTTGATGGCTGAGCAAAATCAGATGATTCAGGATCAGTTTCGGGCTCGAGATGAGGCCGAAGCTAAGCGGAGAGAAGACAAGAGAAAGAACAAGGAGAAGGAAGGGGCAATAATGAGGAACAAGGTGACAATACTGGGTCATCTAACAAACCCAGGGGTTGTCGTTTTAAGGACTTTAAGGGAAACGGGGCCGTGGAATTTAATGGATTGGGTGACGTCGTTGCTGCACTGGAATGGATAACGGCAACTGAACGAACATTCCGAATCAGCGACTGTGCTGAGAAGGACATGGTTCGGTATGCTACCGCAATGTTCACCAATGATGCGATTATGTGGTGGAATGATATGGTGAATGCTTTGACACTGGAGAAGGTCTCTGTGATGACTTGGGCTGAGTTTACGGACTTATTTACTCAGCAATACTGTCCAGTTGATGAGCATCGGAGATTGGAGGCAAAGTTTATGGCACTGATGCAGGGGACTAAGACTGTGTCCCAATATGCTGTGGAATTCACGATGCTGAGTCTGTTTGCACCTCATCAGGTGGATACTGAAGAAAGGAAAGTGACCAGGTTCGAGGCTGGTCTGGATATTGAAATTAGGAGGGTCATGAGCAACGTTCGCTACCCTACATTTGCTGGTTTACTTGAGGCTGCCAGAAATGTAGAACAGATTCTAATTATGTCAGGCTACTCGATTGGGTCTGCTGCTGCTTCCACCAACCCAACACAACCGTCACCGCCGAAGCGCCAGCGTGAGGGAGGATATTCTGGTTCTTGCCGGTCTTCACAGTACTCACCTCAGTAGTCTTATCGCCGACAGTCTGGTTCATCTGATCGTGGTCGTGCTTGTGCTTATTCCATCAACACCGAGCCGCAGTATTGTAATAAGTGTCATCTGGAGCACTTCTGCAAGTGTACTAATGGACGCGCTTGCTTCTGCTGTGGAGAGCTGGGCCATTTTCAGAATGAGTGCCCAAGGAAAGGATATGCTTGCTATAAGTGTGGGGTGTGGGGACATTATAGTAGGAACTGTAGGAAGAATGCTCCAGCAGCTGCTGCTCCATCATCAACACGATCTTCTGGAGGTTCAAGCGGTGGTTCGGTTAATTGCCGAGGTCAGTCACAAAGGGCACCGGCTCGTGCTTTTCAAATTACCGCAGAGGCAAGGGAAAATCCGGAGGTCGTTACGGGTACGTTCATAGTTAATTCTATGCCAGCACGAGTTTTATTTGATTCTGGTGCAAATCGTTCGTTTGTTTCCACTATATTTGCACAAAGACTTGCCATGCCACTGTCTAGATTATCTGCTGTACTGGACATAGAAACTGCTAGCAACACTCTAGTCAAGGTAGATCACGTATACCGTAATTGCACATTAGTAATTGAAGATGTAGTTTTCAATTTGGACCTGATCCCTATTGAGTTCAGTGAGTTTGACGTGATAGTCGGGATGGACTGGTTGATCGAGAATGAAGCCCATATAGTATGTAAGAACCGAATGATAAAGATAACTACTCCGGAGGGGCGTGAGATATGTATATACGGGGATAGGAAAAGCGGGGATCTATGTTTGCTGACTATTGCAAAAGCTCGAAAGCTTGTTGCAAAGGGATGTGATGCTTACTTAGCATATGTGATTGATGCTAAGGCTGAGAAGAGATCTTTGGCCGATGTGCCGGTTGTTTCACAATTCCCGGATGTGTTTCCGGAAGACTTGCCTGGCGTGCCGCCTGAGAGACAAGTGGAATTTAAGATTTACTTGATCCCTGGAGCTGCACCGGTAACTCGTTCTCCTTATCGTCTTGCCCCAACCGAAATGAAAGAAATGATGACACAGCTTCAAGAGTTGTTGGACAAGGGCTTCATTCGGCCGAGTTCATCGCCGTGGGGAGCTCCGGTACTGTTTGTGAAGAAGAAAGACGGCACAATGCGAATGTGCATTGACTACCGGGAGCTGAATAAGTTGACTATTAAGAACAAGTATCCGTTGCCGAGGATAGACGATTTGTTCGATCAATTACTTGGGGCGAGCGTGTTTTCTAAGATTGATTTGAGGTCTGGGTACCATCAATTGAAGGTACGAGAAGAGGATGTGCCGAAGACAGCTTTCAGAACTCGGTATGGGCATTACGAGTTTCTGGTGATGCCTTTCGGGTTAACTAACGCCCCGGCTGTCTTTATGGATCTAATGAACCGAGTTTGTAGACCTATGTTAGACAAATCGGTGATAGTGTTTATTGATGATATACTGGTGTACTCTAAGTCTGAAGCTGAGCATGCTGAACATTGAAGAGAACTATTAGAGTTGTTGAGAAAGGAAAGGTTGTATGCCAAATTTTCGAAGTGTGAGTTTTGGCTGCAACAGATACAGTTTCTAGGGCATGTGATTTCGGGGGCTGGGATTTCTATGGATCCAGCCAAAGTTGAAGCAATAAAGAACTGGGAACCGCCGTGTTCGGCTACTGAAGTTAGAAGTTTTCTTGGATTGGCGGGCTACTATAGAAGATTTATAAAGGACTTTTCTAAGATTGCAGTTCCTTTGATTGCACTAACCAAGAAGAATGCACCGTTTGTATGGGAAACTGTGCAGCAGGAGGCCTTTGAAGTTCTGAAGAAAACGTTAAGCGAAGCACCGATACTTGCTCTACCGGAGGGCAATGAGGATTTTGTGGTTTACACAGATGCTTCGAGGCTGGGATTAGGTGCTGTACTGATGCAGCGCGGGAAAGTAATTGCTTATGCTTCAAGGCAGTTGAACCAGCATGAGAAGAATTATTCAACTCATGATCTCGAGTTGATTGCGGTAACATTTGCTTTTTAGTTATGGAGGCACTACCTGTACGGTACTAAGTGTTAACTTTACACGGATCATAAGAGTTTGAAGTACATCTTTAGTCAGAAGGAGCTCAATATGAGGCAGAGACGTTCGATGGAACTTATAAAGGATTCCGATTGTGAAATCCTTTATCACCCGGGAAAGGCTAATGTGGTAGCCGATGCCTTGAGCCGGAAAGCTTATGCTAAGGATTGCTGCTACGTGATGACGTATACTATGCTAACATCTACAATTTTAAATGATGTTAAGGCCGCTCAGGAGGAAGCCTTGAAAGATGAAAATGTTGGTGCCGAAGATATAAGAGTACAACTTAAAGATATGGAAACAAGTGAGTCGGGACTGAAAGGAATTTACGGAAGGATCTGGGTGCCGAAGTTGGGTGGAATGAGAAATGTGATAATAGAAGAAGCTCATCAATCTAAGTTTTCTGTACATCCTGGAAGTACAAAGATGTACAACGAGCTGAAAGCAGACTTTTGGTGGCCGGGATTGAAGAAGGATATCGGCCAATGCGTTGAGAGATGCAGGACTTGCCGGCTTGTGAAAGCCGAACATCAGCAACCTTATGGCAGTCTGCAACCGGTTCCCATTCCGGAATGGAAGTGGGAGCACATAACGATGGATTTTGTTACAAAGCTGCCGAAAACTAGGCGTCAACACGATGCAGTATGGGTGATCGTGGATAGATTAACTAAGTCGGCTCACTTTATACCGATTCGGGAAAGTTATTCGTTAGAGAAGTTGGCCCAGATTTACATGGATGAGATTGTTTCTAGGCATGGAGTGCCTAAGTCCATAGTATCGGATCGAGATAGCCGATTTACTTCAAACTTCTGGTCAGCACTACAAGAAGGGTTGGGAACAAGGATAGCTATGAGTACGGCCTATCGACCGCAAACCGATGGCCAAAGTGAACGAACAATCCTCACCTTGGAGGATATGATGAGAGCGTGTGTACTAGATCTCGGTGGCAACTGGGATGATCATCTGCCACTAATAGAGTTTTCATATAATAACAGCTATCACGCAACGATAAAGAAGGCGCCGTTTGAGGCTTTGTATGGAAGAAGATGTAGGACTCCTACGTGTTGGAGAGAAACGGGTGAAAAACCAATTGCTGGGCCGGCCTTGCTTCAAGAAACAAATGAGAAGATACAGTTGATCTGGCAGAACATGAAGGCGGCTCAGGATCGTCAGAAAAGTTACTATGATAGGAGGCATAAACCAATCAATTTTGAGGTGAATGATTGGGTTTATCTGAAAGTGTCACCTATGAGAGGTGTTACACGATTTGTGAAAAGAGGAAAGTTGGCTCCGAGATTTGTCGGACCATTTAAGATATCCGAAAAAGTAGGAAATCAGTCATACCATTTAGAATTGCCTGAAGAGATGTCGGGCATACATCCGGTGTTTCACGTTGGGAATCTTAGGAAATCCTTTACTGCTGACAATGAGGATTGGGCTGACCACACCGAGCTGCAAGTTGATGAAAGGCTCCGGTATGTTGAGGAGCCGGAATGCGTGTTAGATACAAAAGTAAAGAAGCTAAGGAGCAAAGAGATCGAAATGGTGCTTGTACGTTGGAAGCATCACAAGGGAGCAAATCATACATGGGAAGTTAAGTCGGAAATGTTGAAGAAATATCCACAGTTGTTTGAATCCACATAACTTCGAGAACGAAGTTGAGCGTGGTGGAGCCCATGTTGTAACATCCTCGGATTTAATTTATTGAAATTGGGCTAATTAGTTGGATATTTTAAAAATTAAGTTGAATTATGAACAATTATTATGAATTTGGGATATTTGGAAAGTTTGTTGTTATTTTAAGAAAATTTGAACTCGGGAATTATTATTAAGGAATATTATGAATAATAAAAGTTATTAATAATAATTTAGAATAAATCAGTATTTTATGGAACCAGTTAAGATGAGGGGTGAAATGTGCAAAATAATGAAAATGGGAATAAAAGAATAAAGACTCTCATTTTTTCCATAGACACACTCTCTCTCTACAACTTTCTCTCTCTAGATTCTCTCTACTTCTCTCTAAGATATCTCACAAACCGACCGGCCGATTATCGAGATTTATACGTCATCGGAAAGATCTCGTGGAGTACTACAATAATCTGCAGTTGGATTCCTGATTTCGTACGGATTGAGGTAAGAATCGACCTTTTAAGTTTGTTTATTTCGGTTTTGAAGAACTTAGAATTCGAATCTGTTATTCTATGTGAATTGGAGCTTGTTTTGCTTGAAATATTGCAAGAATATAATAGTATATGTATAATAGGATCGAAACTAGGCATCATACATGATATATTGGTGATTTTAGGCTTAGAAATGCATGTTTTAAAGTTGTAAGATGAACAAACTCGAGAATACCAAAAACATAGTCGAAATGCAAGAACAAACTCGATTTTGGTACTAGATTCGAGTATATATTCGAGTTTAGCATGTTGATCTCGAGTTTAACCATCAAATTCGAACAAGGGTTCGAATCTAACCCATATACTCGAATGGGGTTCGAGTTTACCCTATGGGGGTTCGAGTTTAGCTCTAAAGTGAATGGAAATTCGAGTTTAACCCCTTAAATTCGAGTTTAATGCCTAAAAATTTAAAACCCACTCTCTAAACTCGCATATTTTGAATGAAACCCATAAACAACACATAAAATAACAAAAGTTATTCAAAGGATAAGGTGTGAACTTGAGTTGGGTTCAAACTTAGTTGTGGTTCGAATTTAGACATGGACCCGAAATGGGGGAAAATATTGCAAAAACTTACGAAACTTGGTTTTATGGATTTAAACGGTTTTTGACTCGAAATATTGTTGCAACTAATTTAACAGGTCCCTTGTGGTGTTGTTTAACCCACAGTGGGGTACTTGGTGGATCCGGTTGAAAGCCCGAGGAGAAATAATATCGGTTAAAGTTTAATTGCGCACCCACTGTGAGTACAGTAGATTTCGCATGTTTATATCTGTTTTATGTTAAGCTTTTCCTGCTGAGACATGTTGCTTTATTTATTTGGTTGGAATTCTACTAACTTGCGTAGATTTAGATGCACATTCTTACTTGTTGCATGTCCGTTCGATTGTTGTGCATCTAGTGATGGACCGGTGGGTCGCATCGATTACTCTGATGTTACTGTGCTATATGACCTGGAGCCGATCCCTCCTAGGCCCGGTAGGCAGTATGTCATTCCCGATCGTACGTTTGTCTCAGATGGTATGTTTAAATGCTGAGCTTTGGGCTCGAAGGGGCTGCGGCTCTGGTCCGTACTTGGTGTACGAAGAGGGTATACGATGTTTGTCATCGGTTTTACCCTTGGGCTTCATAAAAATTTATAAAATGCGTATCCTTTGTATTCACTAAGCCTTTGCTTATTCCCCAGTTGTTTATTTTTATTTTACAGGGAAAGGGAAGTCTACCGCCGGACCTTCTAGTTAGGTCATTTGGGAAGATTCGGAAGATTTGGTACTATTTAATCGGTAATCATGATTTGAGACAATGTTGTAATATATTCTTGATGTTGTAATAATTTATCTGGGTGTGTAGACTTAGACTTGGTACCTTGTAGCACCGTAGGGTGTTTGACACTGTTGCACTACTTTATTTATGTTTTTAATGCTTCCACACTTAAATTAGGTTATCAGATCATCATGTATTTTTGTTTGATGATTAAATCCTGGGTGTTATGTAATGGTGGTTGTTGTGGCAAGGGTGTCACACAGCTTACCATTCAAAAATGCACTCTTGACATCCATTTGAAATACCTTTATGCTCTTATGGGCAGCATAGGCCAGAAACAAACGAATTGCTTTTAACCCGGCCATAGGAGAAAATGTTTCATCGTAATCTATGCCTTCTTCTTGCCTTGTTTCTTATGACATGACCTTGCTCATCCATTTTATTTCTGAAAACCCATTTGGTGCCAATTATTGTTTTACCTTTAGGTATAGGGACCAGCTTCCATACTTTGTTTCTCTCAAACTCATTGAGTTCTTCTTGCATGGTAGTGATCCAATTGGCATCTTTTAGTGCATCATCTACTTTCTTTGGCTCCATTAGGGACACAAAACTAGAAAACATACTAAAGTTTCCCAGACTGTCCCACCTTGTTTTTACACCTTTGTTGATGTCACCAATTATTTGACCATTGGGGTGACACCTAATCCACTAGGATCATGTATCAATGACGATTCTCCAGTATCAGTTTCATTCTCACCAGTTTTTGCAGAACAGCACTCAGGATTTTCAGACACACTGATATCTTGAGCCTGTTAACCCATTGAGACTGAATCCTTATTAATGAACACATCAGCAAAAGATTCAGGGAAATCATCATTAATTGATTCTAGACATGGTACATTTACTATATCAGTACACTTATTCACATAGGGTGAACCAATATAATCATCATCATGCCCATTGTGGTTAACAGGTTCCACTCTAGGTGATGTGGAAGCTTTTGAGTCCTTTGCTTCATCATTAGAATGCATGAGATCATCAAAACTGAACTCCCCTGAAACTGATTTAGGAACAGCTTTGGAAGAAGCATTCTTGGACTCCTCAAAGGTGACATTGATAGATTCATCTATCACCTTTCTTTTGTAGTTGTATACTCTATAGGCTTTAGAAATTGCTGGATATCCAACAAACACACCTTCATCAGCTTTGGGTTCAAATTTGGCCAGCTGGTCCCTTTGGTTCAAGATGAAACAAGGACATCCAAACACATGGAATTAGCTTATATTTGGCTTTCTTCCTTTGAGTAACTCATAAGGAGTATTATTGAACCTTTTCACCACTAAGGATCTGTTTTGAGTGAAGTGCGTAGTATTGACAGCTTCAGCCTAAAATGATGAAGGCAAACCTGATGCACACAGCATGGTTCTAGCAGCTTCTATGAGAGTTATGTTCCTCCTTTCAGCAACTCCATTTTGTTGTGGAGTTCTCACAGCTGAAAAGTTTTGAGAGATCCCTCTTTCCTCATAGAAGTCCTCAAGAGTACTATTTTTAAATTCAGTACCATGATCACTTCTATGCTGATTGACTTAGGCAGAGTTCAGACCTTCCATCTTCTTGATAAACCCAATAATTTCTCTGGCAGCCTCTCCTTTGGTTTTTAAGATCACCCAAGTGTACATGGAGAACTCGTCAACCATTACTAGAGTGTATCTTCTACCTCTTAGACTTGAGACACTGACAGGTTCAAACAAGTCCACATGGATTAAGAAGAGAGGTGTATCAATAGAGAAATTATGTTTGGATTTAAAAGATGTTTTTCTTTGCTTACCCTTCTCATAAGTTGTGCAGAGTTTATCCTTAACATAAGTTATAGAAGGCAAACCTGTTACTAACTCTTTCTTACAGAGTTTGTTGATATTCTTGAAGTTCAGGTGTGATAGCCTTTTGTGCCACAACCAGTTGAGGTCAGCATTGCTCCTTGAGATGAAACAAGTTTCAGTTATTGGATCAGCAGATTTCATATCTACAACATATACACCTTTCTTTCTTTATGCACACAGCACAACGTTTCCTTGGGAATCCAGTATGTACCCCAGGTGTTCATCAAAGTTAACCTTGTAGCCAGCATCACAAAGTTGACTAATGCTTACAAGATTATGTTTTAGCCCAGACACATAGGCTACTCTGTTGAAAATAGCGGCACCAGCTTGAAGAGTTCCATATACCTCTGTGGATCCCTGAACATTGTCACCAAATGTGACCTTTGGGCCTTTTTCAGGCTTGAGATCACTCAGCATGTCTTTGCAACCTATCATGTGGCCAGAGCAGCCGCTGTCTAAGTACCAAACCTGGCTTGGTTGTTTAACCTGTAGAGTGACATGGGGAAATATTAGTTTTTAGGGGAACTCATCATAAGGATGAGTTCTCCTTCTTCATCAACATTTGTTGATGGACTACTGAGATCTACACTAATATTTCCAATTTGGATTGTATCAGGTAAAATACTCTCCTCAATGGCAATGTTACTTCCAACACTGTTGGTTTTTGCAATGTTGGAGCTAGCAGTGTCAGCAGGTCTTATGTCCTCAGTTTTAGGACAATCTTTGGCCATATGAGTCTTCTTTCCACGTTTGTAACATTTTCTCTTTTTAGACTTTTTGGAAGAAGTACTCCCAGAAACACATTCTGGTTTATCTCTGTTGGATTTCTTAGTAGGTTTTAACAAAGTTTCACTTGTTTTAGAAGAACCAACACCTTGGGTGGAAGGTACAACAGCAATAGCTTTGCCTGTATCCTCTTTCCTCTTTTTGGGAGGAAAAAGATCAAATACAGGTAATTTGATTATCTTTTGACCTTCCACAGGTTTGGAAAACTTATTCCCAATTTTCTCAGGTTGAGCATTGGCTTTGCCTTTGCCTTTGCCTTTGCCTTTGCTGAGATGTGATGACTGTTGCCTATCAGTATTATCATCACTTCTGGTTTTAACAAAAGATTTTCCTTCATTTATAACCAGCTTTACACCATGATCTAAAACTTATTTTAAATCATAGCAGATTTGCTTCCAACATGAGACTTACCCATGTTGGATGCAGGCTGCTTTCATTTTGAAAACTTTTTCTCAATATGTTCAGCATTGAATGGGTTAATAGGTTTCTTGCCATCAGCTTTAGTTCTAGAACCTATCTGGTTGACAGTTTTAGTGGCCAAAGTTGTAGTTTTAACTTGTTTTCCATTCTTTTGTTTATGTGAACTGGCTAAGCACTTAGCAGGCTGGTTTGATGGAGAACACATTCCATCATCAGTCTTTGTAGCTTTTTCACATAGACTGTCAGTGTTTTGAGGCCTGACAAACTTGTTTGTTGAGACCAGCTTTCCATTTACTTTTTGGATAAATGTATTTGGAAGTTCACCAAGAGAGGATAAGTCTGTTTCCAGATTTTTTTATCTCAACAACGGAAGCTGTTGTACCAAGATCACTTCCAAGATAGGCTTGGATTTGAGTATGAATCTACTGATTAATACATTGACTGACTCTTTTAGCTGAATGGCACAAAGAGTCAACAATCTTTTGAAGTTTAGCATGCTTTAAGTCTGTTTCTCTCTTTTCCTCTAATAAAATGATGTTGATGTGTTTTACTTCATCAAGTTCAGTTTTCAACTCATGAAAACTGTTCAGTTCATTAGTTTTTGTTTCAAGATCAGCTTTTAGCTTAGAGATTTCAGACTTCAAAGCATCATGCTTCTGAATAGCAGCTTTTAAATTTATAAGTAAATAATCAAACATTTTAACTTTTTTCTTCAGAGCTGTAATCCTTAAAGTTTTGTACCTTATACATCATGGTGTGATTCCAGTTCTCCAAAGTGCTGAGAGCTTCAGCTTCAGCCAGGTCCTGTTTGAAGTTACTTGTTGAAGGGGGATCAGTATTGCCATCAGACAGTTGTTGTCTTCTTCATCAGAAGCTGAATCAGACTCCTCCCAGTCACAGGTTTCGGCCATAAGTCCCTTCTGCTTGTTAGAAGCCAAAGAGACTTCTAACTTCTTCAGCTTAGCCATTGCCATTAGGTACTTAACCCTATAGCCATCATCTTTGTATGTCTTGTATGGTTTGGAGGAAGAGACAACAGCTTTAGACACACAGTCACCAGCTATATGGCCTGTTTTGCCACATTTAAAGCACTCAGCCTTAGTTTTGTCAAATGCCTTCTTTTTTATGACACTTGATTTCTTTTGCAGCATCTTACCTCCAAACCTCTTCTTATTGAATTTTCTGACAAGCATAGCAATCATTTTCTCATCATCAAACTCCATAAGGTCTTCACAGTCCTCCTCTTCTTCAGACATTACCTCCATTTCATCATCAGCATGTTGATCAGCTTGTGTGAACACATCACACACCTGATTAACAGGTTGTCTCACGCTGGCCACTAAGGCAGCACCTCTTTTGGACATTTCCAAGGCATTTCTCTTCTGTTGCCTTGATTGTTTATCCTTTAGCAAGGATCCATATATATTTACAAGATCCATGCCTTTGATGGTACCTGAGTTTCTGAGGATAGTAGAGAAGTAATTCCATTCCTCAGGCAGTATGTCCAAAAATTTGTTCACCAGAGTTAGACTGTCTTTACAGATCCCAACAGCTATGAGATCATTTATTAAGGCAGTGAACCTGGTGTAGGTTTCAGTGAGAGTCTCCTTTGGCTTTGCAAAGAACAGTTAATATTATCTAACAAGATTATTGATCCTGTTATCCAATGTGATTGTGGGGCCATCATAGACGGTACACAAAGTATCCCACATTTCTTTTGCAGACTTAATCTTCTCAACCTGTTTGAACACATCATCAGGTAGAGAGATCACAAGGTTGTTCCTGGCTTTTGCATCAAGGGCAACCAGACGTTTGTCTTCATCAGACCATTGAGCTTTTGCCTTTGCAATAGTCCTGATTTTAGGATTAGCTCCTTCAGCAGCAGGAGTTATAGTAGTGACAGAAGTTGTCACATAGGGACCTTCTATCACTATTTCAGGTAGTTGTACATCCAGATTCTCTAGATAGAGCATCATTCTGCACTTCCAGCCAGAAAAGTTCTGATGATTGAACTTTGGAGGTTTTGTCATTGACCCATTGTCATAGTAGGAAGAGGAGTTGTCAGCACTGTTGTCCATGGTGGGAAATAGGGAGATGTAAGAGATCTAGAGTTAATACATACTCTAAACTGCTCTGATACCAGTTGTAGGTCCCAAAAGGTTTCCCAAGTATGTTGATGTAAGCTGTAGAGGGGGAGGGGGATGAATACAGCTATTTTAAATTTCAACTCACTTTCTCAATGTTTGTATGTATATATCAACAAGTGTTAATTACAAACTGGCTTGAACTACGGAATGGTTCAAACCTGAGATGACAGAATCAACAAATGAACAACAAATCTAAGACTCACTCCGATTAGTATACAATGAATTCACTCACTTAGGTGCACTCACTGATTTACAAGACAGACAGACAGCTTAGAACAAGAACAGCTTGGACACGCTCAACTATTCTTTTCTAAACAGACTTTGCATGCATGAAAACACAATTCTTTTGCACGTTCTGGATATTTCTCTCTTGGTTATCTCACATTTCTCAGAAGCTTCCTTTTATACTCTCTCAGAGAATCCCAGTGAAACTTCCTCATTGGTTGCAGAGATAGTGGAGTGTCTTTACAAAAAGACAAGACTATTTTTCTGCACATTCTAACAAAACAGAATTTGTCCCTATGTAGCAGAATCTTTGTCTTTTTCATTTTTTCTCTATTGCAGGTTGCTTTACCTTAAAAGGAATGTCAACTTTAATCCTTTCCTCTTCTTGTATAGCCATTTTGATATAAGAAATGGTCTGTCACCCATTTCAAATATCCACTTTGTCTTCATGTATCTGAACAGCTTGGGCAGTGTAAGCAGCTTTTGATTTTCCACTTTGTCTTCGACTTGTAAACTGATCTTCATGTCCAAGACATTACATGATGACATTGAAACAAATTCCATAATGTGTATAACCTGTTCACAAAGAACAGGTTCTATTCACAAAGAACAGGTTCTGTTCACAAAGAACAGAACACTTCACTTTGGTCTAAGCTGTTCAACAGACATGAACAGCGTAGAAATTTTATGCCAAACCTGTCCAACAGTTTAGGGCAGCTTAGGCAATCATGCCTAAGTTACAACTAATGTTACAGGGTAAACTGCTTTAGGCTTATATTGCAAATCACTTATCAGGTTTCAATAAGGCATTAAAGGACCTTAAATTAAACCCTTAAGTGTATCAATCAGGTTTGATTTATAATCTCCCCCTATGATATAGAATAGGTTTGATGAGACCTTTTTGTGCCTAACAATGATGTTCACCCGAAAGAATATAGTATCAAATGAGATTTAACCACAAACAGTTCAGAAATTTTGATTTTAAAGATCAAACAGAGATTTTCTTCGAAGTATACAAAGAACAATCAAGAACTTGAACAATTATTTCAGAAAAAATCTCAGATTTTTCAGATTATGATCGAAAATCAGAAAAGATAAACACTTTAAAACCAACCTTTAGGCTGTGATACCAATTGTAATTCCCATATTTAAGTAAGCATTCAACATTTAATATATAATCACTAAGACCATATATAAGAAGAACATTCAAAGGAATTAGATAATTTCAATGTCTGCAAACACACGTACGTACAAAGCTTCAAGGAAAGTTACATTGAGAAACCATGCATCTATTTATAAACAAAATATGGATTCAAATACTAACCATTAACCAATGGTTGACCTTTTTGGTCTTTTAACCCATTTACACAATACTTTGAATCCTTACACATTTGCCACAAAACTAAGTTTCATTTATTACAATTTGAACCCTGAAACTATCACAACTTTGGATCTAACATACTTCTTCTTTGAGTTCCCCATTCAAGAACGTTGTCTTCACGTCCATTTGATAAACTGTGAAATTCTTGTGAGCCGCAAAAGCTAGAAACATCCTGATAGTTTCATATCTTGCAACTGGAGGAAACGTTTCATTATAGTCAATCCCATCCTATTGTCTGTATCCTTTGGCCACAAGTCTTGCTTTGTTACAGACAACCACGCCGTGTTCATCCTTCTTGTTCTTGAAGACCCCTTTTGTGCCGATAATGGATTTATCCTTCGGTTTCTCCACCAATCTCCAAACTCTCAACCTTTCAAACTGATTCATCTCCTCTTCCATCGCCACAATCCAGTCAGAGTCCTAAAGAGCTTCTTTAATTGTCTTTGGTGACATTCGTTGATTGTAGCTCTTCGGGTTTAAACTGAAGCAGAGGGATCTCCTATGATGTTCTCTGGAAGGTGATCCCTTGTCCATTTAAGTGTATGAGGGTAAGGTTGATGTTGGTCTTGATTGGGTTCTAAATCAAGATAAGGTTGACAGGTAGTAGATTCCGAAGTTGTTGGAATCTAAGTTGGTTTAAAAGGGCTTTCAGGGGTCTGATTATTCAAGGGTGAATTTTGAATTTCTGGAGTTGTAGACTGTTGAGCACTTTCAGAAGGAATAGCTATAGGTGTAGATATATCCTCTGAATTTGTAGATAATTGTACAGATTCTCCATTAATTTCCAGTGCGGAATGATCTGTGACAACAACATGATCTTCACTAATCTTGTTAGGAATCATATTAGATATGTCAATATTATGCTTATCAAAATAGTCGTCATAAAAATTTTCAAATAATGAATTTAGATCATTTGCTTTATCGTTATGTTTAGTGGACTTCTTAGAAGTCCTATGTTGAGGTTCAGGTCCTAAACTGACTTGTCCAGCAGCCATTACGATTCCTTTATTGAATTTGACATTGACGCTTTCATTGACAGTCTTTGTGCGTTTGTTGTACACTCGAAAAACTACCGATTCCTTAGAATATCTGATAAAGATTCCTTCATCTGTTTTCTGGCTGAATTTTCCCAAATTGTCTTTATCATTGAGAATGAAACACCTGCAACCAAAGACATGGAAAATTTTAACATTGGGAATTCTTTTATTTATCAATTCATAAGGCGTCTTTCCAAAGCGTTTGTTTACGATAGATCTGTTTTGGGTAAAACAAGCGGTTGCTACAGCTTCAGCCCAAAGAAATAACGGCAGATTTGAGTAAGCTAGCATCGTCCATGCAAATTCAACAAGAGTGTTGTTTCAACCAACTACACTATTTTGTTGAGGGGTACGAGCAACATATAATTGATGGGTTATTCCTAATTACTTAAGAAAAGTCTCAAAAGACTTGTTCTTAAACTCACTACCATTATTAGATTTAATGGTCTGAACAGTCAGTTGTAACTTCACTTGAATTCTGCATAGGAAGCCATTTATATTTTCTATAGCTTCAGATTTGATCTCCAAAAGAAAACTCACGTGTATCTCGAGTAATCATCGACGATTACTAGGACATACTTTTTCTTATTGATACTTTGTACTCTCATCGGCCCGCATAGATCCATGTGTAGCAGCTCCAATGGTTTTGTTGAAGAATGTTCAACCTTTGATTTATGCGAAGCTCTCACCATCTTTCCTTTCTCACACGCTGCACACAACTGTTCTATCTGAAACTTGAGAGTTGGTAGGCCTTTGACTAAACCTTCTTTGGCAAGGTTATTTAGATCTTTCAAGTTCATATGGGAGAGACGACGGTGCCACAACCATGATTCATTTGTAGATGCCTTAGACAGTAAACAGACGTCTTTTTGCATCATTAAGTTGGCCAAATCGATAGAATACAGATTTGTCTTCCTAGCTCCAATAAGAATTTCCTTTCCTTCCCCACATTTTATGCTACATCTGTTTGCCTTGAAATTGACTTCTAACCCTTTATCACACAGTTGTCTTATGTGATTATGATCAAGACCATCTATATAGAATACCTTTTGGATAGTGATCTTGTCATACTCCAAGATCTCATAGCCTCTGATCGGATAGAACTGATCATTACCAAATCTAACCATCCCACAAAATTTATCAACAAAATCCATGAAGGTGTCTCTCTGTCCGGTCATGTGCTTGGAGCATTCGGAGTCAAGGTACCAAACGTGATTTACCTACAAATCGCATTAAATAGTGAGATACCCACTTTAAAATGGGTCCTTTAGAGGTAGGTAATTCACGAGGTGCAATGTCAATTACATAATCAGTAGCAATCAGAACTTTTGGAACCCATTTCTTGACAGTTTTCATGGGTATCCACTTTTAAACAGTTATTTTGGGAACTGATTTTGAAATTGATTTCTTTGAAATCCATTGTTGTCTACACTTAGGAGCCTTGTTCTTTTCTTTCCACATATACACATTAGACATAGAGAAGATTTTGCATGTAAAGGACTACGATTAAAAGAGTTCAAAGACAACAGATCAGTACGGGAGTACTTATTACAAAATTTAGTAACTAATCTATTACAAACATTTTTCACTAAAGAACTATTGCTATCTGTAATACTACACTCCTTTATCTTCCACTCTTTTCGTCCACTCTCTTTTTTCTTTCCAGTCTGCTTGTTTCTCCAAACTTGCTTTGATGTTATTTTCACAGTATTATCTAACATGAATGAAGAACTGAAATTAGTCAAATTAGAGCGAAAATTATTTAGAAAATTTTCTTACCATGAGTAGATCCTGAACCTTTTGCTTTGATAACCTTCAAAGATGATGATTCACCATTTTCAGTTTTAGAAGGAATAAAGAAAACTTTTTCTTTAAGTTTTGATTGTGTAATAGTTGTGTCTTTACCCTTATGTTTCAAAACTGATGATGAAATTGTTTTAACTTTAGGAGTTGTAGATTCTTGTTTCAAGATATCTACTTTTCCCTCAGTTTTGTTAGTTTCACTTTCTTGTAGATGTTTAATAAAGTCATCAATCATGACAAAAAGTTCATCTAGAGGATAAACCTTTGATTTCATGATCAATTATTCTTCAGAGTTAATTGTTTCAGCAAGAGCTGAACTTGTGGGTTCTGAAGATTTCTGAACAGGTTGAGATGTTAGTACATGCTGTTCTTCAAGTTTTTATTTATAAATCTTGAATTACTGCCTGGAGCTTTACTTTTTATTCCTTAAAAGTTTTAATTTTTCAATTCAAGATCAGAGTTTATCTTCTCCAGAACTGAATTAGGAATATATGGCTTTTGAGCGAAAATTGTATTTTCAGAAAGATCTTTATCAGAATATGTCTGAATTGCATCTTCTGGTTTTTGTGGACTCTTATAACTTTCATTTAGAAGGTTACAATCCAAATTAATTTGCAATTTGTCCTCTCTCTACCTTTTCAGATCTTCTCCCGATTCCACTTCCTCAGAACCTTTTAGAAACACCATTTTTAATCCTAAATTCATGAATCTTGTATCATATAATGTTGGAGAACACGAAATTGCTTTCGTAAGATACTAAGGATTTTCACAACCGATACCAGCTTTGAATTATAAAAATCAGTATCTTTTGGTTAATTTAAGTGACTTGTTTGATCTATTTGACCTCTTTTTAAGAATTTGTCTTCTAAGGTTTTGATTCTTTCATAAAGCCTAGTTCTTTATTTAAAGATTGAATTGTATTTTACAGAACAATTAGCATGCTCTAATTCAGCTATTTAAGTTTTTCATTTATGTCATTAGTAGTGTTACTCAGTTTCTCATTTTCAAGTTGAAGTTTGTTGAACTTTTTTTCCATAACCGAAATAGAATGCAAAGCGAATGCCTTATCTTTGGAAAATCCTAAAACCAGTTCATGTTCACTTCTTAATTTATTTTTCAAAGAATGTGCATTCTTTTTCTCGGCTTTTAATGATTTTTCTAAAAGTTTCAGCATATAAGCCATATGTATTAACTTATATTCAAGCTCAAAGGAGTTATCATTATCTGAGTTAGGATAAGAGTCTACCTTAGGGTCTCAGAATTGTCAGAATTTTATCCAATCATCCTCATTTGCTTTACTGCAACCTACTCCTCCAGTAGCCATCAGCGCAACATCTTCTCTCAGCTCATTCTCTTAATCTGTATCCTCAACTTTTGCATTCTCCTCTTCGTGATCAGTTAGCCCAACCCATATTTCATCTTCAGTAAGCATGGCTGACTCGCTTTTCTCAGACTCGGATACATTACGAAAATGTTTCAGATAAAAAGCTATGTGTGTCTACATCTAGAATATACTCATCATCGGAGAGTTGAAGCCAATGATCATCTTCTGCCATGAGCGCTTTCCCAACTTCCTTTTGATCTGCCAGAAATGCCTTTCTTGTATACATATTATGTATTCTTTACCACGGGCTTTCTGCATTCCCTAGCAAAGTGACCCGACTTGCCGCAATTGTAGCATTTTGGTTCTTCGTCTTTTTGCACAGATTTCTATTTCTTATCATGCTTCTTTCCACTACTCTCCTTATATTTTTTTCATACTTCTCGCGCTTATCATACTTCCTCGACCAGTTTTGTATCGCAGCTTGTTGTTCGTCGGTTTGCGATAAAACTTTTTCTGAAAAGCTTTGGTCAAACAGGGCCATTTGCCTTTTCATTTCTTCAATCTCAGAGTCAGTAGATGAGTTGGATGATTCAAATTTAGGATGAACTGCTTAACAAGACTAGCTTCTCCTTCTTTGGCTTGTATTTGTATTTCTTGTCAGCTAGGAGAGCCAATGGATCTATTGTTTTCAACTTGCTTTTTGTCAGATACTTTCCTTAGTATGACCTCTTGATAACTATTCAGATTCTCTAAGACCATATGTATATCCATCTCATCTATGTCTTTGGTCTGTTGGTTAATCATAGAATATTTTTCCCACTCAGGGTTGAGCACATTCAAGAACTTGACGTTAACGTCCAAGTTTGATTTAGCTACTCCGTTCCTCTTGATCTCACTGACGAGGTTTACAAATCTGTAGTAAGTATTCTCCAATAATTCTCCTTCTCTAACCCAAAAATTCTCAAATGTCATAAGTCTGTTTCTTGCTCTGTTAGTTGCAGCTTTGTCAGAACCTCTCATTAACTTGCATACCCATCCCAGATGGCTTTGACAGTTGTATTATTCATGACACTGATGTAAATGTCATTGGGGATCAAGAGTGATAAAAACTTCCTCGCCGTCTTATCTTTAAGTTTCCTCCGTTTCTAAGCATCGGTAAGATTTACATCTGTAACCTCTTCAATTCTTTCTGGTATTGGAGGGTTCCCATTTGGAACAGTAGGAATTATGACAAAGAACTTTGTTGGGCCGGCCGTCAGTGATTTCAGCATCTCATCAGCAAAGTCTTGAAAACTGATGAATTCTAGAAACATCTCCCTCCATTGTACGTATTCACCTCTGTAAATAATTGGAGGTTCGGTTTCCGTTCCCATTGCAAGAGCATCTTTAGACATCTTGATTTAAGACTTTGATCTTCCAAAACCTTTTATGGAATAATGAGTGAAATTCAGTGAAGTGAATCTCGAAGTGAATGGATTAAATCTCAGGTTAAGTAGAATGAATTTTGGATGAAAGATACTAAAAATTCGAAGGAAGTTTTATAAATTTCGAATGAAAGATACTAAAAACTCAATTCACACTTGATAAAATTCGATTGACACTTGATGAATTTTGATTCACACTTGATGAATTTTGAAGATTAATACCAAAATTTGAAGAACACTGAAAGTTCAGTGTATACCGAGATTCAACCATTTTTAACAAATACAAGTCTAAATCCACTATTTTTGGCGAAACATTCTCCAATTGACCTCAAATTTGCAACCTAAACTCAGATTTAGCACAAAAACACTTTTGTGAAGTCACTTTGGCCAATTCTCGATTAAAAACCCAAAATCGACCAAAAACTTCATGAACACACACATTTTCAAAAACTCAGAAAATTTGCAATTAAATTATGTGTGTTTGGAGATAGGATTTGAAATTTATAACACTAGATTTGTACTTCCAAAGGTGATACTCGATCAGATTTTGAGGCTTAAACACCTAGAAAATCAAAAACTCTATGAGATTTTCGGATTTGGAACTTTTTCGAGAAAAAAACTCAATAAATTGATAAAAATATAATTAATCACTCAAAATTTTCAATATCAGGCTCTAATACCAATTGATAGTATCAAAATCTAATAGAAATCAAGATGAAAAACAATAAGAACAGATTAAATTAACTATGGCTGAATGATTGATGAGAATATTCGTGCAATACAATACGGGAATGAAATCATAATTAACTAACTAAAGTACCGTTATGTTAAGAGCCCTATTTATATTCTAATATAACTATAAGAAATATACAAACAAGCCCCTCCACTTTAACATTCATAAACAAAGAATACATTCAAAACAGACATTTTTGCTTGTAAAACTAAAATGTGGGATTTCAAATCAGAATTTTCATTTTGAGCATTTCTAAAGGCAGTCTGAAAGGCACTTATCTTCTTAGCTTCTTTTCTTAATACTTTTAATTCAGCAAGAAACTCTTCAGGAAGAATACTTACCTCAGTCTCGATTGTGGAAGAATCCTTACTTGTACCAGCATCCTGAGCCATTAGGGAAACTTTAGATGCTTTAGTTGTGTCTACTGTTTGAACATCGGCAATGAAACACATGGGATCTGCAACATCCTCTTCTTCATCATCAGTGTCTTCTAGCCAATGTTCTTCTTCTGCAAACAGAGCGCATCCGACATTTCTTTGCTTTGCGAGATTAAACTTCGTAATGTAGTAATTCTCGTTCTTTTGCTTCGGAAGACGGCATGCGCGGGCAAAGTGGCCAGATTTTCCACAGTTGAAGCATCCTTTCTCCTTGTCATTGGTCTTATGTTCTTCAACCTTCGGCTTTTCAGCTATCTCCTTCTTTTCATCATACTTCTTACTTGTTGCTTCTTTGCGGAGTTTGTTTGATGTCTTAGGATTCTTTTTGCGAAAAGCAGTTGTAAGCAAAGCAAGTTGTCTCTGAAGTTCAGTCGCCTCGGGATCAAAATTAGCTTCATCAGTATCGGACTCAGAGGACTCAAAAAGATGTTTAAGAAGTTTTACCGCTTTTAAAGTCGTAAGTCTTTTTACCAATTAACAGAGCAAGAGAGTCAAATGTAGTGGGTTCGTCTACCTTTTTGGTCTCAGACTTACCAGAAACCTCTGATTGATAAACAAGTAAGTTATCAAACAGATCGTAAATGTTAATATGATTAATTTCTCGGATTAACCAGACGAACTATTTCCATTCGGGTTTTAATAAGTTTACAAACTTCCTATTCAGCTCTACGTGACACTTCTTAACCCCATTCTTTCGGAGTTCATTCATCAGCGCACAGTACCGATGATATGTGGTTTCCAGAAGTTCACCTTCTTTGGCAGAGAACGTATCATAATTGTTTAGGGCATTTGCCTGTCGCTGTTTAGATATCCGATCATTACCTTGCATCTGCCGCTCAATCTCTTCCCACATCTCACGAGCAGTCTTAAAACTATCAATGCTGATATATATCATCCGGAACAACTTGGATGATGAATGAGCGAGCAATTCTATCAGCTTTCTTATGGTTCAGTTGTGTAGGTGTGAGAACTGTCTTTTCTTTGCAGCCAATCCGGGGTCAGCTTCGGGTGGAAGAGCCTGATCGAATATAGCTGGACCGTTGTAGATTGAGTCGAGAATATTGTCTAATTCATGATGTTCGATGAAGTGAAGGAACTGAGTGCATCGTCCCCGGTACAAGGTTAGTGACAACCGCTCGTCGTAAAGCGTTCAAAAATAATTTATAAAAACACCAATCACCTTAACTTATAGCTAGGGTAAGTGGGATCGTCTCCTCAGGGAGCATGTGGTTATCAATAATATTCTACGATAGTTATTAACTAATAATAAAAACTAATTATTAAACTAATTGAAGGAAGGAAGCAATTGAGAGGAACGTTGGAAAATTAATTATAGCTTTGTTAAGAAAACTTAAAGAAAATAAGAACGCCAACGACTTCGGGTTTAAGGTTTGGGTGGAATTATGGATAATTGATCTAAGGTTGCTAATTATTTAATTATTTATGATTCCGATTAATTATCGTTGTAACCTAACCACATAGACATAGTTATGACATTCACATCTATCGCAATCCGTATTTTGGGCACGAATCGTGTCATGTTCACAGTCCATCTTAACTCCTAATCTAATGAGCTCGGCACGGCATGTAACACGGCTACGACGCGTCTTGCGATAAAGATATAAATAGAAGCGAACGGAACAATATATTCAAATAATAATCACACAGAAAACTAAATAAAAATATCGTTCGTTACAATAATAAACTAACGGAAAACATAAACACTTAGCTAACAAACAAACTCTTGAACGATAGTAGTGATCATCAATAGACGCGTACGAAACATTGAACTTGTCAGGAACAAGTTTCGTAGTTGTTGGATTAATGGGGGAAAGATGGAGCGTAGAAGGAACCAAACCCCCAACCCTTCGCCGTTGGTTTCGCGCAGACTACATCGCGATGGATGAATCTGGACTTTTCTTCCTCTTTTCTCTTCAATTTCTCCTCAAAATATGTTGCCTTTTTGTCTTCTATGACTTAGTATTTATAGAGAAGTGTTGGAAACCCTAAAAACGGCTCAGAAACTCTTTTTTCGGGTTGGGCGCAGCCGCAGGAGCACGCCTGCGCCCCGGTCTGCGCTTGGGCTTTTCGATGGGAAAATTCATTCTGTTGAGCACTCGGTTGGGGAGCAGGGCTGCGTCCCCCTCTGCGCTTGGGCACTCGGTTGGGGAGCAAGGCTGCGCCCCCCACTGCGCTTGGCTCTCTATAATGGTTCTCCGATTGAGCTCAAATTTGCCAGACTTATACTTGAGAGGATTACCTACATGTGTAATGAGTTTTATCAATAGTAGAACATTCCAAAGCACAATTTACTCATTTTAACTCCTTTTAAGCTTTAACCCTTCAATTGATAAATAACAATTAAATGTAGCATTATACCAAGATTTAATACATAAAATTATATCATTTAAACACATTAAAGTCGGTATAAAATGATCCGATCAAACATCCCCAACTTAAACCTTGATCGTCCCGAGCAAGAAAACTAAATCAGACTTTAATGTTTCAGATTTCATTTACCAAGCATGTGATAAATCAGTGACTCTCTAATTAATTTATCCAATTAGTAACAGCCTTCATACTAAACGTCCATGCATGATCATAACTAAAAATCTATTTCTGTTACACTGTGTTAAAACCGCTATCAACACTTTACCTCCCAAACATTCCTCATCATAAATCACCTATTTTTGCTCAAGGTTACATGCATGCAATTTTACCGTTTTTGACGCTTATAATGAACTCACTTATCATTTGATAATTTCTCTCTTTTTTTAGCACACTTATAAGTTATTTTATTAAGGGTTTGAACATGACTTTTCTAACGAGTCCATGTAACGGAAAATTGGTCAACCACTCCCAAACCAGTTGGCTTTAGGGGGTTAGGTATAGAATACCCCTCAGACTTCTTTCCCGAACTCGTTAGGCCACCCCATACAATTTAAGCACCTACGTCTCACGGGTTTACTTGCAACACTCCCCCTTATTGCTTAGGTGTATCGATGTCTTTTGAAATGTCGGTTTTGATAAAGTGTTTTATTCATTAAAACCACACAGAAGTGTAACATACTCAAATTCTTTTATTAATCTCATGCATGCACATTCATTATGACCCTTTTTAATAATTTTCAAATTAACTCAATCATCACTGATATCACTTGGTATTGATCTATTTGCTAACTAGAATCATCATTTTAAGTTACTTGCTCAAACCAAAATAAATTAGGGAGATAAGACCAGTGCATTTCTACTTTTAATATTGGTTAATCAAAACACTATTATTCAAGGGTGAACACACAAATGCAAAATAAAAACTAAAAACTAAAAATCATGAAAAACTAAACTAACTTAGATGCACGAACACTCACACACTACCATTAAAGCATAATAAAAGGAACGGAGGAACCTGATCATTGAATGCAAAATCAAAGGGTTGATCGCCTTCTATCTTGCGCAATGTAATCATCCACTCATATAACCACATCTCCTTGCAAGTCAATCCTCCTCTTCAACTTTGGACAATATTGTCCCAATAGCAATATAGATTAGACTGAGATTCAAGTGGATGAGTGTACGAATAATGTAAAATCATGCTTAAAAAATGAACGTATTTATTTTCATGACATAGTTAAATAATTAGCGAGATAGTCATTTGAAGCCGCAGTTGGGGTGGAATAACATCCCCAACTTAATTATCTACCAATTCTCGTTATGTTACTTAAAAGTCATGAGAATATTGACACAGTATAATGATGCAACTAATTGAATGCAATAAACTAAAATGCATATAAGCGATTCATATCATGATTTAATTAAAAGGTGAGTTAAATCATTTTAAGCATTGGTAAATTGGGTGAGGGCAAACATCCCCAACTTAATTCCCTACTGCACCTATATTTTCTTTTAAATCACACATGATATGCATTTGAGAACTATAAACTATAATGCCATAAAATAACAATAATTGGAACCTTAAACTAAATAAACATAAATATACACTAAACCTCACTTTCGTAGGGATCACGGTTGCACTTAGCATGTGCAACAAGCCTTTAAACCCCCCGGTAGCCCGGGTGGACGAGTTATAGTCTCGTGAGGGTTTCTATTGAACACACCCACAAAGTTCTTTGGGTTGCCTCCCAAGAAGCGCTAAGTTTTACGTCTTCAGCCAGACGGTACCTCTTCAAGGTGGTTTGTCACCTTGTCCACATACATTACCCGGATATTTGATTGGTTTTTCCCTTCGTGCGATTCGTACTCCATAGGTACCTGAAATATCATGAAAAACAATTAACATTGAATTAGATCCGGTTTCAGGCATAAAACTTTTTAAATAATAATTGAAATAAGGGAGTTCGAAATATGGAGTTGTCTCTGTTGATGGTTGTAGCAGATCTTGTATAACAACTTCACTTTCGACTCTCTTCCTCGTTATAGTTTAGCAATTCCAAGGACGTCTCTTGATGGATATCTTGATGCTCGAATCCTCGGTCATCATCAAGTCGCCATCCGGCTCCATGTACATCTCCCTCTCCGCTTCTTGTTTTAAAAAGAGATCGATGATTTGCCCCCATGTGTTCACGAGATATTGGAGATGCTTGGTGTTTGCCTCCATAAATGTCATGCATTCCCTCATGGATGTCATAACATTCTCTTGATAGCACCGATTTTCATCATATAATCGCTGCTGAGATGGATAATAATCATTATAATAATACTCATCGGAATCCGGATGTCGTTCCCATGGATTGTACGAATCACGACTCGAGTAGTAAGAATCATGATTATCATAATTTGAATAATATTGATCATTATAATCTGAGTAATTATGTTTAGATGGATAATAATCATAATTATATGAAAATTCCATTCCAAACAATTAAACAAATAACAAAAACAAAAAACAAAAAATAAAAATAAAAATAAAAACTAAATTAAAAAAAATAACGAAATTAAATTAAATTAAATTAAACCAAAGTAAACCTAAACAACTACCGTAAAACAAAACTAATAAGCGCACTAGCTCCCCGGCAACGGCGCCATTTTGACAACCGCTAGTCGTAAAGCGTTCAAAAATAATTTATAAAAACACCAATCACCTTAACTTATAGCTAGGGTAAGTGGGATCGTCTCCTCAGGGAGCATGTGGTTATCAATAATATTCTACGATAGTTATTAACTAATAATAAAAACTAATTATTAAACTAATTGAAGGAAGGAAGCAATTGAGAGGAACGTTGGAAAATTAATTATAGCTTTGTTAAGAAAACTTAAAGAAAATAAGAACGCCAACGACTTCGGGTTTAAGGTTTGGGTGGAATTATGGATAATTGATCTAAGGTTGCTAATTATTTAATTATTTATGATTCCGATTAATTATCGTTGTAACCTAACCACATAGACATAGTTATGACATTCACATCTATCGCAATCCGTATTTTGGGCACGAATCGTGTCATGTTCACAGTCCGTCTTAACTCCTAATCTAATGAGCTCGGCACGGCATGTAACACGGCTACGACGCGTCTTGCGATAAAGATATAAATAGAAGCAAACGGAACAATATATTCAAATAATAATCACACAGAAAACTAAATAAAAATATCGTTCGTTACAATAATAAACTAACGGAAAACATAAACACTTAGCTAACAAACAAACCCTTGAACGATAGTAGTGATCATCAATAGACGCGTACGAAACATTGAACTTGTCAGAAACAAGTTTCGTAGTTGTTGGATTAATGGGGGAAAGATGGAGCGTAGAAGGAACCAAACCCCCAACCCTTCGCCGTTGGTTTCGCGCAGACTACATCGCGATGGATGAATCTGGACTTTTCTTCCTCTTTTCTCTTCAATTTCTCCTCAAAATATGTTGCCTTTTTGTCTTCTATGACTTAGTATTTATAGAGAAGTGTTGGAAACCCTAAAAACGGCTCAGAAACTCTTTTTTCGGGTTGGGCGCAGCCGCAGGAACACGCCTGCGCCCCGGTCTGCTCTTGGGCTTTTCGATGGGAAAATTCATTCTGTTGAGCACTCGGTTGGGGAGCAGGGCTGCGCCCCCCTCTGCGCTTGGGCGCTCGGTTGGGGAGCAGGGTTGCGCCCCCCACTGCGCTTGGCTCTCTATAATGGTTCTCCGATTGAGCTCAAATTGCCAGACTTATACTTGAGAGGATTACCTACATGTGTAATGAGTTTTATCAATAGTAGAACATTCCAAAGCACAATTTACTCATTTTAACTCCTTTTAAGCTTTAACCCTTCAATTGATAAATAACAATTAAATGTAGCATTATACCAAGATTTAATACATAAAATTATATCATTTAAACACATTAAAGTCGGTATAAAATGATCCGATCAGTTAGAGGCCTAACATATGATCTCATAGCTAGTGTATCGCAATTCATGTTGAAGGGTTCTTTGATCAAGGTTGGTAACTACTTATAACTTAAGAACACATAGCAGTAAAGTGAGACTGAAAATATTCTAAGTGTGAAAAATGTTGCAACTCTCGGATGATGTTGTAACCGAGAGTTATAACTTTCAATTATAACTTAGAATATATTTAAAATTTGTTCACATTGGTACCCGAGAGTTGTAACTCTCGGGTGAAACAGGATTGCAAAAGTCCTAGAGAAAAATGAAGTGTTGTGTTCCGTATGCTATGGGATCTGAGAGTTGTAACTCTCAGATGTGCCTATAGTGACTTAAAACAATTTCGAGTGATAATGATCAATTAGTGTGATCCGAGAGTTGTAACTCTCGGATAAAGCATGAAGAAACTTGACACTTAGAAAAATTTGCAAGTCTGAAAATTTTGATAGTTGTAACTCTCGGGTATAACTAAGAAACATAAACAGTTCAAAATTTCAAAAATCAACAAGAATGAAGCACAAATGTGAATGATTTTTAAGATAAATATACTTTCTTTCACAAATTTGTGATTAAACAGTAAGATGTTCACCCGAAGGAATATAGTATCAAACGAGATTTAACCACAAACAATTCAGATATTTCGATTTTAAAGATCAAACAGGTATGTTCTTCGAGAACACGAAGAACACTCAAGAACTTGAACATATTTAAGCAAAAAAATTTCAGATTTGCAAGCATATGATCGAGAATCAGTAAAAATAACACTTTAAAACCAACCTTTAGGCTCTGATACCATTTATAATTCCCAGTTTATGTTAAGCATTTAACAATAAGTAGCATACATCATGAACATTAAGAATAATAGGAAGCCACACTATAAATATATCAAGAACAATATGATACCTTAAGAACAATGAAAGCAATGTTGAATATAAATCAAATCTGCAATATCCTTCATACGATTACAACTTGAAAAGCTTAAAAACATAAACCTAAGACAATCTATTTATAAGCAAACTAATTGACTTGGATCCAAACTCTAAAACAAATAACCTATTGGTTGACCTTTTAGGTCTTTGACCCATTTACATGTAAGTTTGAATCTTTACACTTTTGCCACAAAATATAGTTCTATCTATTACATATTTGACACTGGAATTATCACAATATCTAGAGCTAACAACAAGCAGAGTTGCTACAGTTGAGCCTTCATATGCGATTCAGTTATGCATTGAACCTAGAATTATTATTCTGTTTGAGTAAACATCATTAATTAAGATTCGTCATATTGAGACAATGATCAAAGTGAATTGATCCTTGATGGTGACATCAAGATTGTGTTAGAGTAAGATAAAAGATCAGAGTGGAAGATAGGGAGCACCTTTCGGCCAGAGGATAGAGACATGTTATCCGAGAATGTGTAAACTAATTAGCTTATAAGATGCCGCCAAGAAAAAGAGAAGTGATTGTAGGATATATCAATTACACGTGAACTTTAGGAGCGTTTTAGAGAATTAACTAGAGCATTTGCGGAACATATTACTGAGTCTGAGGCCGAAGTATTCATTGGAGCTATGACCATGACAGAGATATTCTATGAGTTTATGTCAACCGAGATTCATGGGATGATGACTAATGATATGATTACAGGGTATACCGATCGGAATTTGATCAATTTGTGATTGCGATAATTAGTGATGATTGTGCTTACAAGGTCATAAAAGCGTGAGTAACGGTGTATGAGATACCGAGCGTGGTTATGTGAATATCCGCATGTTATGTCATTGAGATATAAGGTCGATTACGAGCAGTGTGGTTTAAGTTGTGTGACAGCCAGTGAAAGAGATAAAGTGATTCTAGAGATTTGAGACTAATATGAGTTGTAAGAAATCAAGGGTAATGTCTGATATCTGAGATTTCTAAGTGTAGCAGAGTCTTAATGCTTACAATGAGGTGACAACCGAATGATCTGGGATAGACTGATAATTCGAAGAATGCCATGTGTGAGATCATAGTGCATGCGTCCGAGATTATATATAAGAGATTATAGGGTATGAGTTCGAGGTATAGTTATAAGAATACAGAGTTGAGTTCCAGATGAGATACCTGGGATACATAGTATGTGTCTGAGATGGTTTGTGTGAGATCATCGGGGTCAGAGTTAGTGTTACTCAAGGTCGAGTAATCATGATTATTACATATGTGTTATATGTGTGCTTGAATATGATTGAGTTATGGGTTACGACCACAGAGTATTACCCCAGGAGATCATGGAACCAATGGGATGACTTACAGAGTCTAAGAGATAGACCATATATGATGATCCTTAAGCCGCAAAACAAACCAAGCAATTGAGACAGAGTGACAGAGAACTGGGAATGGTTTGCGAAAATGTTAGAAATTTTAAGGTTCTACCAACTTGATATTAATGAGTCAAACAAATTGAGATTATTTATTCATTCGAGGACCATTGTGATACACTAAGATCTTTAAATATGCTACAGTTGATCGGGGCTGTAAAGTGATTAGGGGCGATCTGTTGAAGAGTTGATAACTTGTTTGAGTAATAAAGATTTCGTGGCTGATATAATAGTGGATCTTAACATGCAACTCACAGAACGACATGTATCAATGAGGATTGTGATTCTAACAGATTAATTAATGAGGAGTGCTAGAATTTTTAACCATCAATGGATTATAACCATGAGTCAGATGGTGTGATTTTGCATCAACGAGGTGATATTATGGCGAGGGACGTTGAAATTGATTGGTTATGATTGTAACATTTAGATTTCAAATGTGAATTCAAAAGAGTTGTTGATAATTATTTCAAGATCTACGAGATGAGTATAAGGGAAAAGAGCGTTGTGAAGCTGACTCAAATCTAATTCGAGATGGCTAAAGATGGTCAACCTTTGTGATTGAGATTGAGTTCAGTGTCTGTGTAATTGAGTTGGTGAAAATGATTCTATGTAAGATTGTAATAGAGTGCTAATACTGTGTGATATAGTGGGCTTCTAAAACTGTGCAGAGTCTATGATCAGGAAGTGTTTCCTGGGGTTATTTAGAGATATTCAGGGATAACATGTGTTTTACGTGATTCATCGAGAAAAGTGCCTCATGAGTAATGAACCGTAGTGATCAGTTCCGAAATGCTGGGCAGCATGAGTTGATTACAGATATGAGTAAGGGATTGAATATTGATGAGATATCATGAGAGTATATGTGTTACTAGAGAATCTGAGACAAAGTTGTGTAGTGGTGATCTTCATAGAGTTAGAGTTAAATTCCAGGGACGGAATCTTTAAAAGAGGGGAGGATTTGTAACGCCTCGTCTTTAAGATATATTACATGGATTTAATTTATTGGTTAATTAAATTATTAATATTGTGTTGGGCTAACGGTATGGCGATTAGTGGAATTAATACGTGTTGGGGTCGAGTATATGTGTCATCGGGTTCTAATTTTAGCAGATTATATTATTGATTCACGAGATTAAATGAGATTTATTGATATTAATTGCGGATATTTTGATAACGGTGCCGGGTATCGGTGTCTAACCCGCCTTATAAACGGATACGTTTATATGTATAACACGTTTCTCATCTCCTTTCACTTCCAAACATTCACAATAGTGTGTTGTGTGTGTGTGTGTGTGTGAATCACTGGAGCAGGAAGGAAGCCATAACTCAAGTGATTAAGCTGTCGTGAATCATCTTCAAGTAGTTATCTGTGTGCTTCTTCAAGTGTGGAGGTAAGTTGAGGTTTTGATTCCACTGAATTATATGTTAATTATTAGGAAATGTTGGGAATTGACTAGCAAGTGTACCAAGAATGTTTTGTGATGTTTGTATGGGATATGGCTGTCGGAATTCGAGCTTGGCGATTGAATTTCCCATGAACGAAAGCTGAAAAAGAACAGAGGTTCTGTAACCCGTCGTGATCGTGGTCGCGATGGGGTGAGCGTGACCGCGAAGGGGTTTAAGGCGAACGGGGTCGAACGCGGGCTAGGGTTCACGAGCACGGCCAGCGATGGGAGCGCGCCCCGCGATTTATGCAGTGCGACCGTGACCAACCTTTTTGGGCCAGATTGGGCTTTTGGGCCATGGGGCCTTTCAAGGTTATTTTTTGGGTATATTAGTTATGTTAATGCTTATGGGATACACAGGGCTGTCAATTGAACTGGGATTGATCTGTGGAGATTTATTGTGCATATAGGGACCGATAGAGATCGGGTTGAGATAATGCGGGTAACCGGGAGCTAGTTAGAGCTGACTATCGTGATCCAGGTGAGTACACGAGTATTTTCAAAGTGCGCACCTTCCTTACGAGTATTTAACTATTTATATGAGATATATAATTTTGATATGAGAAAGGAAAGCTGCACATCAGTAATGATGGTAACGGGGTGAGTTCGGAGCAGGGAATGGAAATACCGTCCCCATTTTAAAAAACCGCAGGTATTAAACGGGGATCCCCATCGGGTACGCGGGGAAACCCGCGGGGAATCGGGTAACCCATTTTTAAATCAATGATATGAAATTTAATCACATGGTTCATAAGCTTAAAATGTTTATGTATGTAAAATTATAATACTAATATTAAATTAAATTTTGTATCCCTATCAAATGATAATGAAAAAAACATTATTTCAGTAAATTATATGTAAATAAATAAGTTTTTTTTAATTATACATGATAATTTTTACGTATAATATAAAAAATAGATAAAAATATTCATCTTTTATGTATAATATATATACAATATAAATAGTATGTTGCTATTAAAAGTAATCAACGGGTATGTAATCGGGTATATGTTGGTACCTCCTGTGTGACGATAGCAGTCTAAGTGATCTAACATTGTGATTTAGCAAGTATGTGTTATATATGTTTATATATGGTTGATTTTTATTATTGTGTGTGTGTTTGAACTTGATGTAACGTATTACAAGAAGTTCAAACATAAAGATCAAAGATAAAATCAATCATAAGGTAAAAACATAAGTTTCAATACTAAGT
This sequence comes from Centrapalus pauciflorus, assembly GCA_020465985.1. Lineage (NCBI taxonomy): Eukaryota > Viridiplantae > Streptophyta > Magnoliopsida > Asterales > Asteraceae > Centrapalus > Centrapalus pauciflorus. The sequence continues at coordinate 196,760 of JAANYP010009074.1, read as the reverse complement.
TGAGTATGTGAAATAGTAGATTCGAATTATATAAGGTTTGACATTCGAATCTGTGTCAGATTCGAATGTGATCCTAGATTCGAATGTAGGCAGATTCGAGAGTATCAGTGAGGACAAACTCGAATGGGCCTTGGGCCGGATTCGAGTTTAGCCCATGACAGACTCGAATTAGCCTCTATAATTAGGGATAGACTCGAAATATTATTAGACTTTTTGCAGAATTCGAGAGTGATTAAGCAAAAGGCGATTTCGAGTTTATCATCAGTGTTAGTGCCGTTTTGGAGAGAATCAGTTCGTAGGAGCGTTCGTGTGTCGTTCGTTCAGCTTCTGATAGTCTCCGTGTTTCTAGGTGAGAGTTGTTTCCGTCTACCCGTTAACGAGGATTCCGCACTCGTTGACGGTTCTGCGTCTAGATAGATCTGTCAGTGCAAGACCTTACAAGTGGTATCAGAGCCTACGGGGTGTTCTTCGTGTTCTTCGTGTTCATCTAGATACATTCTAGGTTTCTTGACGTATTGGACGGTTTTTCTCTCAAAATCGTGTTTCTTTTTGTGTTTTCGAGCTTAACAAATTCTTAGACGGGAAATACTTTGTGTTCTTCACGTTTTTGATCGAAATCAATATTTTTCATTGTAAAAATATTGATTTAATCTGCAAAACGTAAAGAAATCGAAGTGTTAGCCGTTTTTCGAGTTTGCGTCGCTCGAATCTATTATGGGTAATTAGGGTTATTCTTAGTTTCGAGTCTAACCAAATCCGCTCCTTTCGAGTTTGATTTCGAGTCTAATTCGAGTTTGTGCTACATTCGATAGGTTCTCAAATCTACTTACATTCGATTTTGCTTCGAGTTTAGTCTAGTTTCGAATAGGTTCTCGAATCTACTGTCATTCGCGTTTGTTTCGAATCTGATCTAGAGTCGAATAGGGCTTCGAATCTTCTGTGTGTTCGAGTTTGCTTGACCTTCGAGTTTAGGGGACTTTCGAATTTATCATAAATTTCGAATTTAGTTGGATTCCCAAATTTAATCGAATTTAATTCCAAACAGATTTATACTTAATTAGATTCGAATCTGCCTAGATTCGAAAGAGTTAAATTAAATTAGTTTCGAATTAAATTAATTAAGTTCAATTCAATTACTTTCGAAACGATGTCAAATCTTCAAAGGTTTCTGGAAATGGACCACGAGGTCGGGAAGGCAAACACTCCGCCTAAGCTGATGAAACTCGAGGATTACTACTGGTGGAAAGATCGGTTTGCCGATTTTGTGCGCTTTAATGACATGCGCATGTGGGTATGTATTGACGAAGGCTACATTCCACCAATCTCTGAAGTTGAGGGCCGTCAGAGAGTCTTATCATACCAAATGATGAAGGAGGATGATAAGAAACTGTATAAAGCCGAGAGCAGAGCGTTTTCGATAATTAGAATGGCGTTGCCTCAGGAAATACTACACACATTTTGGACTCAAAAGACATCTAAGGAACTTTGGGAGTCACTAGAGAAGAGGTGTGAGGGTAATCCTAGGGTTCGACGAAAGCGTATGGAGCTGTTGAAACAACAGTTTGTGATTTTCAAGGCATTAAAGGATGAACAGCTGGATGATACCATCACCCGGTTCTATCATCTGTTAACGGAACTTGAAATTCACGGGATTGAGTATACTGACACCGACAAGAACAATAAGCTTCTTGATGCCTTACCAGCCAAATGGGCTATGTATGTGGCAATGATAAAGCTTAACGAGGATAAGTACTATACCCAATCTCTGGAGGATATTGTGGGATCGTTGCGAGCCTATCATTTCGAGCTACTGAAGGCCGAAACTGATTACGAACAAGTCCAGGATCCAGCGATGTATTTTGGAAAATCAACAAAACCTTCAGCGACCGCCGATCTGAAGACTGCTACAGCGTTTTTCACCGGAGAAACGTCGTCACTAGCAGAGTCTGATGACACACTGAACAGAGCGTTCTTAGGTTTAGGAAGATCAGAAGAACAGCAACCTCAAGCAGCACAGGCGACGACATCTCAGAGCTATTCTAAGATGCCCATGAGCGCGAAATCAGCGGAAGAACATTTGAATCTACTTGCTTCATTTGTGGCCGCATACGGGAACTGCGTTCAAGGGAAAATTAACGATCCTGCTCTCTGGGATGAAGACTACGAACAGGTCGACCCTGATGATCTTGAGGAAATGGATCTTAAATGGCAACTGGCCATGGTAACCCAACGTGTTAAGAGATTCATCAAACGAACTGGGAGGAATCTGACAATGAACAATACGGGGATTGGATTTGATAAGTCCAAGGTCAAGTGCTACAACTGTCAAGGTCTGGGACACTTCGCCAGAGAATGTCAGAGACCGAAGGTAGAGACGTACCAAGGGCAGAGTCAGCATCAAGGACAGTATCAGACTCAGTCTCAACAACGGTACCTTCCGAGTTCATCTGCCAGTCAAGCAAATCTAGCTGGTCTATTGTCGAACGTCACATCAGACAGATAGCTAGATGTAACTATGACTGGAGTTCACATCCGGAATCAAATGCTCGGGCTTTTATGGCTGAAGTCACGGAGAATGGATGTGCAGGGGAAGAGCAGACCACAAGGGACAGCAGTCCGATGTGGGTGGAGAAGACGAATGATCAGACGGTTCTGGAGTATGCTGCTCAGATGGCCAACGTGGAATCTGATAACTCAAAGGTTAGTCTGACTTACTCTCTTTTTCATGAATTATGCTTGTTATGTGTTACTTCTAATGATAGGTTAAATCTAGTCTTAGAATCACATCAAACAATAACTGCTCAAAATGAGTCTTTAAAAGTTGAAAATGCTAGCCTAAACGATATTAAACAAGATCTTAAGGAAAAACTAAAGGCTGATGCTCAAGATGTAATAGTTCTGAAAGACAAACTGAGTGAGCAGTGTGTTAGGTTAGAGCTTATGTATGAGCATGTCGAGGCCTTGACCAAAAGTCTTAAGGACAAAGACATAGAGCTAGCTGAAACAAAGGTAAAGGTAGCAGAGGCCAATAGTAAGCTAGAGAAGTTTAGGAATTCAAGCCTGAACCTAGGAAAAGTTTTAGATGCTCAACGTCAATCTAAAAAGCCTGTAGGTCTAGGATTTCACGAAATTCCTCCACCTTTTAATGCAAACTATGTGCCTCAACCTCAGGAGAAAACTGATAAATCAGTAGACTTAGAGGACTTATCTGCACCTATATCTGAGCCTGTAGTAGAAAATACACCTAAGGTGACTAATACAACCGTCAAGGTTAAGAAAGACAAATTTGTGGCTTCCTCCAGTGAAACACCTACAGGAAAACAGAAAATTGATTTTAATGATCAGGACGATGAGCCAGTCGCAATAAGTGTACAAAAGGACAAAGACACTAGTGAGACACCTAAGTCTAAGGGCTCACAAAAGAAGCCAATAGACAAAATGTCATGCTTTAGATGTCACGAGAGGGGGCATGTAGCTTCTACCTGTCCACATAGGAAAGTTGAAACGACACCTAAGACAGTGAAGCTAGAACAGCCTAAACCCTCAACAAGTGTGGCGAGCACTAGTGGTTCTCAAAGTACCGAGAAAACTGTGCAGGCTGCACCAAAACAAGTTGTGAAACAAACACCGGTAAAAGTTGGACCAAAGGAAGTGGTTAGGACAAATTCACCGAATCGTGTCATTAATCAATCTAGGTCAGCACCTCAACAAGTCTATAGGAGCACAACACCTAGCAGGGCACACACTCCAGTTAGGTTACATACTCCCGTTAGACATTACGCACCGGTAAGAGCTCAGGGATCACAATCTGAAATGTTATATAATCGGAATTATTCGAGAGCTCCACAACAAATGCCTACTCAAAGGCAAAGAGTGAATTTACATCACTCGGCACCACAACAAACTCCTGTTCAACGACCCAAGTCACCTGAAAGGCGAGATGGGTATTTGAAAGAGTTTAAGTATGTGGACGAGAATGGTATAACCAAGTCAGTTATGGCTTGGGTTCCCCGTGATAACTAACCTATTTTCTTTCATGTGTAGGAGATTACCACAGGTCTAAACAACAAATGGTTCGTCGACAGTGGATGCTCCAGGCATATGACAGGGGAACAAAGTCTACTTACAGACTTCAAGAGTGGGAATAGGGGATTTGTATCATTCGCGGGTAATAAAGGATGAACTATCACGGGAACTGGAGAAGTCACTAATGGGACGATTACATTGGATCAAGTTTATCACGTTGATAAACTGGTTCATAATCTCATTAGTATATCTCAAATCTGTGATAGGAAGAATTCAGTACTTTTTACTGACACTGAAGCGTTAGTGCTAAAACCGGGATTCAAGATACCTGAAGATTGGATATTGATGCGGGCACCAAGGAAGAATGACTTGTACATGCTCGATATGAACAAGCCGGATACTTCGATGGGTCCGATCTGCTTGCTATCAAAGCTTCGGAAACGGAATCAGTGTTGTGGCACAGACGCATGGCTCACTTGCACCTAAGAAAGATGAACTACATAACGAAGAATGGGTTGGTGCAAGGTGTGCCTATGAAGAGCTTTCAGTTCGAGGACAAGTGTCTACCATGCAAGAAGGGCAAACAACATAAGAAGACACACAAGTCCAAGACGCAGAACTCCATAACCTCTACATTCGATTTGTTGCATATGGATCTCTTCGGTCCAATCAACAAAAGGAGTATAGGAGGTAGTTGGTTTTGTTTGGTTATCACTGACGATTACTCACGCTTTTCTTGGGTTTTCTTTCTAGGTACAAAGGACGAGACGGCTTCCAAGCTCATCGGGTTCTTAGACCAAGTGGAGAATTCCTACGGAACACGGGTTAAAAGGATACGTAGTGATAATGGAACTGAGTTCAAAAACACTGTAATTGGTGTATATTGCCTATTAAAGGGCATCGTGCATCAATTTAGTGCACCATATGAACCTCAACAAAATGGGGTGGCCGAACATAAAAACAGGAGCTGATTGAGGCAGCTAGGACTATGTTGTCGGATTCAAAGCTTCCTACCATGTTTTGGGGGGAGGCAGTGAATACCGCTTGTCACATTTTAAACAGGGTCCTAACTGTCAAATCTATGAACAAAACCTGTTATGAATTTTTGAATAAAAGGCCACCTAATTTAACTGGATTCGAACCGTTTGGGGTACCATGCACTCTTTTGCGTACAAAACATCGACCGAAGTTTGGTGAAAAGGCTGACGAAGGATACTTCCTAGGTTATGTGCCGAACTCACCAAACAAACGGGTTTTTAACAAAACGAATGGTACGGTTGAGATTGTGTATAATATTGAAGTCACAAGTTATACACATGAACCCCAAACAGGTCCGGAATGGATATTTGACTATGATAAGTTATTTGAGTCATTTAACATTCCTTTGGATGAAAATGCAGGTACAATCGAAAAGGACATGGCGACGTTACATCTGAATGACGAAGGTCATATCTTTCCGAGGACCACTTTTCAATCCACATCTGAGCCTACTGCGAATGAAGATGGATCTCCAGAAGTTACCAATCCAGAGGCACCTACCACTGAGAATCAGACTCAAGAAACAAGTTCCAACTCTGAGGAAAATGTCCATGAGGAGGAAAATGTAGAAACTGAGGTTGTTCCCCCATTAGGTGAAATAGGATCCAACTTACGAGATAATCTGACTGTTGACGAGATAGAGACCTCTAGGATCAACAAAAATCATCCTATAGAAAGCATCATAGGAAATCCTAACGAGGGTGTGAAGACTAGGAGTAGTTTAAATAACAACACTGTGTTGTTGTCGATGATAAATGACTCCGAGGCATATCATACCTGTCTCTATTCGTGTTTTATATCGCAAGTAGAGCCTAAGAATGTGCAAATGGCACTTAAGGATAACTCCTGGGTTGAAGCGATGCAGGAAGAACTTTCGCAGTTTAGGAAACTAGAAGTGTGGGAGTTAGTTCTATTACCTCGAGGAGAAGTTGCAATAGGAACAAAATGGGTATTTAAGTGCAAGAGAGACGATCGGGGTATAGTCACTCGCAACAAGGCTAGGCTAGTTGTAAAGGGTTTGAACCAAGAGGAGGGAATCGATTACAATGAGGTGTTTGCACCAGTAGCAAGGCTGGAAGCCATTAGGTTGTTTTTAGCTTTTGCCTCCTTCAAGGGCTTTAAGGTCTATCAATTAGATGTAAAGAGTGCTTTCCTCTACGGGAAAGTGAAGGAGCTGGTGTATGTAGAACAGCCGCCCGGATTTACAGATCCAAAATATCCTGATAGAGTATATCGCTTAGATAAGGCTCTATATGGATTGCATCAAGCACCAAGGGCATGGTACGAGACTCTATCCAACCATTTTTTAGAGAACGGGTTTGAATGGGGTAGGATAGATAGTACGCTGTTTGTTAAGAGAAAGGGAGAACATTTCATCTTGGTACAAGTGTACGTCGATGATATCATTTTTGGATCATCAGACGAGCAGATGTGCAAAGATTTCGAGAAGGTGATGAAGTTGAAATTCGAGATGAGTGTTATGGGAGAGTTGAATTTCTTTTTGGGGTTACAAGTTGACAGAAGAAGGATGGTATGTTTATCCATCAGACGAAGTATGTCTATGACATATTAGAGCGCTTCGGGATGGAAGGAACAAAATTGACTGCCCATTTCAGCACGCCGATTCAAGTGAATCACAATCTCGGTTCGGGTACTGAAAGTGATACCGATGTGGATCCGACGTTATATCGGGCCATGATTGGATCACTTATGTATTTAACTGTTTCTAGACCTGACATTATGTTTGCTGTATGTATTTGTGCTAGGCTTCAAGCGAATCCGAAGGAGATGCATATGAAAGCTGTGAAGCGGATTCTACGATACCTCAAGTCGAAACCGAAGCTGGGACTTTGGTATCACGCGGAGGGAGATCTAGAGTTGGAGGCATTCACGGATTCTGACTACGGAGGATGCAGCTTGACGCGCAAATCAACAACTGGAGGTTGTCAATTCCTAGGAGGGAGACTGGTATCCTGGCAATGCAAGAAACAGACGTCGGTAGCCGTGTCAACGTGCGAGGCCGAGTATGTTGCTGCTGGTAGTTGCTGCTCACAGGTTCTGTGGATACAACAACAATTGCGGGATTACGGTTTGGCTTACACTCAAACTCCAATTAGGATAGACTCCAATTAGGATAGACAATCAATCTACAATTGCTATAACTAACAATCCAGTTAAACACAGTAAAACAAAGCACATAGACATTAGGCATCATTTTATTCGTGATTGTGCTGAAAAGAACTTAATTTTATTGGTAAAAGTGGCAACGAAAGATAATAATGCAGATTTATTTACCAAAGCATTTGATAAGTCACGGTTTGAGTATTTAATTCAACTGAATGGAATGCGTAACTCAGAGTAATTTGACCTTAGTAGTAGTTTATTTTCTTTTATAGTTGAAGTATCTCTTTCTTTTTATAGTAAGTCTGCTAATTTAGGATAGTTTCTATTTTTGGTAAGTTTCTTTTTTTTAGTAAGTTAGTAGGTTATCTTCTTTTAGTGCTTTTTCTTATGAAAAACAAAAGAAAAAAGAGAGAAAATCAGAAAAATACAAAAAAAGAGAATATCAGAAAATGAGTTAAGTCTTAGAAACATAGGTTCAAAGTGACGAAAATTAGCACAGTCGTTACAAACTCTAAGTGTTTAGGCTTTCACACATAATGCAACTAAAATTTAAGTGTTATACTTTATTTTAGTTTGATGTGTTGGTAGGCATAATACATATAGGGAGTCTCAAGGCAAATAAAATATTCAAGAAAAAGTCAAACGTGTCACTAACTTAGATGTACGACCAATCGGTCTTAATTTTTATGTACAAGACATACAAACTTTGAGTCTAAATGAGGTATGCAAACTTTCTGGGGATGTATGGCAACATCAAATACATCTTAAAATGGAAAGAATAGAAATATCATACAAAATTGAGAGTCGAAAACATGCAACTCTGTTGTACGTAAGTACAGACCTGTTGCCTCTGTTTAGATTCGGGTTGGCAAGATATATCGCTTTGTTGTACGTCGGTACAGACCTGTCACCGCTATCTTGCTAACTTTAAGAATAAACCTTAAGTCAAACTACGACACTTTGTTGTATGAAAATACAGACCTGTGTCCGATGTTTGTCTTTTAAAGAGAGTTTGCAAATACCAACAAGTTAGAATCTTTGTATGTATGCCTTGATCATAACAGTATGTCTATGTCTGGGTCACGTAAGATAATTTCAAGATAAATAAAAATGCCAAGGGATATTCTGAAATGTAGAATGTTTAAAGGGGTAAATACCAACAATCAGCTAAAATGGGTATTTCACGACAAACAATCAAAGGAATCAAAAATTCCTAAGTGTGAAAGTTTAAGTACTGAAAGTGAGTATCTGACATCGCTATCTGATTGAATCTTTCTTTGACTATACTCATCAAAAATATTTTGTTTAGCGTTTAGCTTAGGTTGTATATTTTAATAAGTATAGCTTACGTCTAAGTTAAATTTTTGGTTAAAATTTTAAAATTTTGTTTCAACTTAGTTTTATTTTATTTTATTTAATTTTACCTTAGTTTATTTTATTTCAAAGTTATTTTACCTTAGTTTATTTTATTTCATTTTATTTTATTTTTAACTTAGGAAAAAGGTCAAAAATTATTGAGGGTGCATTAACAGTTGGATAAAATAAACACTGCGTGAAAAATCTTGTGCTTAGGGTAAAAGATTTGGCATAGTTTATCTTGTTACACAATACCGTTGAAAAGGTTGAAAAAGTTGAAGTTATTTCAAGATTTTCGAAATTTTTCTAAGTGTTGGTGTAATTCGAGTTTAGTTTAAACTCGAAACTGGGTAGAATCGAATCTGTCAGTAGATTCGAATGTGACCATAGATTCGAAGGTAGATGTTATAAATAGGTAACAGTACCAGTCATTACTTCTATCTGTTTTCGAATCTACTTCCTCGAATCTATTTGGCGACTTCGAATCTACGTCCTCGAATCTATCATTTTCCACATAACCGACAATTTGTCGAGTTTCTTGCTTGGTGTTTCGATTCTACTGATACTTCTAGGTATAATCAACAAGGTTATACAAGATTTGAGTAGTTTAATACACCATCTAAGCCAAAATCATTGTTTTTTTTAAGGTTTATGGGTCTAAATCGTGTTTTCCAAAATTACAACGTTTGGACCGATAAATAGTCAAATTAATTACACATATCTGTGATTAGTAACTAGTAGGACTAATGAATGTAATTTTCTGAGTCCAAAAAGGTTAAAATCATGGGATTTGTTGTTGAGTAGGGCCGACGATTTCGAATCTGTTCCAGACGTTTCTCGAGTCTGTCAGTAAACTCGAGAAGGACACTAGATTCGAATGTGTCATCAAACTCGAAAAGGGGGTTTATTCGAATCTGTTTAATTCAAATCTGTCATTTTATTTGAAATAGTTAATTTGAATTTTATTAAACTTGTAGAAATTCTTTTGTGTTGGATTTTGTACTTAATCAAGTTCAAAATAAACCAAATTTGAATTTAGGCAAGTTTATTGATTTTTAGTAATTCTAATAATTTATCTATTGTGCAGATATGGCTGTTCGAGTTTTTGTGCAGAAGCATAATATGGTCATTCCCCCCGACCATCATATCCCTGAGGCGCAGGGTTTTCGACAAATGTTGGATTTCCTAGTAGAGTCTAGGATTGCATTTGCCTTATCCCATAACATTCAGATTGTCCTTCCCTATGTTCGCCAATTTTATGATCATCTTCAGGTGGACTGCTCTGTCACCCCGACAATGCTGAGGACAAGAATCGCAGGGCAACCGTTGGTGTTCTCTGTCGATATGCTGCGTCAAGTGTTGCAGCTAGGCTCTCAGGAAGAGGAATCTGGGCCTATCGATTTTCCTCTGAGTATTAGGCAAGCGGCCTTTCAAAGAATGGGTTACAGCCTAGATGTTACAAAGACTTCTTATATGAAGAGCGGGCTTATTGGCCAATGGAGATTCTTGGCTCATGTTTTCATGGTTTGTTTCGCGGCAAATAAAGCTGGTTTTGATTACATCGTCTCGAAGATCCAGTCTGGGATGATCGCTTTACTGTATAATCGACCATTCAGCTTTTCTCAGATGTTTTTCTCAGAATTCGTTCATCAAATTTCGGCTCCAGAGCAGCAACAATTTCTGTTGTATCCTCGATTTATAATGATGCTCATCAGGCATTTCTTGCCGAATTTGCCACACTTGAATGAGATTCAAAGCGTAGCAGTAATGGATAAGAGGATTTTTGCTGATTGCTCCTCACACAGAGGAAAGTTGGCGGTTCCAGTTGAGCGACCGATGTTTGGCGCTGTCTTGGATAGGAATTTTGAAGCCCCGGATACTGCCAACTGGGCAGGGGAAGTTGAAGTTCAACCTAGACAACCACAACAACAACAACAACAACAACCACAGCCACCGCGAGCACAACAACAAAGGCGAAGACAAAGAGCCACTGCGAGTCAGACTCAGGCGTCTAGGCCTTCTACAAGTCAGCAGCCAGAGATACAAGAAGCAGGGCCTTCGAATGTCCCAAGTGAAGCTGATCAGTTGTGCCAGACTCTAAATGAAATTTGGGAAGCAGGACCTAATGCCAATGAAGAAATATCTGCAGCATTGGTGGGAGAATTACTTGAGCCTCCAGAGGGAGAAGAAGATGTGCTGAGGGATGTTGATGAATATGCACCAGAGCAGACTGGTAATGACTTGTCATCATCAGCTACCGAATCAGAAGAGATGGAGGAGTTAGAGGTTGACGCACCAGAGTCAGTATCTACTGAACCAGCAGTACGGATAGAGACTTATGGATCCAGATTAGTGTTTATTAATGAAGAGGTTTCAAGGAGGCGCGCATCAAGAGAGTCTGATGAATCCGATTTTGAAGAAGAAGAGATTGCTCCTTTAGTGACAAGGCAACGGGCCAAGCGTCACAGATTCATGCAAGGATCATATTCAGCCTCTGCAGAACAACCAGAAATTCCCCAACATCATGAACCTCAAACCACCATTCCACCACCACCACCTCAAGATGAACCATATATCCCATCACCGTTCATTCCAACTCCGATACAGTCCATTCCATTAACCTCATCCTCATACGCCGACAATGAAAGATTTCAACAGCTTAAAGCTCGTATTGACTTCCAACATATCCAAATCTTAGGCCTAACAAAGGCAATCGGTGAGATTCAGACTCATAATGCAAATCTTGATAAAGAGAATGCCGATTTGAAGAAGATTGTGGAACAAGTTCAGGAAGAGAATATAGAGCTAAAGACGTTTGTCGCTGATCAGGCAGCCGAGCTAAGGACGATGCGCTCCCTAGTTGAGCAATTAATGAAAAATTTACAGGCTCAGGGGGAGACATCGTGCCGAGATCAAGAAGTACAGAGGCCAAGAGATGATGATGAAGAAGATAACCAAGGCAATGATCCCAACTCTCAAAGACAGGATGAGCCAGTAGATTTTTCTGCTGCTCAGGCTGCTCAATCTCAGGGGGAGCCAAGTCAAGCAGGACGAGAAGTAGGAGAAGCTAGTTCATCTAAGCCTACGGATTTTGAGATTAGTGAGATGATTGATGCTCTCATGGATCTTGATGAGGATCCGATGGATTTGGGTTTTGATTTTGAAGATGAAGAGCTAGAAGAGGGTGAGTTTGTGCCTGAAGAGATAGTTGACTGGAAATCAGATGACGAGGTATGTGCTGATGAGGACGATGAAGCTGATGAGATCGTCGTGCAGCAGAATCCTATCACTGATACATATGTAATAGACGGGAATGATATTGTTAACGTAGAAGTTGTGAATGCTGCGTTAAATGTTCAGCCATCAGTAGAGGAACCTGCCAGAGAACTAACGAACGAAGAAAAACGAAAGTTGTGGTTCAGAGCTGAACAGAAAGAATTAGAGCTGAAAAAGAATATGAGGGTGCCAGGGACTGGAAAGCTATCTGGAAGCATATTAAGCTGGTTCTTTGATCGAGAACTGCAGCTATTCATAATCAAGAGAAAAGACGGGCTCCAGTACCTGAGGCGAACTCTGAAAGCATTCAATTCACTGCCAAAGATCGAGATCAAGGCGTTAGCATCGAAAGAACTGATTAATATTGGCAATGATCCCTACGCAGATGTAATTGCTAGAATCATAAGGAAAGAGGGAAGATCAAGGAAATTTGAACGCCTGAATCCAAGGGTTGGAAAAAGAGTAGAAGATCCTTCTCATATTGATCCTCTAACTGGGCGACCTTGGATGAAGATTCAATATAAACCCGTAAGGTGTCTAAGAAAGGTGCCGCTCAAACCTATGCCACAAAACGTCATGAAGAATCTGAACTGGTGGTATGTGGATGATACTGGAGAAGCGGTAATGGAAGATTTTGAAGAAAAAGTTTCTTAGAGTCTACGATCCTCTTCACCTAGTAAACCTTTCTAGAGATGACCTTCAAATTCTTGTTGGTACATTCAGTGTGACGACAGCAGTCTAGTTTTGTTATTGATAAGACATGTTCTTAGGTGATTTTTGAATACAAGGCTTGGCATTCGAATCTGTGATAGATTCGAATGCAGCCATAGATTCGAATTGTTTAAGGCTTGGGATTCGAATCTGTGATAGATTCGAGTCTAGCCTTAGATTCGAATGGGCTAGATTCGAGACTGTCTATATGGACAGACTCGAATGGGCTTTGGGCCAGATTCGAGGTTGGCCCACAACAGACTCGAATCAGGGTCTATAATTAGGGATAGACTCGAATAATTAGAGGACTTTTTGCAGAATTCGTGAGGAATTAAGCAAGAGGCGATCTCGAGTTTATCAGCTAGGTGAGTGCCGTTTTGGAGAGAATTAGTACGTAGGATCGTTCGTGTGTCGTTCGTTCAGCGTCTAATAGTCTCCGTGTTTCCGTTGGTTGAGAGTTGTCCGTCTAACCGTCAACGAGGATTCCGCACTCGTTCACGGATCTGCGTCTAGATAGATCTTGCAGTGGTAGACCTTACAAGTGGTATCAGAGCCTACGGAGTGTTCTTGGTGTTCTTCGTGTTCATCAGATACATTCTAGGTTTCTTGACGCTAGTTGGACGGTTTTGCTCTCAAAAACGTGTTTCTGAGCTTAGCAAATTCATATTCGGGAAACACTTTGTCGTTTTTCACGTTTTTGGTCGAAATCATTATTTTTCTTTTGAAAAATAGTGGTTTAATCTGTAAAACGTCAAAAAATCAAAGTGTTAGCCGTTTTTCGAGTTTGCGGCGCTCGAATCTATAGGGGTAATTAGGGTTTCACTTTAGTCTCGAGTCTAACCTAAATACGCTCCTTTCGAGTCAATTTCAGTGTGTTTCGAGTCTACTTTGTTTCGAATCTGTTACTACATTCGAATTGGATCTCGAGTCTGTGTTGTTTCGAGTTTATTTCGAGTTTGTTACTGTTTCGATTCTGTTCTTCGAATCTGCTAGACATTCGAATCTACTGAAGCCTTCGAATCTAAGGACCATTGAATCTAAGGAGTTGTTCGAATCTGACATTCATTTCGAATTTAATTGACTTTTAAGACTTAATCGAATTTAATCTCAACAGATTTAATATTAATTAGTTTTGAATCTATCTAGATTCGAATAAGTTAGTCTAAATCAGTTTCGAATTAAATTAATTAAGTTCAAATTCAATTTGTTTCAGAAAAGATGTCAAACCTTCAGAAATTCCTTGAGATGGATCACGAAGTTGGGAAGGCAAATGCACCGCCAAAGCTGATGAAAGTTGAGGACTATTACTGGTGGAAGGACAGATTTACGGATTTTGTACGATTCAACGATATGCGCATGTGGGTGTGCATAGATGAAGGGTACATTCCGCCAGTATCTGAAGTTGAAGGCCGTCAAAAGGTCTTGTCATACCAGATGATGAAAGAGGATGACAAGTAATTATTTGAAGCCGAAAACAAAGCTTTTTCTTTAATCCGAATGGCGTTACCGCAAGATATTCTACACACATTCCGGACTCAGAGGACATCAAAAGAACTTTGGGAGTCGCTTGAGAAAAGGTGTGAGGGAAATCCTCGGGTTAGGAGAAAGCGTACAGAGCTGTTAAAACAACAGTTCGCCATCTTCAAGGCGTTAAAGGATGAACAATTGAATGATACTATCACTCGGTTTTATCATCTATTAACAGAGCTTGAAAGTCACGACATTGAGTATAGCGACACAGAAAAGACTAACAAGCTTTTAGATGCCTTACCCGCCAAATGGGCGATGTATGTGGCTATGATTAAGCTTGATGAGGATAAGTACTATACTCAATCGTTGGAGGATGTAGTGGGAACGCTGAGGGCGTATCATTTTGAGTTATTGAAGGCTGAAACGGATTATGAACAAGTCCAAAATCCGGCAATGTATTTCGGAAAATCAACACCTTCAGTGACAGCTGATATGAAGACAGCTACAGCGTTTTTCACAGGAGAAACTGCGTCACCAGCTGAGCCAGAGGAAGCACAATGTAGAGCTTTCATAGGGTTTAGTGGACCGGATGAACAGCCACAAGCATCTACTTCAGGATCATCGTCTCAGGGATACACAAAAATGCCAATGAGTACTAAAACTGCAGAGGAGCAACTGAAGCTTCTAGCATCGTTTGTAGCGGCTTACGGGAATTGTATTCAAGGGAAAATAATTGATCCAGCTTTATGGGAAGAAGATTATGATCAGGTGGATCCGGATGACTTGGAACAAATGGACCTACAATGGCAATTGGCTATGGTCACACAGAGATTGAAAAGGTTCATGAAAAGAACAGGAAGAAGTATGAGTGTGAACAATGTAGGACTCGATAAGTCAAAAGTTAGATGTTATAACTGTCAGGGGTTGGGACACTTTGCGAGAGAGTGTCAAAGACCTAAGATTGATAATCATCAGAACTTAGGACGTCAGCATTTAGCCAGTTCAGGGAATCAAAGATCAGGGAATCAGGGTTCAGTGGCTGGTTTTCTTGCTAATGTGGGGTCTAACAGACAGTTAGATGGCACATATGATTGGAGTACACATCCAGAGACTAATGCTAGAGCCTTCATGGCTGAAGTCACAGAGACTGGAAGTACGGGAGCAGAAGAGGAAGAGAAAGAGGATACACAGTTTTCTGATTTAGAACCTTTGGTGCTGGAAATTGCTGAGGAGCTAACTACGCTGGAGTTTGCAGCTCAGATGGCCAATATCAAATCTGATCGGAAACAGGTAATTCTAAACTCTTCTACTTTTCATGATTTATGTGCTTTATGTACTACTTTGAATGATAAATTGAATTTAGTACTAGAAACATATTCATCTATGACTGCTCAAATTCAATCCTTAAAATCATATAATGCTAATTTATTAGACATTAAGGAAGATCTTCAGGCCAAACTGAGAAATGATGCTCAAGATTTCCTAGTTCTGAATGACAAATTGATTGAACAAAGTGTCAGGAATGAACTACTTTATGAGCATGTAGAGTCACTGACCAAAGAGATCTCTCTTAGAGATAAGGAATTAGCTGAGTCTAGTACTAAGGTTGATGAGGCCAATAGCAATCGTGTACCTACTGCTCAGGATGAGACCAATGATATGGTTAACTCAGAGGTAGTCAAGGTAACTGAGTCCTATGAAGTATCTTCAATTACTCCTCAGGTTAGACAAACAGTACAGTGTGTTCAGTCTAGTTGTAATTCAAACCTAGAAGAGGAAAATACTGTAAGCAATGTTAATAAAGGGGAGTTAAAACAAGCTGTTGATACAGACAATCAGGGTATTAGTAAGACACCTAGGTCAAAGAGTGCCTATAAGAAATCTATTGACAAGATGTCTTGCTTTAAGTGTCATGAGAAAGGACATGTTGTTTCAGGTTGTCCCTACAAAAAGTCAGAGTCTTCATTGAACATAGGGAAACAAGAGCAGCAAATCTTAAAAAAAATCCAACAGATTCTCAATCAAAAATCCAAGTCACCTGAAAGGAGAGATGGGTATTTGAAAGAATTCAAGTTTGTGGATGAGGATGGTATTACCAAGTCAGTCATGGCTTGGGTCCCCCGTGATAACTAACTTTTCTTGTTTAGTGTGCAGGAGTTAGCTACAGATCCTAATGACAAATGGTTTATGGATAGTGGTTTCTCTTGATACAGGACAGGGGTACAAAGGACGAAACAGCAGGTATGCTTTCTGGGTCCTTAGACCAAAGTGAGAAGTTATAAGGGAAACATGTAAGGTGTGTCAATTGTGTCAGTCTGTATAAACAATGCGAATCTAGTCACAAAAGCATTTGTTAGTTCATGCTTTGGGTTGTTAGTTCAACTGAATGGCATGTGTAATCCAAAGTAACTTGACCTTAGGCTATTTTTTTTATAGTAAATTAGTAAGTTACTTTATTAGCTTATTATTATTTATGAAAATCAAAATAAAAAAAAAAAAAAGAGAAAACCATAAAAAAATCAAAAAAAGAGAATATCAGAAAATTGAGTTAAGTCTTAGATGCATAGGTTCAAAGTGACGAAAATTAGCACAGTCGTTACAAACTCTAAGTGTTTAGGCTTTCACACATAATGCAACTAAACTCTAAGTGTTATACTTTATTTAGTTTGATGTGTTGGTAGGCATAATACATATAGGGAATCTCAAGGCTAATAAAATATTCTAGAAAAAGTCAAGCGTGTCACTAACTTAGATGTACGACCAATCGGTCTTAATTTTTATGTACAAGACATACAAACTTTGAGTCTAAATGAGGTATGCAAACTTTCTGGGGATGTATGGAAACATCAAATACATCTTAAAATGGAATGAATAGAAAAATCATATAAAACTGAGAGTCGAAAACATGCAACTCTGTTGTACGTAAGTACAGACCTGTTGTCTCTGTTTAGATTCGGGTTAGCAGATATGTCGCTCTGTTGTACGTCAGTACAGACCTGTCACCGCTCTCTGCTAACTTTAAAAATAAACTTTAAGTCAAACTAAGACACTTTGTTGTATGAAAATACAGACCTGTGTCCGATGTTTGTCTTTTAAAGAAAGTTTGCAAATACCAACAAGTTAGAATCTTTGTCTGTGTGCCTTGATCATAAAAGTATGTCTATGTCTGCGTCACGTAAGATAATTTCCTGATAAATAAAAAGGCCAAGGGATATTCCGAAATGTAGAATGTTTAAAAGGGGTAAAATACCAACAATCGGCTAAATAGGTATGTCACGACAAACAAACAAAGGAATAAAAAATTCCTAAGTGTGAAAGTTTAAGTACTGAAAGTTAGTATCAGACATCGCTATCTGATTGAATCTTTCTTTGACTATTCTCGCCAAAAATATACTATTTAGTGTAGGTTAGAGTAGCTTAAGTTTAAAATTAATTTTATTTTATTTTATTTTTTATCTTCAGTAGGATAAAGGTCAAAGTTTCTAAGGATGCATGATTGGTTGAATAAACAAATATTGCGTGAAAATCTGTTGCTTAGTGTGATTGGTTCTGCAAAGGTTGTAAACCTCCATTACATGAAAAAGTTGAAAAAGTTGAATTTTATTCAAAGATTTTCAAAATTTTCATTTAAGTGTTGAAAAAGTTGAAAATTGTTCAAAGTTTTTCAAAACTTACGAGGTTGGGACTATTTAAACAAAGGTAATGATAGTTTCTCTCGAACTTAGTTCTCGTGTTTGGTTTATGCTATAAACCTTCAAAAACTTTAAGTAGGAGAGTTTCATTTTATCTTTATCGTTGAATAATGATTTTAATGTCCTACTAACATCTAATGACTTGTTTCATGTGTTGATTAAGTCTATACAGTGTTAGCCTTGAATTATTCACAGAATTACAGATTCTTCAACTGACAAAGGCGATTTGTGAACTTCATGCCAAGTTGGATCAGACAGAGACTGATCAGTAGCAGCAGATTGCAAATCTGGAGGCTATATTGGCATCTGGTTGAAAGATCATCCATCTCAGGGGGAGAAATAGTAGAGAGTGGAGAAATCGTAGAGAAGCTGTCCTTCGAAAAAGATAAGTCAAAGAAGATAGCTCGAATAGTGAGCGGGCAGATCTTTCAAGACAGTAGTGAGCTGGCAGATCTTTCAAATATTGGCTCTCACTGCTGATCCTCAGGGGGAGTCAGTGTTCGAAGCTACTGACAATAGGAAAGACAAGGATTCAGAGACAACTGAAGTAACTGAAGACATGGTCTGACCGGAGCATTGTCAGAGTAATTGAAGATGACTTAGAACTTTTTCCGAAGTGTTATGAATGCATCACTCGATGAAGGTGTTATGAATGATGATCAGAATGGGATAGATCTAGAGATGCAGAAGATTGCTCTAAATGATGAATCAGATTCTGAAGTTAGAAGTGACTGATTTAGCTTAGAAGGACCGTATAATCTAGGAAGACAATTCTGGGCTGAGGTGTTTGCAAAAACTGTCAGAAGAAAGGGTCGTACTGCAGATTTGAGAGGTTAGTCTAACAGGTATTAGAAGCGCTGTGGTTTAAAGGAACGTGGACTAAGTTAGAGAAGCGATTCAGAATCATCAGTCATGGATAACGAGGAGAAAGGGTGATCTCGACACTCATTGTCATTAAAGCAAATAGTCTATCAAGATCAATGAACAAAATCTAGAAGCTATCGTCAAGGGGGAGTCTGTTGGTACATTCAGTGTGACGACAGCAGTCTAGTTTTGTTATTGATAAGACATGTTCTTAGGTGATTTTTGAATACAAGGCTTGGCATTCGAATCTGTGATAGATTCGAATGCAGCCATAGATTCGAATTGTTTAAGGCTTGGGATTCGAATCTGTGATAGATTCGAGTCTAGCCTTAGATTCGAATGGGCTAGATTCGAGACTGTCTATATGGACAGACTCGAATGGGCTTTGGGCCAGATTCGAGGTTGGCCCACAACAGACTCGAATCAGGGTCTATAATTAGGGATAGACTCGAATAATTAGAGGACTTTTTGCAGAATTCGTGAGGAATTAAGCAAGAGGCGATCTCGAGTTTATCAGCTAGGTGAGTGCCGTTTCGGAGAGAATTAGTACGTAGGATCGTTCGTGTGTCATTCGTTCAGCGTCTAATAGTCTCCGTGTTTCCGTTGGTTGAGAGTTGTCCGTCTAACCGTCAACGAGGATTCCGCACTCGTTCACGGATCTGCGTCTAGATAGATCTTGCAGTGGTAGACCTTACAATTCTACATGCTCATAAGATCTCTAGTGACACTCATATGGATGGTGAGACTAGGAAATATGAGAATGTAGTTAAAGTTTGTATTGAAAAAGGTTTGTATGCTGTAAGTAGTTTGAATAAATAATAAACAAAGTTCTTAATCAAATGTGTGAATTATTAGAAGCTATCGTCAAGGGGGAGTCTGTTGGTACATCATGTGTGACGATAGCAGTCTAAGTGATCTAACATTGTGATTTAGCAAGTATATGTTATATATGTTTATGTATGGTTGATTTTTATTATTGTGTGTGTGTTTGAACTTGATGTAACGTATTACAAGAAGTTCAAACATAAAGATCAAAGATAAAATCAATCATAAGGTAAAAACATAAGTTTCAATACTAAGTTGAGTATGTGAAATAGTAGATTCGAATTATATAAGGTTTGACATTCGAATCTGTGTCAGATTCGAATGTGATCCTAGATTCGAATGTAGGCAGATTCGAGAGTGTCAGTGAGGACAAACTCGAATGGGCCTTGGGCCGGATTCGAGTTTAGCCCATGACAGACTCGAATTAGCCTCTATAATTAGGGATAGACTCGAAATATTATTAGACTTTTTGCAGAATTCGAGAGTGATTAAGCAAAAGGCGATTTCGAGTTTATCATCAGTGTTAGTGCCGTTTCGGAGAGAATCAGTTCGTAGGAGCGTTCGTGTGTCGTTCGTTCAGCTTCTGATAGTCTCCGTGTTTCTAGGTGAGCGTTGTTTCCGTCTACCCGTTAACGAGGATTCCGCACTCGTTGACGGTTCTGCGTCTAGATAGATCTGTTAGTGCAAGACCTTACAGTATACGGGGCAGGTATTATCAATACCATACCCGTCCCATCCCCCGTTTAACTTAATCGGGTTCGGGAAAACCCGCCCCGTTTAGATCGGTTTTCGATTTTCCTCGTCGGGTTCGGTTTTTTTTTTGCCATCCCTACACATTAGGTATGAACTACCTCTCTTATAATTGTGATAATTATGTGCATGAGTTGAGATAAAGTAAGAGTATGAGATGAGATCCACCCAAGTTGTACACGATGGGTTATCGTGGAGACCAGGGTTCGCGATGGGTTATCGTGGGATTTGATATCCGCGATGGGTGCGAGAGGTGATATCCGTGATGGGTAATCGCGGGAGCTGATATCCGCGACGGGTTATCGCGGGAGCTGATATCCGTGATGGGTTATCGCGGGAGCTGATATTCGCGCTGGGTTAGCGCAGGGGCCGAGGACTACGATGATTTATCGTGGAGGTCGCTGTCCACGATGGGTTATCGCGTGGACTGGTATCGCATGGGCTAAGTAGCCCCACCTAGCCCTGTGTAGGGTTACCATATATATGACAGGGTTTATAGCCTGGTCGCTCATGTGCTTTATTTTGTGGCTAACCCACTGCTGTGTGCAGTCTGTTAGTAGTGGGGAGGGTTCCCCACCAGGGATGGGATTCCCAGTGTGATTGTGGGGAGACGTCCTCACCAGAGACGTGACTCTCAGTGTTTTTGGATCTCATGCTCCGTGATGGAGGTACCAGGGATGAGGTCAATGTGTGTAGATGAGAGTTGGGTTGCATTTATCTGCCATGTGTTATGTGCTGTGTGATTGGGTTTGCATTTATGCTGTTGAGTGTAACCCTTGTGTACTCACGAGTTGTCATAGCTTATGTATTCGACTCTATATGTGTATCTCAGGGGGTCAAAGATCGGGTTAGCAATGGTGGACCGATGTAAGGGATGATGATTAGCACGGGGATTTCTGCCTGTGACAACGTGTGGGCTACCGATCCCGTATGATTCAGTGATCTAGTAGATGAGATCAGTGTGTGTGTTTATAGATGTTAGATCGGAGTTGATTACATTGTGATTAATGTTTTAAATTAACAGTGTTCGCCTGTTATCCTATGACTCATGTGTTATGAGCTATATGCGTTATTGTCACATGTGTATCGTAAATGAGGTGACATTTTGGTGGATTTCGAGGGTGTTACACGTAATAAGTAAGGTTTATATATTTTTTTAAAGATTGAGATATTTTTGAGATATTAAAATAAGAGAATTAAAAAGACGGTGTTTTGAATTTTTAAATTATTTAATAATAATTAGTTAGGTATTTAAACATATACAAGAGAATGTTTTGAATTTTTTAATACTTTAATTGATAATTGTTAGAGTTAGTGTGTCAACATGACATAAACTATCACAACATGGCCAGTATTATAAAACACCTTACGGTTAACCGTTGAACACAAACTGAGCAGGAAGCACCTAATATTAAGAAATGATATGTAGTATCATTTAAATAGATATTATGGATATTAGTAACCCTAATTGATCATTAGATGTTCAATTAGAAGGGTTAAAGGTGTTTAAATTAATCATATGATGATTAATTCAACAAAGACTAAACTTGTGGAACTAAAAGTGTCATATAGCCAAAGTTGACATCAAATTCGGTTTTGATGGGATAAATATCATATTTATCATAATAATTCTCTCATAATTCGTTATGAATATTATCTAGTAAGTTTGTTGTACTTGATAATAGATAAGTAGTTGGCATTATCCTTAATGAGTTAGATTTCAACCATAACTCTAGGTTTATGTTGGCTTATAAATAGAGGGCTTAATGGCTTATTCCCTTCATCATGGCCATCCAATACACTCCTACGAGTGACTCAAATTAGTCTTTGAAAGCCTAAATGTAACACCCTACTTTTACTACTAATACCACATAGGACTTATAGTCCACGTCACCCAATATAAACATCATCATCAAGTGTAAACAGCTAAATAACTACTAATTATCCACATCAAGCATAGAGGTCACGATGAAACGAGAGCCAACCCCCGTTAGTAAAGTCTGTTAACCACAACCAGATCACAGGTTACAGTCATCCAAAATTATAACTGGCGGCTACGCCAAACCACAAGACATAAAGACTAGTCACTGAAGTAGTCGCTACCTACTAGCCACGTGGCGGGTCTAGACTCATGCCCGCACTATCTCTAGCCTCTTGTCTCGTACTTGAGATGCACATGTAAAACAATTGTCAGCTGAAAGCTGGTGAGTTACTATAAACAACGTTAAAACAATTTATA
The DNA here is from genome assembly GCA_020465985.1 of Centrapalus pauciflorus. NCBI lineage: Eukaryota > Viridiplantae > Streptophyta > Magnoliopsida > Asterales > Asteraceae > Centrapalus > Centrapalus pauciflorus. The sequence goes on along the minus strand of JAANYP010009074.1, from coordinate 174,389 downwards.
AAACAGTTGGCACAATGTAAAAACTGATGAACAACTCTACGTGCGGCCGACAATAACAGCCCGACGCCTCATCGGGAGCGACCCAAGATAGCCTGCGTAGCCTGTTGGTACACCCTGTGTGACGATAGCAGTCTAAGCGATCTAACATTTTGGTTTAAGTAATATTCAAGATATTGGAAATTATCTAGTGTTTGATATATATGTTTATGTATGTTTGTGAGTTATTGAATGTGTGTTTGAACTTGATGTAACGTATTACAAGAAGTTCAAACATAAAGTTCAAAGATTAATTCAAGCATAAGTTAATAACATAAGTTTCAACACTTAGTTGTTTAATGTGAAATGCTAGATTCGAATTTATTTAAGGCTTGGCATTCGAATCTGTGATAGATTCGAATGTAGCCATAGATTCGAATATGACCAGATTCGAGAGTGTCTTTGTGGACAGACTCGAATGGGCCTTGGGCCAGATTCGAGTTTGGCCCACATCAGACTCGAATCAGGGTCTATAATTAGGGATAGACTCGAGATATTATGAGACTTTTTGCAGAATTCGTCAAGGATTAAGCATTAAGCGATCTCGAATCTATCATCAGTTTTCGTGCAGTTTCGGAGAGAATCAGCTTGTAGGATCGTTCATGTGTCGTTCGTTCAGCTTCTGATAGTCTCCGTGTTTCGTAGTTGAGAGTTGTTACCGTCTACCCGTTAATGAGGATTCCGCACTCGTTGACGGTTCCACGTCTAGATAGATCTGTGTTAGGTAGACCTTACAAGTGGTATCAGAGCCTTCATGGCTGAAGTCACAGAAACGGGGTGTGATGGAGAAGAGCAGACCACAAGGGAAAACAGTCCGATGTGGGTGGAAAAGACAGATGATCAGACAGTACTGGAGTTTCCTGCTCAGATGGCCAACGTGGAATCTGATAACTCAAAGGTTAGTCTAACTTACTCTCTTTTTCATGAATTATGTGTATTGTGTGTTACTTCTAATGATAGGTTAAATCTAGTCTTAGAATCACATAAATCCATAACTGCTCAAAATGAGAACTTAAAAATTGAAAATGCTAGTTTAAACGATATCAAGCAAGATCTTAAAGAAAAGCTTAAGGCTGATGCTCAAGACGTAATAGTTCTAAAAGACAAACTGAGTGAGCAGTGTGTTAGGATAGAGCTTATGTATGAGCACGTAGAAACCTTGACCAAAAGTCTTAAGGACAAGGACATAGAGCTAGCCGAAACAAAGGTAAAGGTAGCCGAGGCAAATAGCAAGTTGGAGAAGTTTAGGAATTCGAGCCTAAACCTAGGGAAAGTGTTAGATGCCCAAAGACAGTCTAAAAAGCCCGTAGGTCTAGGATTTCACGAAATTCCACCACCTTTTAATTCAAACTATGTGCCTCAGCCTCAGGAGAAAACTGACAAATCAGTAGACTTAGAGGCCACACCTGAACCTAAATCTGAACCTAGTGTTGAAAATACACCTAAGGAGGCTGACACAACTTTCAAGATCAAGAAGGTCAAATTTGTGACTTCCTCCAGGAAAACATAAATTGATTGGGCTGATCAGGACGATGAGCCAGTCGCTATAGATGTACCTAAGGATCAAGACACTAGTGAGACACCTAAGTCTAAGGGCTCACAAAAGAAGCCAATAGACAAGATGTCATGTTTTAGATGTCATGAGAGGGGGCATGTGGCTTCTACTTGTCCACATAGGAAAGTTGATACGACACCTAAGATAGTGAAGCCAGAACAGCCCAAACCCTCAACAAGTGTGGCGAGCACGAGTAGTTCTCAGAGTACCGAGAAAACTGTGCAGGCCGCACCAAAACCTGTTGTGAAACAAACACCGGTTAAGGTTGGACCAAAAGAAGTGGTTACGACAAATTCACCGAATCGTGTCATTAATCAATCTAGGTCAGCACCTCAACTAGTCTATAGGAGCACCACACCTAGCAGGTCACACACTCCAGTTAGGTCACATACTCCCGTTAGACATTATGTACCGGTAAGAGCTCAGGGATCACAGTCTGAAATGCAGTATAATAGGAATTATTCTAGAGCTCCACAACAAATGCCTACTCAAAGGCAAAGAGTGAATCTAAATCACTCGGCACCACAACAAACTCCTGTTCAACGACCCAAGTCACCTGAAAGGCGAGATGGGTATTTGAAAGAGTTTCAGTATGTGGACGAGAATGGTATAACCAAGTCAGTCATGGCTTGGGTTCCCCGTGATAACTAACCTATTTTCTTTCATGTGCAGGAGATCACCACAGGTCCAAACAACAAATGGTTCGTCGACAGTGGATGCTCCAGGCACATGACGGGGTAAAGAGGTCTGCTTACAGACTTCAAGGGTGTGAATAAGGGGTTTGTATCATTCGCCGGTAACAAAGGAGGAAATATCACTGGAACTGGAGAAGTCACTAATGGGACGATTACATTGGATCAAGTTTATCACGTTGATAAACTGGTTCATAATCTCATTAGTGTATCTCAAATCTGTGATAAGAAGAATTCAGTGCTTTTCACTGACACTGAAGCGTTAGTGCTGAAACCGGGATTCAAGATACCTGAAGATTGGATATTGATGCGGGCACCAAGGAAGAATGACTTGTACATGCTCGATATGAACAAGCCAGATACTTCGATGGGTCCGATCTGCTTACTATCAAAAGCTTCGGAGACGGAATCGGTTTTGTGGCACAGACGCATGGCTCACTTGCACCTAAGGAAGATGAACTACATAACGAAGAATGGACTGGTGCAAGGTGTGCCTCTGAAGAGCTTTCAGTTCGAGGACAAGTGTCTATCGTGCATGAAGGGCAAGCAACATAAGAAGACACACAAGTCCAAGACGTAGAACTCCATAACCTCAACATTCGATTTGTTGCATATGGACCTTTTCGGCCCTATCAACAAAAGGAGTATCGGAGGTAGTTGGTTTTGTTTGGTTATCACTGACGATTACTCACACTTTTCTTGGGTTTTCTTTTTAGGTACAAAGGACGAGACGGCTTCCAAGCTCATCGGGTTCTTAGACCAAGTGAAGAATTCCTACGGAACAAGGGTTAAACGACTACGTAGTGATAATGGGACAGAGTTCAAAAACACTGTAATTGGTGTATATTGCCTATCAAAGGGCATAGTGCATCAATTCAGTGCACCATATGAACCTCAACAAAATGGGGTGGCCGAACGTAAAAATAGAACATTGATTGAGGCTGCAAGGACTATGCTTTCGGATTCAAAGCTTCCTACCATGTTTTGGGGGGAGGCAGTGAATACCGCGCGCCATATTTTAAACCGAGTCCTTACAGTCAAATCTTTGAACAAAACATGCTATGAAATTTTGAATAAACGGCCACCTAATTTAACTGGATTCGAACCGTTTGGGGTACCATGCACTTTATTGCGTACAAAACATCAACCGAAGTTTGGTGAAAAGGCTGACGAAGGATACTTCCTAGGTTATGTGCCGAACTCACCAAACAAACGAGTTTTTAACAAAACAAATGGTACTGTGGAGATTGTGTATAACATTGAGGTTACAAGTTATACACATGAACCCCAAACTGGTCCTGAATGGTTATTTGACTATGATAAGTTATTTGAGTCATTTAACATTTCTTTGGATGATACTGCAGGTACAATCGAAAAAGACATGGCGACGTTGCATCTAAATGACGATGGCCATATCTTTCCGAGGACTACGTTTGAATCCACATCCGAGCCTACTGCGACAGTAGATGGATCTCCAGAAGTTGCTGATCAAGAAGCACCTACCACTGAGAATCAGACTCAAGCATCAAGTTCTAACTCTGAGGAAAACGTCCGTGCGGAGGAAAATGTAGAAGCTGAGCCTGTTCCCCCATTAGGTGAAATAGGATCTAACTTAGGAGGCAATCTAAGGGTAGATGAGATAGAGACCTCCAGGATTAACAAGAACCATCCATTAGAAAGCATCATAGGAAATCCTAACGAGGGTGTGAGGACTAGGAGTAGTTTAAATAACAACATTGTGCTGTTGTCGATGATAAACGACTCCGAGGCATATCACACATGTCTCTATTCTTGTTTCATATCGCAAGTAGAGCCTAAAAATGTGCAAGTGGCACTTAAGGATAACTCCTAGGTTGAAGCGATGCAGGAAGAACTTTCACAATTTAGGAAACTAGAAGTGTGGGAGTTAGTTCCATTACCTCAAGGGGAAGTTTCCATAGGAACCAAATGGGTTTTTAAGTGCAAAAGAGACGATCGGGGTATAGTCACGCGCAACAAAGCTAGGCTAGTTGTAAAGGGTTTCAACCAAGAGGAGGGAATCGATTACAACGAGGTTTTTGCACCAGTAGCAAGGCTAGAAGCCATTAGGTTGTTTTTAGCTTTTGCATCCTTCAAGGGCTTTAAGGTATATCAGTTAGATGTTAAGAGTGCTTTCCTGTATGGGAAAGTGAAGGAGTTGGTGTATGTAGAACAACCGCCCGGATTCACAGATCCAAGATATCCAGAGAGAGTATATCGTTTAGATAAGGCTCTATATGGATTGCATCAGGCACCGAGGGTGTGGTATGAGACTCTATCCAACCATCTGTTAGAGAACGGTTTTGAAAGGGGTAGGATAGATAGTACTTTGTTTGTCAAAAGGAAGGGAGAACACTTTATTTTGGTACAAGTGTACGTCGATGATATTATCTTTGGATCATCAGACGAACAGATGTGCAAAGACTTCGAGAAGGTGATGAAGTCTAAGTTCGAGATGAGTGCTATGGGAGAGTTGAATTTCTTTTTGGGGTTACAAGTTGACCAGAAGAAGGAAGGGATGTTTATCCATCAGACTAAGTATGTCTATGACATATTGGAACGTTTCGGGATGGAAGGAACAAAGTTGACTGCCCATTTCAGCACGCCAATTCAAGTGAATCATAATCTCGGACCAGGTACTGAAAGTGATACCGATGTGGATCCGACTTTATATCGGGCCATGATTGGATCACTTATGTATTTAACTGCTTCAAGACCTGACATAATGTTTGCTGTGTGTATTTGTGCTAGGTTTCAAGCTAATCCGAAGGAGATGCACATGAAGGCTGTGAAGCGGATTCTACGATACCTCAAGTCGAAACCGAAGCTGGGACTTTGGTATCACGCGGAGGGAGATCTAGAGTTAGAGGCGTTCACGGATTCTGACTACGGAGGATGCAGCTTGACGCGCAAATCAACGACTGGAGGTTGTCAGTTCCTAGGAGGGAGATTGGTATCCTGGCAATGCAAGAAACAAACATCGGTAGCCGTGTCAACGTGCGAGGCCGAGTATGTTGCTGCTGGTAGTTGCTGCTCACAGGTTCTGTGGATACAACAACAATTGCGGGATTACGGTTTGGCTTATACTCAAACTCCAATTAGGATAGTCAATCAATCTACAATTGCGATAACTAATAATCCAGTCAAACACAATAAAACAAAGCACATAGACATAAGACATCATTTTATTCGTGATTGTGCTGAAAAGAACTTAATCAAATTGGTAAAAGTGGCAACAGAAGATAATAATGCAGATTTATTTACCAAAGCATTTGATAAGTCACGGTTTGAGTATTTAATTCAACTGAATGGAATGCGCAACCCAGAGTAATTTGGCCTTAGTAGTATTTTATTTCCTTTTGTAGAAGTAGTATTTCTTTCTTTTTATGGTAAGTCTGCTAATTTAGGAAAGTTTCTATTTTTAGTAAGTTTATATTTTTAGTAAGTTAGTAGTTTATCGTATTTTATAGCTATTTCTTTATGAAAAACAAAAGAAAAAAGAGAGAAAATCAGAAAAACACAAAAAAAGAGTTAAGTCTTAGATACATAGGTTCAAAGTGACGAAAATTAGCACAGTCGTTACAAACTCTAAGTGTTTAGGCTTTCACACATAATGCAACTAAATTCTAAGTGTTATACTCTATTTAGTTAGATGTGTTGGTAGGCATAATACATATAGGGAATCACAAGGCTAATAAAATATTCTAGAAAAAGTCAAGCGTGTCACTAACTTAGATGTATGACCAATCGGTCTTAATTTTTATGTACAAGACATAGAAACTTTGAGTCTAAATGAGGTATGCAAACTTTCTGGGGATGTATGGCAACATCAAATACATCTTAAAATGGAAAGAATAGAAATATCATACAAAACTGAGAGTCGAAAACATGCAACTCTGTTGTACGTAAGTACAGACCTGTTGTCTCTGTTTAGATTCGGGTTAGCAGATATGTCGCTTTGTTGTACGTCAGTACAGACCTGTCACCGCTGTCTGCTAACTTTAAAAATAAACTTTAAGTCAAACTACGACACTCTGTTGTATGAAAATACAGACCTGTGTCCGATGTTTGTCTTTTAAAGAAAGTTTGCAAATACCAACAAGTTAGAATCTTAGTCTGTGTGCCTTGATCATAAAAGTATGTCTATGTCTGGTTCACGTAAGATAATTTCCTGATAAATAAAAATGCCAAGGGATATTCCGAAATGTAAAATGTTTAAAGGGGTAAAATACCAACAATCAGCTAAATAGGTATATCACGACAAACAATCAAAGGAATCAAAAATTCCTAAGTGTGAAAGTTTAAGTACTGAAAGTAAGTATCAGACATCGCTATCTGATTGAACCTTTCTTAGACTATTCTCATCAAAAATATTTTGTTTAGTATTTAGCTTAGGTTGTAAATTTTAATAGTATAGCTTAAGTCTAGATTAAATTTTTGGTCAAAAATTTATTTTATTTTATTTTACCTTAGTTTATTTTATTTTATTTTATTTTATTTTAGTTTAATTTTTACTTTGGTAAAAGGTCAAAAATTACTGAGGGTGCATTCAAAGTTGGATAAAATAAACATTGCGTGAAATATCTTGTGCTTAGGGTAAAAGAATTGGCATAGTTTATCTTGTTACACAATACCGTAGAAAAAGATTGAAAAAGTTGAAGTTATTTCAAAATTTTCGAAATTTTTCTAAGTGTTTGGTGTTTTCGAGTTTAGGACAGACTCGAATGTGGAAGGCTTCGAATCTGTCAGTAGATTCGAGTCTGGCCTTAGATTCGAAGGTTGGTAGTATATATAGGTCAACAGTGAAGTCATTTATTTCTTACTGTTTTCGAATCTACCTCCTCGAATCTAAGCCAGCGATTTCGAATCTATCCTCGAGTCTACCGTATCTCTCCTAAACGACATTTTGTCGAGATTATTGCAAAAGTGTTCGATTCTACTACTGTATCTAGGTATAATCAACTTGATTGTACAAGCTTCATGTAGTTTTATACACAATTTTAGGCAAAATCATCGAGTTTTGAAGGTTTAAGGGTCGAAATAGGGTTTTTACAAAATTACCAAGTTTGGACGGATAAATAGTCAAATTAAAGGCATATATCTGTGATTAGTAACTAGTAGGACTATTGAATGTAATTTTCTAAGTCCAAAAAGGTTAAAATCAAGAGATTTGGTCTTTGAATAAAATCGGCGGTTCGAATCTGTTCATGGGGTGTCTCGAATCTGTCATTAGATTCGAGATGACCAGGACATTCGAATCTGTCCATCAAACTCGAAAAGAGACAATTCGAATCTGTTACCTTCGAATCTGTACTTCATTTGCTTTATTTAATTTAAATTTTATTAAACTTGTAGAAATTTAATTGTGTTGGATTTTGTACTTAAACAAGTTCAAAATAAAACAGATTTGAATTTAAACAAGTTTATTGATTTTTAATGAATCTAATAGTTTTGTTTATTGTGCAGAAATGGTTGTACGAGCGTTTGTGCCTAAGCACAATATGGTGCTTCATCCGGATCATAATCTCCCTGAAGCGCAGGGTTTCAGACAAGTGCTTGATTTCCTAGTAGAGTCTAGGATTGGTTTTGCACTGTCTCATAATGTCCAGCTAGTTTTACCGTATATTCGTCAATTTTACGATCATCTGCAGGTAGACTGCTCGGTCACACCGACAATGCTACGCACTCGTATTGCTGGACAACCGCTGGTATTCTCGGCGGATATGCTGCGTCAAGTGTTGCAGCTGGGCACTCAAGAAGAAGAGTCTGGACCGATTGAATTTCCTCTGAGTATAAGGCAAGCGGCCTTTCTAAGAATGGGGTACAGTCAAGATGTGACAAAGGTATCATATATGAAGAGCGGGTTAATAGGACAATGGAGGTTTCTTGCTCATGTTTTTATGGTGTGCTTTGCTCCAAAGAAAGCAGGTTTCGACTATATGGTGGAAAAGATCCAATCTGGGATAGTTGCGATGGTGTACAATCGACCATATAGCTTCTCGGAAATGTTTTTCTCAGAATTTGTTCACCAGATCACCGCGCCAGAAAATCAGCAGTTTTTGTTATATCCGCGGTTCATCATGATGCTAATAAGGCACTTCTTGCCAAATCTGCCGCCGTCAAATGACTTTCAAAGCGTTGCCATTATGGACAAAAGGATCTTCGCTGACTGTTCCTCGCACAGAGGAAGGTTAGCTGTTCTCGTTGAGTGTCCGTTATTCGGAGCAATCTTGGATAAGGAGTTTCAAGCCCCGGATGTTGCCAACTGGGCAGGGGTAGTTGAATTTCAACAAAGACAACCACAACAACAACAACAGCCACAGCCACAGCGGGCTTCAAGGCGAAGACAGAGACCTTCTGCAAGTCAAACTCCGGCGACTAGGCCTTCGTCGAGTCAGCAACCAGAAGTTCAGGAAGTCGGGCCATCCAATGTTCAAGAAGCCTGGCTATCAAATGTTCCAACTGAAGTTGAACAATTATGCCAAACGCTTAATGAAATTTGGGAGGCAGGGCCTCATGCAAACGAAGATGTGGCTACAACATTAGTAGGTGAACTACTTGAGCCTCCAGAAGGAGAGGAAGACGTGTTAAGAGACGTTGAAGAGTATGAGACCGAACAGGCTGATAATAGTTTGTCATCATCTGCTACAGAATCGGAAGAGATGGAGGAGTTAGAAGTTGAAGCTCCTGAGTCTGAATCTGCTGAACCCCGTGTTCGCATAGAAACTTATGGCTCGAGAGTCGTAGTTATCAATGAAGAGACTTCGAGGAGGAGAGTATCTCGAGAATCTGATGATTCAGATTTTGAAGATGAGGAAGCTGCTCAATTGGTGACTCGGCAAAGGGCCAAGCGTCACAGGTTTATGCAAGGATCCGCCTCAGCATCTGAGGCTCAACCGGAAATCCCCGAAACTCAACATCAAGAACCCCAAACCACTCCACCACCACCACCACCAACTCAACATGAACCATATATTCCATCACCAATCCGCCCAACACCTATACAGTCAATTCCATCAACCTCCACCACATATACCGACAATCAACGATTCCTTCAGCTCAAAGCCCGTGTTGACTTCCAGAACGTCCAAATCTTAACCCTAACAAAGGCGATCGGCGAACTCCAGGCGCATAATGCAAATCTTGATAAGGATAATGCCGAATTGAAAAAGATTGTGGAGAATGTCAGGGAAGAGAACACAGAGTTAAAGTCCTTTATTGCAGATCAATCAGAAGAGATCCGATCGATGCGGTCCCTCCTTGAGCAGCTAATGAAAAATCTAAAAGCTCAGGGGGAGACAAGTTGTAGGGATCATGAGGAGCAGCGTAGAGATGAAGATGACGAAGGCAATGATCCCGATGCACCTAATGAGAATGAGCCAGTAGATTTTCCTGCTGCTCAGGCTACACAAGTTTAGGGGGAGCCCAGTCAAATTGAAGGTAAAGGAGGAGAAGCTGGTTCGTCAAGGACTTTGGATAGCGACATGATCGATGCGCTAAAAGATATTGAGGAAGAGCTTATGGAATTTGATTTTGAAGATGAAGTCGAAGAGTTGGAGGAAGGGGAATTCATTCCAGAGGAAGTTGTTGACTGGAAATCAGACGACGAAGTCATAGAGGACGAAGACGATCATGTCAACGAGGTGATAGTAAATTCACAACCTATCACAGAACTCTATGTGGGCAATAATCAGAACGTCATTGACATAGACTACATAAAGATAGCCTCAGTCGAAGATAAAGAGCTTAAAGAGGCAGAGAAAGAACCATCTAGAGCTGAGTTGATAAATCTTTGGTTTAAGAAGGAAGAAAAGAAAGAACAGCTGAAAATGAAAAAGAAGATGAGAGTTCCACGTGCTGGAAATTTCTCAGGAGGGATCATAAGCTGGTTCTTTGACCGAGAACTGCAGCTCTTTATTTTGAAAAGAAGAGATGGCCTCCAATACTTGAGGCGAACACTGAAAGCGTTCAATACACTGCCCAAGATTGAAGTTAAAGAATTAGCTTGGAAAGAACTGGTCAATATAGGCGAGGACCCGTACGCTGAATTCATGGCAAAAATAATAAGAAAAGAGGGTCGCTCGGGAAAGTTTGAAAGACTCAAGCCGAGATCAGGCAAAAGAGTTAAGGATGGATCTAGGATAGATCCTCATACTGGAAAGCCTTGGTCCAGAATGTTTTATAAGCCGGTCAAATGCTTGAAGAGGGTGCCTATGAAATCGATGCCACAGAATATTTTGAGCAACATGAAATGGTGGTACCTCGATAATAACACAGCAGAAGCAGTCATGGAGGATACACAAGACAAGGTGATTTTGAGAGTGTATGATCCACTACACCTAATAAATCTATCAAAGGATGACCTGAAGAAGCTACATGATCAGCCTATCTTCTTTATTGAAGCATGGAGATCTGAAGCCAGGAAGTTCCAGAAGGTAGTAAAAGTTTGTATAGATGCTGGTTTATATGCAGGCAGTAGTATATATAGGTCTGTACTTAAACTTGATGTAAATAGTTAGAAGCTATCGTCAAGGGGGAGTCTGTTGGTACACCCTGTGTGACGATAGCAGTCTAAGCGATCTAACATTTTGGTTTAAGTAATATTCAAGATATTGGAAATTATCTAGTGTTTGATATATATGTTTATGTATGTTTGTGAGTTATTGAATGTGTGTTTGAACTTGATGTAACGTATTACAAGAAGTTTAAACATAAAGTTCAAAGATTAATTCAAGCATAAGTCAATAACATAAGTTTCAACACTTAGTTGTTTAATGTGAAATGCTAGATTCGAATTTATTTAAGGCTTGGCATTCGAATCTGTGATAAATTCGAATGTAGCCATAGATTCGAATATGACCAGATTCGAGAGTGTCTTTGTGGACAGACTCGAATGGGCCTTGGGCCAGATTCGAGTTTGGTCCACATCAGACTCGAATCAGGGTCTATAATTAGGGATAGACTCGAGATATTATGAGACTTTTTGCAGAATTCGTCAGGGATTAAGCATTAAGCGATCTCGAATCTATCATCGGTTTTCGTGCAGTTTCGGAGAGAATCAGCTTGTAGGATCGTTCGTGTGTCGTTCGTTCAGCTTCTGATAGTCTCCGTGTTTCGTAGTTGAGAGTTGTTACCGTCTACCCATTAACGAGGATTCCGAACTCGTTGACGGTTCCACGTCTAGATAGATCTGTGTTAGGTAGACCTTACATAGCCCACTCCACAAAGTAATAGCTAAGCCAGGACCTCTGGGTTGGGAATGACCCAACAGGCCTTTACTCGGTGTACAACAACTATACGCGTGATCCACGAGCTCTGCTATGTGCCAACAAGTATCAACATATAAAAGGGATCCGCACTGGACCCGGATAGTAAACAACAAACCTATTTAAAACATAGTTATCAACATTAGTGCATCTACTAAAAGAAGGTAAGTAACTCACCTGAAGCACGACTACAATCCCGCTATCTACGACGGTCTCGACAGGTCCCAGGCTTGACTACAAATCCTGGCAACAATAATTACGACTACAATGTAACGACTAGCCAACGAACTCATAACAACTATTCTACTGAACTCACAAACTCAACAAAGGTCAACAGGTCCAGACCCACGAGCGCGGCCAGGAGCGCGACCTTGATCGCGGTCGCGGTTGCCTCATCGCAGCTAGGTATTGTTGTCTCGGTGCCTCCCGCGCCGCTCACTCCATCGCGTTCGAGCTCAAATGAGCGCGACCGGGATCACGAGCCCGCGATCCTCACCCCGGTCGCGATCTCACCGCCAGCGACCACCCTTAGCCGGCCCACCCTGATCGCGGTCGCGACCAGGGGAACGCGGTCGCGATGTAACATCTCATTTTTGGGATAGGTACGTGGATTTTTTTCATTAGATTAACTATGCAAATTGGGACCCGGGGATATAAATGTGTATTTTGGGGTATTAGGATCGGATTTTGGGTATCGGACCGGGTTTAATCCAAAACGTATATATATGTGACCTCTCTTCTTGCTTGCTTCCATTTCCTATCTCCAAAATCAGATTCTAAAGTGTGTTGTGTGTGTGAATTCGAAATCCAGCAGAAGATAGCAGCTATAATTGGGATTTAGTGAGGTTGAAGCTCCTGAATTTGATCATCATCTCCTCAAACTTGCTACCAAGGTTAAAGTAAGTGTTTGAGCCTCAAATTGTGGATTATGTGTTGTTAATTAGTGGATAATGATTGAATTGAGTTTATGTATGTTATTGAGTAAATTCAAGCAACTATCCTTGGTAAAATCGAGCATAATTGAGTTTGGGAATAAAATTCCCTGGCTGTGCAAGAACAAAGCATATCTGCTACTGTTCGATCGTGAGCGCGGCCGCGATCCCTTGATCGCGGGCCGCGATGTTCTTGAGGTGATCGCAGGCGGTTTGGGTCCGAGCTCGGGTCGCGATGTGAGCGCGGCCGAGATTGAGGTCATCGCGACCGCGACCGCGATGGGGTCAGTGCGGCCGCGATTGGCTGAGTGCGGCCGCGATGCGGCTGGGTTTTCGAGACGGGTTTTTGGGTTATGTGAGTCACGTGTTCGGGTCTTTGGGGTCTCGTGAGTTGTTAAGAATTGTGTATAGATTTTTTGGGTCGAGATTGTGATATTGAGTTACGATATTGTGTTTTCAGGGTCTCGCGTTGACAGGGTAGGGAAAGGGCAGGGGACCGAGACTTAGTATAGCTAGCTGGGCAGGTGAGTTTGCATGCTTTTCTGTGATACTTGTACGATTATTTTACTGATACTTGCATGATCTTTTACTGAGCTTTTTATGAGATATTACGAGTTTTCTTACGAGCTTTTAATGAGATATTATCATGCATGTATTATTGTGTTATATTGAGAACTGTGTTTTATTATATGAGATTTGAGACACTTGAGCTATCGAGTAATTAAACCGCACGGCTGGGCAGGGGTTGGATCGCTCCTGATTCCCTTTTGAGTCCTGACGACTGCTTTGTACGGTCTAGGGATTTAGGTACGTGGATTTATCCACACGACTTGAGTGCCTAATTGAGCTACTTTGTGGGATCTCATATACTTGTTCAGTAGGGAACGCTGAACGATTTATTATCGAGTTATTATTTATCAAGATATATAATCGTACTCTAACCCTTGCATTCTCACCAGCTTTGGCTGACCTGTGTGTGTTGTCATGTGTATCTCAGGTGATCGGGCTGCTAGTAGGCCTGCTGGACCGAAGTAGGTTTACCTTTTCTGTGCTCGAGGAGTTAGCTACCTTCTGTAGAGGTAGTTATATTTTATGGACTATTTGTATATACTTCGGATAGGTTGTGTTATATTCAGGGACTTCCGTGACTGTTTATTGTATAATTAAAGTTTTAAATTATCGGGTTTTCACGTGTGCGCCTTGGGAATAGAGTAGGGATTATTATATTATGTCACGGATGATGTGTTATTTACGTGGCATTGTCGATTAGTTCGAGGGTGTTACAAGCTTGGTATCAGAGCCTAGGTTTAAGAGATTAAGTATCTAGTGGATGCTTAAGCTTAAACCACAGAGTCCAGATCCTTGGATTGTAATCCAAAGTAGAGTAATGGTTGATAAACGAGTAGTGCGTAGAGTCTTATAGAGTTAATTTGTGTTATTATTTTATTGTGCAGGTTGTTATGAACCGTCAGGGCCGCGGGCCTCAGGGGGATGACCATAGGGATGATGAGCCCTTGCGTAGGTCTGACTTATATTCTGTGATAAGCCAGATCTTGGATGAGCGTTTTCCGGGTCAGGGAGTGGGTAGGGGTCGAGGTGCGGTGCCTCCGCCCGAGGGAGGCCAGAGTTCAGGGGCTGGTACTTCTTCTAGCCAGCCATCGCGAGGGTCCTTTAAGGACTTCATGACAGGTCGTCCTTCAGAGTTCTTTGGTGGAGTTGGTGCCTCGAAGGCACTTGATTGGTTGCGAGAGGTCGAGGCTGCGTTTCGTATAGCGCATGTGGATCGAGCAGATAGAGTGAGTTATGCCTCCTACCTCCTGAAGGGAGGAGCATTGAGATGGTGGAGTTCAGTAGTCAGTGCTCAGGGAGTTGATGAGGCCTACTTGATGTCTTGGGAGGAGTTTAGGACAGAGTTCGAGCTGCAGTACTGTCCGCTGGATACGAGGAGAGAGTTGGAGCGAGAGTTCATCCATCTGCAGCAGGGATCCAGATCCGTTCAGGAGTATATTGACGTGTTTAATGACAGAGCTCAGTTTGCGCCGCATCAGGTAGCTACATAGGATCGAAAAGTCAATATGTTTATCGAGGGTCTGAGGCCAGACATTAGAGAGTTCGTGGGGATGCTGCGTGACCCCACATTCGCCTCAGCCATGGAGTATGCCTGCCGTCGAGAGCGGGAAGTAGAGAGGCAGCGGGAGCAGTCGGCTCCCCAGAGACAGCGCATTGAGCCATCGGGGCATGGACAGGGTCAGAGTTCGGGGACTTCGAGATTTTACAGAGAGAGTCGTCAGGGTGGTTGTTCTGAGTAGCAGGACAGGGTTCAGGGGCTCGGCAGGATCAGGGTCGGAGTGAGGGACAGTCTGGGGCTAGCCAGGGTCAGAGTCAGGGTGGGCAGAGACAGCAGGGCCAGAGACAGCGAGGTCAGGGTCAGAGGCAGGGTCAGAGTCAGAGTCAGAGGAGTGGTGGCAGAGGATCCATAGATTCTGGGAGTCGAGTTGAGAGTTCGGCATCGGTAGAGAGAGATTGTCAGCGGTGTCATCACTGCCATGCAGGGCCGTGTGCCCTGGAGCATCTCCGTTGCTTTCCATGTGGCCAGTTTGGTCACACTGCTGCTGCATGTTCTTCGCAGGAGTCCCTGTGCTTCCGATGTGGGAAGCCAGGCCATATGTCTCGGGATTGCCCGAATTCCGGAGCGGGATTACCAGGATTGAGTACGAGTGGGGCTGGGCCGTCTGGATCATCTTCAACACCTCGGGGAGGAGGAGCATCGAGGGCTCGTGGCAGTCTTTCAGGCTAGTGCTGAGGAGGCGCGTGAGTCGCCTGATGTTTTAGCTGGTATGTTTATCCTTAATGGATTACGTGCCTTTATTTTGTTTGATTCGGGATCTAATCGTTCATATGTATCTGCCTCCTTCTGTGATTATTTTCCTATGCCTTCGTCTGAGTTATCTGTGCCTGTTATTGTTGAGCGTGTTGATGGTAGTACTGTGTTAGTGAGCTGCATTTATAGAGCCTGTGCATTAGAGATAGACGGTCACCGATTTCCCATAGACTTGATGCCTATGGAGATTAGCAGTTGCGATGCCATTGTAGGCATGGATTGGCTGACAGCGCGTCAGGCGGATATCTTCTGTTCCAAGAAGATGATTCGTATCCCTATTTCTGAGTCAGAGTCAGCGGTTGTGTATGGCGAGAGGCGCAAGGGAGAGATGAGTATAGTGTCGATGGCGCAGGCGCAGAAGTATGTGGCGAAGAGGTGTGCCACCTATTTAGCTTATGTAGTAGACGCGAAGAAAGAGAAGTGGGAGGTTAGTGACGTGCCGGTGGTTAGAGATTTCCCCGACGTATTTCCAGATGAGTTGTCGGGTCTGCCGCCTGACCGACAGGTTGAGTTTAGGATCGACCTAGTTCCCGGGGCCGTTCCTATTGCGCGTACGCTGTATCGGTTAGCTCCTACCGAGATGGGCGAGATGATGACGCAGCTTCAGGATCTGTTGGATCGTGGGTTCATTCGCCCCAGTTCTTCTCCGTGGGGAGCCCCCGTGCTATTCGTGAAGAAGAAGGACGGGACGATGCGTATGTGTATAGATTATCGAGAGCTTAATAGGGTAACAGTGAGGAACCGTTATCCCTTGCCGAGGATTGATGATCTCTTTGATCAGCTTCAGGGGGCGAGTTTCTTTTCGAAGATTGATCTGCGTTCTGGGTATCATCAGCTACGAGTCAGAGATGAGGATGTACCTAAGACTGCATTCAGGACCAGATATGGTCATTATGAGTTTTTAGTCATGTCGTTTGGGCTGACTAATGCCCCAACAGCATTTATGGACCTCATGAATAGGGTCTGCAGGCCGATGCTCGACCGTTTCGTGATTGTGTTTATTGATGATATTCTGATCTACTCGAGGAGTAGCGAGGAGCATAGCTAGCATCTGAGAGAGGTTCTGGGTACTTTGCAGCGAGAGAGACTATACGCCAAGTTTCCGAAGTGCGAGTTTTGGCTTTGTGAGGTGCAATTCTTGGGGCACGTGGTGACGAGTGAGGGAGTTAAGGTGGATCCAGCGAAGATTGAGGCGATTATGAGTTGGGGCCAGCCCACATCTGTGTCTGAGGTTCGCAGCTTCTTGGGTTTGGCCAGGTATTATCGGCGATTTATCGAGAATTTCTCGCGGATTGCAGTGCCTTTGACGATGTTGACTAGGCAGTCAGTGCCTTTTGTATGGATTGAGGAGCAGGAGAGTGCCTTCCTAGAGTTGAAGAATCGGTTGTGTAGGGCTCCGATTCCAACGTTGCGAGAGGGTTCTGAGGATTTTGCTGTTTATTGTGACGCTTCCTTCACCGGGTTGGGGTGTGTACTGATGCAGAGAGGCAAGGTGATTGCTTATGCCTCGAGACAGCTTAAGAGTTATGAGTTTAGCCGGCCGGTGCATGACTTAGAGTTGGACGCCATAGTCTTTGCCTTGAAGATATGGTGGTATTATTTGTATGGGACGAGATTTACAGTATATACCGACCATAAGAGTTTGCAGTATCTGTTCAGTCAGAAAGAGCTGAACATGAGACAGAGGCGCAACATGGAGCTCCTGAAGAATTATGATTGTGATATTCAGTACCACCCGGGAAAAGCTAACGTGGTGGCCGACGCTTTGAGTAGGAGATCTTATGAGCAGACGGTTACGTCCAGAGCTTCTCGATTAGAGGTCACGTCGACCTTGATTGATGGTCTGCGGTTAGCTCAAGAGGAGGGTTTGAGAGGCGAGAATGTGCAGAGAGAGAGATTAGTTGGTCAGTTGGAGTTGTTGAGCAGAGATGATAGAGGCTTGATGACCCTTCGTGGTCGAGTGTGGGTCCCTCGAGTAGGGAATTTGAGATAGCTGATTCTAGATGATTCCCATAAATCTAGATTGTCGATCCATCCGGGCAGCACGAAAATGTACCGAGATCTGCGAGTTCATTACTGTGGCCAGGGATGAAGAGGGATGTGGGGAAGTATGTGGAGGCGTGTATGACGTGTCTGAGGGTTAAGAGCGAGCATCAGAAGCCGCATGGCAGACTTCAGCCGCTAGAGATTCCAGAGTGGAAGTGGTATGATATCACCATGGACTTCATAGTGAGACTCCCGCGGACTGTTCGTGGGAATGATATGATCTAGGTTATTGTTGATCGGCTTACAAAGAGCGCCCATTTCTTGGCCGTTCGTGGGACCATTTCGATGGATCAGTTGGCGCGCCTCTACATCAGTGAGATTGTTGCGAGACATGGGGTTCCGAGATCTATTACGTTTGACCGATATAGCCGATTCGTGTCGCGATTCTGGCAGAGCTTTCAGAGAGAGCTGGACACCCGAGTTCAGTTGAGTACATCCTATCATCCGCAGACAGGGGGTCAGACAGAGCGGACTAATCAGACTTTGGAGGATATCCTGCGGGCTTGTGTTATTGATTTCGGGGGTAGCTGGGATCTGCATTTGCCGCTTGTTGAGTTTGCGTATAATAATAGCTACCACGCATCTATCGGCATGCCTCCGTTCGAGGCTCTTTATGGGCGTAAGTGTTTGACTCCGGTATGTTGGGGAGAGGTTGGGGAGCGTCCTATCAGCGGGCCAGAGGTTCTTCAGGAGACTAGCGACAAGGTCGCTATGATTCAAAAGCGGATTAGGACAGCTCAGAGTCGCCAGAAGAGTTATGCAGATCGCCGGATGTCTGAGTTAGAGTTTCAGGTCGGAGACTCCGTGATGCTTAAAGTCTCACCCTAGAAGGGGATTATCCAATTTCGGAGACGAGGTAAGTTGGGTCCGCGCTATATTGGGTCATTTGAGGTTATTAAGTGGATCGGAGATCAGGCGTATCGTTTGGATTTGCCTTCAGAGCTATCAGGAGTCCATAATGCCTTTCATGTCAGCCATCTCCGTAAGTGCTTGGCCCGTGATGATCAGCGAGTGCCTTTGTCAGAGATTGAGGTCAATAATAGAATTCAGTATGCCGAGCAGCCCGAGGCAGTGAAAGATCGCAAGGTGAAGAGGCTACGTAATAAAGAGGTGGCATTAGTGTTGGTGCAGTGGAAGCACCATAAGGGTACCAGTGCCACATGGGAGCCAGAGTCAGAGATGTGTAGCCGTTATCCTCACCTCTTTGCTTCAAGTTAGATTCTGAGGACAGAATCTTTATAAGGAGGGAGGACTTGTAACATCCCATTTTTGGGATAGGTACGTGGAATTGTTTAATTGGATTATGTAAATTGGGACCCGGGGATATAAATGTGTATTTTGGGGTGTTGGGATCGGATTTTGGGTATCGGACCGGGTTTAATCCAAAACGTATATATATATATATATATATATATATATATATATGACCTCTCTTCTTGCTTGCTTCCATATCCTATCTCCAAAATCAGATTCTAAAGTGTGATGTGTGTGTGAATTCGAGTTCCAGCAGAAGATAGCAGCTATAATTGGGATTTAGTGAGGTTGAAGCTCTTGAATTTGATCACCATCTCCTCAAACTTGCTACCAAGGTTAAAGTAAGTGTTTGAGCCTTGAATTGTGGATTATGTGTTGTTAATTAGTGGATAATGATTGAATTGAGTTTATGTATGTTATTGAGTAAATTCAAGCAAGTATCCTTGGTAAAATCGAGCAGAAATGAGTTTGGGAATTAAATTCCCTGGTTGTGCAAAAACAGAGCATATCTGCTACTGTTCAATCGTGAGTGCGGCCGCGATGTTCTTGAGGTGATCGCAGGCGGTTTGGGTCCGAGCTCGGGTCGCGATGTGAGCGCGGCCGAGATTGAGGTCATCGCGACCACGACCGCGATGGGGTCAGTGCAGCCGCGACACGGCTGGGGTTTCTGTTCGGGTTTTTGGGTTCTGTGAGCCGTGTGTTCGGGTCTTTGGGGTCTCGTGAGTTGTTGAGAATTGTGTATAGAGTTGTTGGGTCGAGATTGTGATATTGAGTTATGATATTGTGTTTTCAGGGTCTCGCGTTGACAGGGTAGGGAAAGGGCAGGGGACCGAGACTTAGTATAGCTAGCTGGTGTAACATCCCTATTTTTCATTATATGTAATTTACAATTTTAAGGACTTAATTGTTGTAATAATGAATTATTATATCAATTTAAGCTACTTTTGATCATAATATCAGTTAAGTAAGAAAATACGAAGTTGAGGGGTGTATTATGCAAATGAGTCAAAATAGAAATAAAAGATGGAAAACCCTTCATTTTCAACATTCACTTTCTCTCTCTACTCTCTCTCTCACCGATTTTTCTCTCTACTCTCTCTCTCTCTCTAACCGACTCTCACACTCTCTCTCTCTCTCTACCTCTCGGATATAATCCAAGAACACACAAGAAACCATCAAATTAAAGTGCAAAAGTTGGATTCAAGTTGCAAATTAGGAACTATAACAACTGCAAGCTTCAAATCAAGGTAAACAACATTAAATATTTCGAATTTTTGATGGTTTTGGTTCGGTTTTAGAAGAACCGATTTCTAAGATTTATGTTTCAAATGTTGATGCATGTTGAATCTGAATATGGAGAAGTTTAAATCGAGTGTTAGTGATGCAATTACAGAATTTCAGATTCAAATTCCACTCCTAAGTATGATTTCTGGAATTATGTGGGTGTTTTAGTGTGTGTTCTTCGAAGACTTGATGAAAAATGGACATAAATGGGTTGATTTGATATGATAGTGTTATGTTATAAGTTAAAGAAGTACATTTGAGTTCATATTTACAATTTTAGATACTGAAATATAAAAATGGTCAAAAATGCAAATCTGGAAATTATTAAGTATGAACTCGGACTGATGAACTCGGTCCGGATCCATCCGGATTCGGACCAACATCCGAGTTCGGACAAGTATAGAAAATCGGACTTAGACTAATTCGGACCTACCCCACTTCGGACCAAAGACCCCACTTCGGATCAAACCCAATTCGGATCCATTCTATTTCGAACTAGAGCCCAGTTCGGACCATCTGGATTTCGGACCATCCGAATTCGGATTGGGTCCGAATTCAGTGTTATTTCAATTAAATTACAGAATACAGGTTTTAAGCAATTACTTACACAAAATCACTGTTACACTTACTTGACAGATCATTGTGGTGTTATCAAAACACACATTGATTCAGAGACACGATACACTATACCAATCACTGTGAGTAACAGATTGTCATTCTAACAATTATTGTTTTTGCATTCATGTTTATATATTCAATGGCATGTTCACATTGTTCATATACATCATTTGGAACTAGTACATGATTTGTTGTTATGATGCACACTTGTACTTGACATGCAACACACATGTAGCCAGCGTTCATTTGAAAGTGCATCTATTTACATCATGTTTGCACTGCATGATCATTACTTCACAATCTGATGCGACCTGGACTGGGGCTGACAGCAGGCCACTGTCGGGGACTGATCATCCCACTCGTTATCCCGTCAGGTTCGGCACATCCCCGATCAGCATTTGAACTGCCAACCCATGCTTGCACTGCATGGTTTACACATACATTGAGGCTTACACTGCCTGTTTTCACATACATGGGGCTTACACTGCCCATGGTTAAGCATTGCTTGTAAAGAAATATTTGTTGTTTGCATAATCAGTTATCTCACTAAGCAATTTAGCTTACAATTGACTCACCATGTTTACAGGCGAAGGCAAAAGTATAGCGGGACCGTCTACTTAAGCATTTCACTTCAATATCCCGGAGACTTTAGAAACTATTGGTACTTGAATGTAATAGCTTTGGGCTGGGATTTACTACTTCTAAAACAATTATGTTGATGTAATAGTTAGAATTTATCACTGTAGACATTTATATCTATTGCTTTAGTGTGGAACTGCTTAAATACGATTTAAGTATTCAATTTTATTTATCATGATTATTCATTGGGTTGTTTGTTGATCCTAGTGATTACAATTATACTATCAAAACAATGAGGTCGTCACAGCTGGACAGGTGAGTTTGCATGCTTTTCTATGATACTTGTACGACTATTTTACTGATACTTGCATGATCTTTTACTGAGCTTTTTATGAGATATTACGAGTTTTCTTACGAGCTTTTATTGAGAGATTATCATGCATGTATTATTGTGTTATATTGAGAACTGTGTTTTATTATATGAGATTTGAGACACTTGAGCTATCGAGATATTAAACCGTACGACTAGGCAGGGGTTGGGTCGCTCCCGATTCCCTTTTGAGTCCTGACGACTGCTTTGTGCGATCTAGGGATTTGGGTACGTGGATTTATCCACACGAGTTGAGTGCCTAATTGAGCTACTTTGTGGGATCTCATATACTTGTTCAGTAGGGAACGTTGAACGATTTATTATCCAGTTATTATTTATCGAGATATATAATCGTACTCTAACCCTTGCATTCTCACCAGCTTTAGCTGACCTGTGTGTGTTGTCATGTGTATCTCAGGTGATCGGACTGCTAGTAGGCCTGCTAGACCGAAGTAGGTTTACCTTTTCTGTGCTCGAGGAGTTAGCTACCTTCTGTAGAGGTAGTTATTTTTTGTGGACTATTTGTATATACTTCGGATAGGTTGTGTTATATTCAGGGACTTCCGTGACTGTTTTATTGTATAATTAAAGTTTTAAATTATCGGGTTTTCACGTATGCGCCTTAGGAATAAAGTAGGGATTATTATATTATGTCACGGATGATGTGTTATTTATGTGGCATTGTGGATTAGTTCGAGGGTGTTACACGCGATGCGGCGACGAACTTATCAGTTTTGTACTCTGTTTTCTGACTGCCACGGGAATCGACTTCCCCACTCAATTCTATGCGTCTCAGGGTTATAATCCAACCTCAAACCACCTTAACTACTTAGTGCAACAATCCAACTCAATTTGGTACGAATTACTAACCTTAACAAGCTTCCATTCTTGGATTCATGCTTCAACTTGGTGGAAATGATGAAGAGGGTTAAACCTCTGATTATAGCAGCTTCTACTCTCCTTCTCAATCTCTCTGTCTTCCTCTCACACAGCTGGAACTACATACATGCACACAAAATGGTTGAGGTTTTGTAAGAGTGAAGAAATGAGCAAGTCACTTGAATATATATACGTTTTGGGTCTCGATCCCAATTAAAACGGGTATAACACTCAACACCCACTAATTAAACACCTGTTAACCCAATTAATCTCAACTTAATAGTTTGGGTTTAGAATGCCATTTAACTCGTTAAAACAACTCCAACTCCCAATTATTACTAAACCGGGTACTATCTCAACCAAATAATATTTACACGTAACGACAACCTGCTTCACCAAATCACGCGTAACTGACCAATTAAATTTCACCAACTCATTAAGGTGACTACCGCGACCAATAATTAAATTCCAAGTATCTGCTGCTAGTCTCCGGATGTTACACTAAACCCTAGTCTTAAAGTTGTTTAATTGACAAACGCTCAAACCGTGATTCAACGATCACACCTATGGCGTCTAACGTGAGTGTTGTTGTTTGGAATGCCCACAACTATTGGAGGTTGTTATCAAGGTTATTAGCTACCGGAATTTAAAGCTAGGAAGATACATTCAATCTTCTTTAAAGTGTATGTTTGTTTGATTGCATAAAATTGACCCGTGTATATAAATTTATAAAAATTACTTTCGCTGTGTGTTATGATTCTTGTAAATTTCCAACAATAAAAGTTTAGAAAGGTAATAAATTGGGTTAAAATCATTTTTGACCATCCAACTTTCATATTTGTCTCATTTACCCACTAAACTATTTTTTTAATACATTTAGTCATTAAACTTGTTTTTATGTACATATTTAACCACTAAACTATTTTTGTCCATATTTAACCACTGAAATCATATACCTTTGGCCACTAAACTATCACATTTTGTGCACATTTGACCACTAATTTATCATAAATTGTACATATTTGACCATTAAAATATCATACTTTGTACATATTTAGCTATTGCTTTTAATCATTTTCCATAATAGAACATTAAACTAAAATGTAATGGCTAAATGTGTATAAAAATAGTTTAATAGTTAAATTAGACAAATATGAAAGTTGAATGGTAAAAAATGCCTAATAAATTTGACAAGAAGGTTTACAACATAACAAACAAGTTATGTGGTGTCCGTGCGTTGCGACGGATGTATAACTATGTATTTTTTTAATAAAGTAAACAATAAGGTAAAATCGTATTAAATTAAATTATACTTTAAAAAAGTTTAAAAATGAACTGTAAAATAAACCTAAAATTTTTATGTATATTGATCTAAATACTACACTTGTTGTGCAGTAAATGCGACTTATATATCTAAATAAAAAATAAATTATGAAAAAATTTAATCATATTTTATGATTAAATTTTAGTTACATGGTGTTTTTATTACTAATTCATATATAGATATATGAAAATTTATTAATTCAAATATATTTTCTCATGTTTTCACGTTTAGGTTTAATATATGTTTTACTTGGATTTTTTTAGTTTGATTTAATTATAAAATAAATAGATAGAATGGATATATAACACTTTGTTACTAATCCTATATGGATACTTAAATTTTATTAATTTTAATTGTTCTTTCGTTAGTAGATTTTTATATTTTAGTTTAATAAAAAAACAAATTAATAAATTACATATATTTATTTGGATTATTTTTTTTGTTTGATTGTATTTTGAGTATATATTAATATTTTCATGTTAGAGAAAAGTATAAAATTTCTATATAAATTAGGCACACACTCACAATAATAGTTATGATAAATAAATTTTATAAAAACTGATATAAAATGTGAATTTGTAATGTTAAATTATAATATATTAAACATTAATTTTCTCTAGTGATATTTTAAAAATACCATAAACATAAATATTTTTTGATAATACCATAAACGTAAATATTTTTTTTTATTAATTACTATAAACTAAATTTAATGTTATAACAATTTAATACATGAAATATTCTCATATGTAAGAAAAATATTATTGATGATATATGGATCACATGTTATATTATATGTAGAAAACTTTTATTAATAAAATATTGATGGTAAAATTATTATTTAATACTTGATAATATACTTAACTAATAAAACAAACTATTTATACATGATAATAGAAAATAGTTAACGGTGCATGTTAGAAAACCCTCGTTTAATTATAGTTAAATGGTGCATCTAAAAAAAACCCACTTCCGAATAATAATTTTATTAGTGAATAATGTATATATGTTTAATAAAATATTAATGATGAATTTAATTATTAAATACTTAAAAGAATAGTTAATTAATAAAACAAACTATTTATATATAATAATAGAAAAGGATAATTGCGCAAAAAACCTCAAACTAGTCAGATTTTTGTGATTAAAACTCCAAACCATTTTTCATTGCATAGAAAACCCCGAACTAACTAAAAATCAGTACATCAAGGTTTTATCAATGAGTAACCGGTTAAAACCGGTTATTAATCCTACAGGAGGTAATCCCGTTTAAAAGTTCAATTAAAAATTATCAACGGGGTTTTAAATTATGTGTAATACTTGACAACCGGTTTCAACAATTAAAAATTATTTCACGTAGGTAATTTACCGGTCCATGTAGGATTAATAACCGGTTTCAACCAGTTACCCATTGATAAAACCTTGATTTACTGATTTTTAGTTAGTTCCGGGTTTTCTATGCAACGAAAAACGGTTAAATGTTTTAATCATAAAAAACTGACAGGTTGAAAGTTTTTTGCGCAATTATCCCTAATAGAAAATAGTTGATGGTGTGTTAGAATAACCCGTGTTAAATTATAATTAAATGGTGCATTTTAGAAAAACCCAATTATGATCCTATGAATAGCATTTTTATTAGTTAGTAAACCTGCGTTCTCCCCCACCCCCTTCCTGCGTTCAGTTCTTCATGGTCTCAAAACCCTAGCCACCGCCGCCGTTCTCCCTCGCCGACCGCCGCCGCCGTTCTCCCTCGGCAACCGCCGCCGTCCCAAAAACGATTTCGCCCACCTTCTGGTTAGACTTTTTTTGTTCTTAAATTCGATTTCGCGTACCTTATGCTCGATTTCAGCGCTTTTCTTGTTCTTAAAATCGATTTGTTTTGTTCTTAAATTCGATTCTTTTTATAAATAATCCGAATATTGTAAGGTATTTTCGAATTTTATACTAACTATCCTTGTGTATATGCTTTGATTTCAGTCTCGCTATTGACAAGCATTCTTTGACAAACATTCTTCATTTGAGGTATTCATTATTGTTTTTTCAAGCATTCTTTGAATATAGCATATGGTACTTGACTTAAATACTTGAATCAATGGAAAATTGTTGAACATTGTTACTTGAATTTTTTGGCAATAAAGGATTGTGTTACTTCAATCTTTTACTTGTATATTTATTTCTTGAATCTTGATTTCTTACTTGTTGTTATGATTATTTGAATATAGCGATGGTTAGTTGAAGACTGTTGCATGATATTTGATATTTGGTGTTGCAAGAACTTAATTGATATTGATGTATTTGCATTAAAAAGTAATGGATGATTATGTATTTCTTATTAAAATGAACTAGTTTATAACCCACGTATTACGTGAGTATTTTTAATTAATTTATTTATATAAAATGTATATGAGTAAAAATAAAAACATACAAAAATAATAATTGTATTTATTTTTTATTATTTACAAGTTAAAAAATAAAGTATATTTATCTTTTTTTTTAAAATATTAAATTGTATTTATCTTTTATTTTTTATAAGTTGTAATTATCTTTTTGGTGAACGTAGAGGTGACACGTGACATTAGATGTTTTCCTTTATCATACATAATAATAA
Source organism: Centrapalus pauciflorus (assembly GCA_020465985.1). Classification (NCBI taxonomy): domain Eukaryota; kingdom Viridiplantae; phylum Streptophyta; class Magnoliopsida; order Asterales; family Asteraceae; genus Centrapalus; species Centrapalus pauciflorus. Next base: position 148,047 of record JAANYP010009074.1, on the reverse strand, counting down.
TAATAATAATAATTTCCACAACTAATTCAAATTTTTACATTTGGATCTAATTATGACTATTATGGATAATAATGATCGATATTAATTTTAGGTAAACATTAATTTTAAATGTTACAAAATCTAAATTATTACTAATTAATTAATGAAAAAAATAAAGTCAAAATTTAATGCAATTAAGTTAAGGTGTTAAATTTGGAAAAAGAGGTGGAAAAATAAAATTTTCTTGTATTGTAGAAATGACATATGACATGAATTGTTTTGTTTTATTATAATATATAGGTTAATTAACCCATGTATTACATGGGTTGATTTAGAAAATACATATTTTTTATATTTTAATAAATTGTTGTAAAATCTATATATATTAATAAAGCAAAATAATTCATGCCAAGTGTCATTCACTTAGCTCTTCTAATTTATGTTTTCCCGCCCATTTGGCCTAATATAACTCTCTCAATTAACTAATATAATTGATTTAAAAAGAAATTAAATGATTACTAAGATAATTAAGTTTTACCTAATTTAACTACTATAAATAAAGAACAATGTTTTTAAATGATTTAAATAACTTCCAAATTTAACTCCTAAGTTTAGTTAACTATGCATTATTTTATATATTCAAAAAGTAAATATAATGCAATATTGGTAATCAAATGTTTAATAATTTTTTTAAATTATAAAAATTTTAAATTCTGTTCTAAATAAAATTAAAATTTTAAACTTTTATTTGTGCATAGAAATATAAAATAACTTTTTTTTAAAAAATGAATACTATTCATTCAAAAATAAGAAAATTTTAATTATCCCTAAAAGCAAAAAATAATATTGTTTTCATATTTTTCAGGAAAAAAAAACATTTTTGTATGTAATTTACGTTTGGGTACATTTTAGTAAATTATTTATAAAATATCTACATTATACGTGGGTTGATAACTAGTTTATATATAATTAAAATAAAAAAATTGAAAGCTAGTTAAATTAAAGATAAAAAATACTTAGTTGTTTGATATTAAATAAAAAATATTATTATATTGTATTATTAAAAATAGATAATATGTGTTTGCAAAAAATGTTTCTTTTAATTTTGTTAACTTCATATATAGAGATATCAATGTAAGAAACAAAAAACTTCAATTATGTGAATGTGTATATATTTTGAAAACGATAAAATATAAAACTTGAATATCTGAAAATCAACAATCAAAATTTATCATATACACAATGAGTTTTATCAATTAGATTTTAAATCTTGTTAGCAAAATAATTAACAAAAAATTTTAACTTTATTTACTACACTTCTACATTTAAATCCAAATTTTTACATTTGAATTTAACTATGATCATTAAGGATAATAATGACACATTTATTTTAGGTAAAATTTACTTCATTAATGAAAAAATTTAAATCAAATTTTAATGTAATTAAGTTAATGTAGTAAATTTGGAAAATGAATTAAAAAAATGGCATATGTATAATTATTGATTTTAATTAAGGGTATAAGATACATTTTATAAATAATTATGAGTTGTCATTAATCTGGACCATTGATTTCTTTCCATCCAGTGGTCCAGAAACTCCAAGTGGTTTTCTTATTTTATATAGTATAGATTGTTATGTCATTTAGTTTTGATTTTTATAAAAAATAATATTTATTGTTTTGATGGTAAAACATGTGTTCAGAGAATGAATATGTAAAACTAATAAAAATAACAGAATCAGATAATTTATACAATAAACAGATTTATAAAATTTTTTATCAGACCTCAGGATCTTATCAGGACCACCTCTCGTCAATCAGAAGTGGAATCAGATATCAAACAGTTTACCTCTTATGCAATCAAACGATACCTAAGTTATAACTTTGATAGAATTTTTAGGGTTTTATAAATTGCTCTTTGTCACAGACTTACACATACAATGCATAGGTTTCTCAAAAAAGAAGGAAGAAGCGAGAAAGATGTGTTAAATAGTGTTAGTAAAGATTTCAAATCATGAAAACATGTTAACAATTGTGATAACTTTATTCAGAAGTATACAATATATTTTGGATACCCTTGGTTAAAATTCTTGATTTGCCACTGATCGCCTCCCCTCATGTGGCAGACACAATCTTTGCATAATAATGGCTAAAAAGAAAAGGGACGAAGTAGAGGCCGAACCCCAAGTTCTCAACCACGGTAATGGCGACTCTCATGACAAGAAAAAGAAGAAGCACAAAAAAAGAGAAAAAGAGCCGAAGAACATGTTAGTTGATGATGATGATGACATTACTACTACTCCTACTATTAGCATTGCTCTTCCTGGCTCTATCATTGATAATACTCAGTCCTTTGAGCTTGCTACTCGGGTAATAATCTATTTCTATTTAATCCATTGCGGTTTGTTTGATCTTACAAACAATTAGGAGTTTTGCACATCAACTGTTGTGTGATTCATTCATGTGCTGAATTTTAGCTTCCGTTATTCTCTTTGTTTGCAGCTGGCTGGCCAAATTGCTCGTGCTGCCACTATCTTCCGAATTGATGAGGTTTAGTTTTTGGATAAGAATTCTTTTGACTACTTAAATACAAGTGTATAATGGTTAGTGGATGGAATGATGGCTATAAGCATTTGTTCACTTTTCTAAATTGCTTGTTTGGCCACTAATCCACTATAGTCTAGGCTGACATTATACCATTTTATGGCAACAACAATAAGCTTTCCATCAACTAGTTGAGGGAAATGTGTTTTAGTTCTTTTTTTATTTTGTTTTAAAACATTTAGCAAGGAGGAAACATATCACTTATCCAGGCTCAAATGCGAAAAATAACAAGAAGTTTTTACCGTTTTATCAATTTAGCAACATTATTTATTTTTTTATCATTACTAGCATCGACTTTTGTATTTTTCATAATTAATAGCATCAACTTCTGTATTTTGTGTGATTAATAACATTAACTTTTGTATTTTTTTAAAATTGTTTATAGCAACAACTTTTAACTTCTGCTATGAATGATAAAAAATATAAAAGTTGATGCTATTAATGATAAAACATAAATAATATTGCTATAAATGCTAAAAAAATATAAAATTGTTGCTAATTTTAGCAATTAGACCCACTTCTTATCTAAAAGGATTACCCATTCATCGTAAACTTCAGAAATAGACACTAAAAAAAGGATGCCATACACCAATTACTCAGCAAACTCTACCTTTACTTATCTTAATTTGGACAGACTGAAAATTGATTGCTTAAATTTATTTCCCTTGGATAGATGGAAAGCAGTGATCTTAGTTACTTTTATGTTTGTTTAAGGACATGTAGAAAGTTCTATAAGTTTACTGATGTACAAGAGGTTGCATTTGGGCTTATGTTTATAGGTGGTGGTATTTGATAACCAAGGCGAATCATTTAATGATTCACATGTCACAGCTGAGGAAACTTCTGATGACAATGAGAGTAGTACTGCTTTTTTAATAAGGATCTTGAAGTATCTGGAGACACCACAATATCTGAGGAAGATTCTCTTCCCAAAGCATAACAGCTTAAGATTTGTTGTACGAACGTAACTCTTGAATTTTCAAATCACATGCAAACAGTGACTTTCATTTTTTTTATTTCGCAGTTAATGCTTGTTGGTGTCTTGAAACTTTTTTGTGACCTTTTCTAGGGTTTACTGCCACCGCTTGATGCCCCTCATCATCTTCGAAAGCATGAATGGGCTCCATATAGAGAAGGTAGTTTTCACCTCCTTGCTTGTCACATGTCACTTAAATTGAATAATGATAAGTGGCATTTCATGAATGTTTCCATCCATAAATCAGTTATGCTATCAGAGCTTGAAGCTGTGAGTCTGATTCCTGGAAAGTAAACATTGGTACTACGTGCTTAAAACTTGACATGAACCTTACTTTGAGTTGTTTTATTATCTACTATAATTTTTCCCAATGCTGGGATGCTGATTAATCATTTAACAAACCTTACTAATTACTTGATGAGATCAGTTCTGTAAGTTTAATAGAGGGACGGATAACTTTTCTCCAAACTTGCATCTTCTTGGCACTTTTTCATCAGCTAAAACTCAGCTCCAGACTAAACCGTCGATGTTATTCAGACATATATACAAGAAAAGGCATTTCTGATGGTTATAGCCATACACAAAGATCCGTTCTAATAATGACAATTTCAACTCTATTAGTACGGTAGTACCTTGACCACTGAAAATTTTCTATTTTGTACATATATATGAAAAGGTGCAGTAATAAGCATGTAATATGTTTCTAATATTCTCATGGCTATATGGCCGCATCTTTAATTGATACATTGGCATATGTAGCTCTTTAATGATGAAACAGCAATGTGAATGCTTTCTCTTGCTATTGGATGACATCCTGAACCAGTCTGAATACAAGTTATTACTATTGGTGTGTTTGTTTTCCATAGTGATTTCTGTTGGAAGAATGCTCTACCATTACACGCAAATGTTACGGAGCGAACATATTATATTTAGGTGATCATCTGGCACATTGTGTCATGGAATAATGCTACAGACCAAATGAATTTTTCTATGTCTAGCTTTACTATGATCTATCTTGACTTATCAAGAGTATTATTCTTATATGGATCAATGTTATTAAAAGCGAAAGTCGCACTCGAGGCGGCATGCCTTGATTAGGGACTAAGTCGAGAGGCGCAAAAAGACGAGGGCCCGAGCGAAGTGAACCAACTAAATTTAGAAAAGACTTTACATGACAATGTTACTATAAAGACAAAATAAAAGCATATTGTGTAGAATTATAGATATAATATCAAATACACTACCTCAATCCATAATAGTAGTGGCAAACAAAGTAAAATGTTCCAAAAGATTGCGTAAGGCAAACCAGAAGGCCGAAGTTAACCTTCTAATAGGCAAACCATTGCCCAAAAGGTTTGCACCGTGATTATTGATGGTGGCAGTTGCACCAATGTGGCGTCACAAACCATGGACACTGAACCCCATCATTCTTCTTATGTGATACAATGGTTAAACCTAGGTAAGGGAATATAAGTATCTCATCGAATTCTTTTATCTCTTAGTATTGGTAAATCGTATGAGGACTGGATCTGGTGTGATGTCATTCCCATGGATGCTTGCCATGTACTTTTAGGCCGCCCATGGGTTGTTTGATCGTCGGGAGATGCATGACGGATATCAAAACACATACTTTTTCAACCACAATGATCGACGAATCGTACTCACCCCAATGTCTAGAGTCACAACCTCCTCTAAACACTCCCAACCTTTGAGTACCTTATTGAAAGCTGAACGAGAAGAGTATTATTCTGTCAAGGATTTTATTCTTATGGGCCTTGATGAAACTGAACCCAACCCAGCAACCACCCCTCACCCTCGTATACAGCCTTTACTACAATCCTATAATCATGTATTCCCTGCTGAGATCTGGGTTGCCACCTTTACGAACCATTTAGCATAAGATGACTTTATTTTCGGGTCTATACTACCTAATAAACCCGCCTATCATTCTAACCCCCAAGAAACATGTGAGATAAGGAAACAAGTTGATAGGCTGATGCACAAAAGGGCTCATACGCGAATCACTTGGTCCGTGTGCAGTATCCACTATACTTGTGCCCAAGAAGAACGGAGAATGGCGAATGTGTGGACAGTAAGTCAATCAATAAGATAACTATTAAGCTGGGCAGTTAATTGCGCCGCTATAGCGGCGCTATAGCGGTGCTATAGCGGTTAGCGGTCCTTGAAAAAATAGCGATCCTAAATAGCGGTGCTAAATCGCGGTTCCGCGAATAGCGGCGCTATTTACCGCTATTTGCCGCTATTTACCGCTATTTAGGACCGCTATTTACTGCTATTTGGAGGAGCAGTCCAGATCGATCATTCTTTAAGCTATATTTTGTTAAATCTTTAATACTTTGTTTAATACTTTATAAAGTAATGCTATATTTTGTTTATCTTTGTTTGTTTAATGTGTTGTTCGATTCTATGACCTTTATAATTTTAGTTCTTTATGACTTGTGTTTTTGTTTATGTTCTTTTAGGATTTTAGTTCTTCATATTATGTTCTTTATGTCTATGATTATGATTTTATATACACATATATATAAATGATATACCGCTATATCACCGATATATCACCGATATATCACCGCAATAACCGCGATAGCAAATAGCGGTCTTGACCGCTATTGGACCGCGAGACGCTATTAACTGCATAGCTATTAAGTACCTTTTTCCAATTCCCCGACTGAATGACCTGTTGTTTTTGAGCTCTATGGTGCTAGCGTGTTTTCTAAGGTCAATCTAAGGAGTTGTTATCATCAAATTAGGATATACGAAGGAGATGAATGGAAGACAACTTTTAAAACCAAAGAGGGATTATATGAATGGCTTTTCATGCCTTTCGGGTTGTCAAATGCACCGAGTACTTTCATGCGTTTGATGAACCAGGTATTGAAACCTTTTCTGGGCAGGTTTGCTGTCGTTTATTTCGATGACATTTTTGTGTTCAGCAGGACCGAACATGATCACCAATTCCACCTTCAACAACTGTTCGAGGTGTTAGACAAGGAGAATCTCTATGGGAATTTAGAAAAGTGTGAGTTCTTCACTAATCAAGTAACCTTTCTTGGTTATGTAGTTTCTGCACAGGGTATTGAGGTCGATGAATGTAAGGTTCAAGCTGTTCGTGATTGGTTGATTCTCAGGGTTCGAAGTTTTCATGGTCTGGATTTCTTTATCGGCGTTTTGTGAAGAATTTCAGCACTCTTGTGGCCCCCCATGACTGAAATTACTAAGTTAAAGCAGTTCACTTGGAATCCACAAGCACAAGCTGCTTTGAAGAGCTCAAGAAACAGTTGTCTTCAACCCCGATTTTGGCCTTTCCATGTTTTGATGAAGTCTTTGAGGTCGATTGTGATGCTTCAGGAGTGGGAATTGGGGCTATTCAGTCACAATTGGGCCGACCGATTGCCTATTTCAGCGAGAAACTAAATGAAATAAAGCGACGATACACGACTTATGACAAAGAATTTTATGCTATAGTCCAGGCTTTGGATCATTGGCAACGCTATCTGATCTCCAAGGAGTTCATACTGCATTCTGATCATCAGGCACTAAAGTATATACAAGGGCAACACAAGTTACATTCACGACACACTAAGTGGGTGGAATCTTTACAAGCATTTAATTTCACCATTAAGCACAAGTCAGGAAAATTAAACAAGGGGGTTGACACCTTATCTCGCAAGTATACTTTGGTTAATTGACTACAGTCGAGAGTTGTCGGGTTCGAACTTCTTCCACAGAACTACCCATCTGATCCTGATTTTGGGGAACTATTCTCTAGTTGCCAAACTCACGCCACAAGTGAATACCATCTCTATAATGGCTACCTTTTATGTATTCCAAAGCATAGCATTGGGTACTGATTAAAGAAACTCACGAGGGTGGAATAGCAGGGCATTTGGGCATTGATAAAACTCTTACGATGTTACAAAATCATTTTTTTGGCCCAAGATGATGCGTGATGTGGAGCATTATGTCTGGCGCTGTTTACCTTGTCACTGTTATCTTGTCACTGGGCCAAAAGTCACTCGTCTCCCCATGGATTGTACTAGGGATGAGCTTTTTATACCGAAAATCGGGACCGTACCGAACCGGTACTTTCGGTCCGGTATTTAGTTTATATAATTGCTATATTTCGGGATCGGTACTACCCGGTTTCGGTACCACTTAAAAACCGGTATTACCGGTACCAGTATCGTTAAACTTTGACTCAAGTCAAGTAAGTCTTCTTCATCACCAATAAACTTTGATAATGGTTTGTTTTGTATGACTTGGTTTATTTGGAATCTAAAAATATTTTTATTGTTATGTGAGAATTGAATGAATTGTTACAACAAGATGCTAAGTAAATTTGAAATGTTTTTGTATGTTTAATTTCTTGAATTTTCGGTACCTAATTTGGTATAGTACCATAAAACCGGTACCGGTACCGATACTCGATCAATTGAATTCGGTTCGGTATTCGGTATCCCAAATCGTCATGAAAATATAACCGGTACCAATTGGTACGGGACCCGTACGGTACCAAACTCATCCCTAGATTGTACATGCCGTCACCGGTACCTGTTGCCCCATGGGAAGACATCAGCCTTGATTTCATCATTGGTTTACCCAGAATACAACGCCAGAAAATTCTATTATGGTAGTGGTCGATCGTTTTTCTAAAATGGCACGTTTCGTTGCCTGTCATACCACAACTAATCACTACTTCAAAGAAATAGTTCGACTCCATGGAATTCCACGTTTAATGGTTAGTGATCGGGAAGTTAAGTTTCTTAGTCATTTTTGGGTAACTTTATGGAGGAAACTGGGTACTAAACTCAAATTTAGCACTTCCAGTCACCCCCAAACACCGATGGGCAGACGGAGGTAACTAACGGCACACTTGGTTTCTTACTGAGATCACTTCTCAATACAAATCTGAAACAGTGTGAGGAATTATTGCCTCAGGCTGATTTTGCTTACAATAGAGCTCCCAACAAGACCATCGGTCCTAGCTCTTTCTTGGTTGTCTACGGTTTAAATCCAAAGACAGTTAGACCTTGCGGTACTTGACACATTCAGGACAAACTTTTTTGAAGCTGGGGAGGATGGTAGGCAGAACCCTCCCAAAGCAGACCCGCCTGATGTATCAGATCCATACCCGCTCCAAGATCCAACTCAAGTAGGTTCCTGGTGGGTCAGCTTGGTCCAGTCAGACCCCACTATTTGATCGTAGGTGTTTCCCCCATGTGTGCTACCAGTCAATTGTATTTCCATGTATTTATTTTTCTTTTTCTATTTTCTTCTCTTTGTTTGATATTTTCAAAGCAGTTATTATTTTCCATAAAATGTAGCTACATGGGGAGGTTGTTTTCTCCTTTCTCTCTCGTATGTAACAGGGAAAGTTTGAATGAGAAGGGGGGCAGACTTGAATTTCCTAAATTTTTAGTTCTCTGCTATTATAGAATCTCTTTGTCCTTGCTATTCTAATTTGAGCAGGTAGTTAGAAGGTGATCTTGGACGACTAATTCTAATTCTCGTGGTGAGGCTGTATTGAGAATTCGGGTTAGAAATTGCTGCTTGTCGGGTATCATTTCGGTCCAATCCAGAAGCTTCATTGCCATCACCTTTGATCTTGGGAGGCCCTACAGATATAGATAATATGTTCATTCTGGAAGAACTTGTCTGAATAATAAACAACTATTATGTTCTTAATATTGTCTTGCATACTTATCTTTCGTGGTTATATCATATGATCATGCATGTGCAGTTCTTAAGGGAATAAACAACATCGACTCTTGAAAATTTCCATGACCTTGTATGGTTACAGCTCTGCTTATTGGTCTCGTAGCTTGAGATCCTTACAGTATTGTCATATGTTAGTATTTAAGAACGTTTTGGATGAATGTTGACAAAGTATGGCTATCCAGCAATATGTATTTATTATGGAACTTTTGCTGATGAAGACTTGGAAAGTTGGAATCTAGGAACACATTTTTGTGTCGTTGCACTGCAGTTTTGTAGTTATGTAGCTAAAGGCAATGTTGGAAAAATCGGCCTAGTCGGCCGATTAATTGGCGACTAGGCGGGAAGCAGGATACCACCGCTACGACTTGGACCTGATCGGACTAGTTAGGCGGTGGCGGTCAAAGGCGGACCTAGGCCGTTGAAGTCAAGGTCAAAATCGGCCTTGACTATATAACTTGGTGATGAAGAAGGATGAGAGAGATATAAATCTTATGATGTCGAGAGTGAGACCAAGGAAGCGGCAGCGGCCGGTCGGAGAGAGAGCAGTGGCGGCGGAGAAGGAAGAAAACGCAGCGGCAGAATGAGAAAGGAGATGAGGAAGGAGACACATCCATTTTTAAAAAAAAAACCCTAAACAAATCCTTATTTAATAGGGAAAGCAGAAGCATCAATTTATTTTAATAACCATTTATTTTATTATTATAAATTAATTAATAAAAAAATCCTTTATTATTCAATATATATATATATATATATATATATATATATATATATATATATATATATATATATATATATATATATATATATATATATATATATATATATATATATATATATATATATATAGGATTGAGTTCACATGAGAACCCCTCATTACCGTGAGAACCACTCTAAAAATTGTGCATCCACTGTATAAAATTGTGCATTTGATACTAAAAGTAAATGTTTTCGATATTATTATGCATTTCATGTAAAAATTTACGCATCTCATACTACAATTTATCCATTTTATGTACGAATTGTGCATTTAAGAAAATTTGTGCATTAGATGTTCAAATTTGTGCATTTAGTTTATAATTTAATGAATGTAAGTTTTGAATGTAATTTTTATGTTAAATTATGATATTTATTAATATTTAAGACTAATAATGATTTTAAGTAAAACTTTTAATTTTAAAATTTGTGCATTTGATGTACAAATTTGTGCATTTTGGAGTGGTTCTCACGTTCTCACGGTAACAAGGGTTCTTACCGGAACCCAACCCTATATATATAAATCTAACAAAATTTAGATTGTTACTTAAAAAATATTTAAATGATTTACCTTGAGTTCTAATTATAAAATAGTATTAGTTATTATTTGATTGTTTTTTACTAACCTATATTTATATCTTAGTATTTTTAACATGTTACATATATAATTATGAAATTTATACACTAAAAATTCCAATCCGACTACTCCCCGATTAATCCCCGCCTAGTCGATTAATCACTAGTCCCCTGCCGGCCGGCCGACTACCGCCTAGCGACTTCTACGACCTTGGCTGAAGGAGTTCTTAATGAACTCTCTGAGGTGCACTGCTTTTGTAGTATGTAGCTGAAGGAGTTCTTAATGAACTCTCTGAGACATAGTATATATCCATTTCTTTGATTGTATATATCAATTTATGTACTAAATTTTCATCTTTGTTTTGTTCACCACTTAATAGGTGTCACGCTCAAGCAAGAAGCTCCGAGTTCTGCCAGCACACTCGTGGATGTGGGACTTAGTAAGGTAGACATATGATCCATACCATCATTTTTACTAATTTCAGTACATGTACTTTTTATAGACAACTGACAAGGGCAATTATGTCAGTCCCTATTGTATACATTTCAAATTCTTTGAGACATTTACAAATCAAACTGGATTTTTTGAATCCTTATGATCCCAAATGCTTTCGAATCCAAATCATTATTCTTGGCAGATTCGGAATCCCTTGAAAAAGTTCTTGCAGTCCAAAGTCCAAACGCCCCCTAAGAATATATCTGGGGCTTGTCCTTGGTGTATTTCTGTCTTGTGGTCTTTACATATAAATCTCATGCCATTTACTGGGTGACTTCACTCATGCTTCATGGAATTATAATGATCTTGACTTTTAGCTCCATGCAATGATGCAAGTAATATTGACCTAGTAGTTCTTTATATCTTTGTTAATTGATTGTCCTTCCCAGCAGAATGTGATAATTGATAAAGCGCTTGAACCTGGAACAAGAGTTACCGTAGCAATGGGAACCAATCGTCAACTGGATGGTATTTAAGTATAACTTTCATGCATGTTTGAACTGTATAACAGTTTCTCTCTGTATAATTCGACTATGTAATGTCTCAGATGCCATATAAAAGCACACCTTTTGAAGTCATCTCTTTGTAGCAAACAACAGCCCTTCAGGACATCTAGGACATCTGAATACACAACAAACACTATTGCAAAGGACTTGTGGTCTTGTTTGGTAAATTGCAGTTGCATGTGTTAAGAATTTCAGAACAAGAATTGCAGAATTGAAACCAAAGATTATCAAGAACTCATCAAATCAGGAACCCCAAATGTGAATCAAGAAAGAATTCAAATTCACTACCAAAATGGGTTACATGACTACAACTTGAGTTATTGTCCTCATTTTATACTAAAAACTTCAAGACTAACTCTAATCTAACTATCAGGTAATTACACTTAATTACACTAAACCCCCTGAACTATTACAACTAATTCAAGTCACTAACCTAACAAATCTCCACCTTGACTTGAATTTCAAAAACAAAACAAATCCCAAAATCAAATTTGTGTTTCTCAAACCAAATATCAACGTGATAAACTCCACCTATTTGGAAACACGCATCAAATTCAAATTCAAATCCAAACCTTCAATCCGAAAGCAATGAAGATCAAATATCACATATGCGACCCAAACACCAATGTGCACCCAAAACAATAAACCGGAGAACAAAAAACCATATCCAAAATCAACAGGTTACCAAATGTTGCAACTAAAACAATACAAAATATCCAAACGGCCCGCAACAACGCAAAATCGATGACCCAAAAACAACGCCGGAACCTATCAACAAAATCCGGACCCAAAATACAACGATCATCGCAACTAAATTCCAATGTGTAATTTCTCCCAAATACCCCAAAAACTAATTGGTAACAAAAACGAATGAGAAATTCCACCAAAACTTGTTACCGGTCAACCGAGATTCAAACACGAAGCCAACAATACTAAGTTATCAAAAGGCAAACCAATTGATCTACAAACGAACCAAACCACGGCGCCATAACCCAAAATTTGTAGATCACAAATGATACACTTTCCCCACATGACGAAACAATCCAAAAACCAATCTCATCAAAAACAGATCAAAATTCAAACAAAACTTGTATCGCCATCTAAATGCCTTTAAAATCAAACAACTCGAAATTCGATCAACACCGACTTCTTGAATCAACATAAATCCAAAGAAACGCAGCTCTAATTCCGAAACTAAACCGAACATACAAAATGAGTCAACACCTAAATTCTTGAATCGTCATTCAAGAAAAACCCAAAACGACCATTTCGTTTTCAAAACGATTCAAGAAAACAAAAACCCGAGATAAATACAAATCACCGAAATCCAAACTTGATTCAAGACTAAACCCAAATATCCAAATCAATTTCTTACGACTTGCGAATTCATATTTCAAAATCAGTGACAAATGTTCCAAGAAATCCGATTTTCTTGAATCCCAAAAATTCAACCAAAATACAAACACCAAAAAAGAACCCAAACAACTGAACTCCTAACACCAGAATGAACCCCAAACAGAATCGACTGCCCAAAAAAAAAAACCTTCAATTGACAACTTCAACAGCCTGATTCAAGAGCTCCACCTTGAGTCTGACTCCAACATTGGCCAAGAAACTCCAAGATTCAACCGAAAAACAAACAAAAAAACAGAAAGAATCGAACAAAACCGAAAAAGAGACGAACGAATGTTGGCAGCTGAAAGACCCTCCCCACCTTGAACCGAACACCAATATAATTTCTGAATCTTGGATTTCCAGAATACAACTATTCTAAATTTCTATAATTCAAGCTTCACAAAACGATTGTCAAGATTGCAATTGGGAGCAGCGCTTCCAAATTTCCAGAGTTCAAGTTTCACAAAACGATTGTCAGAAACCAATTTCAAAATCGATTGCAAAATCCGATTTGCAACCTTCAAAGCGGACTCCACAGAAAACAATTGCCGATTCTAATTGATTCCAAAAATTGGACGCTAATTTCAACAAGAAGACCAGAAGTGATTGCTTCGAACTGATTGCTAAATCTAATTTTCTGGAGTCTCCAAAATCAATTTCAAGTTCCAGTCGGCCAAGAACGATTTGTAATTGCTATCTCTAAAATCAAATTTCAAATGGCAGACCAAATGAACGATGATCATAACCTAAATCTCTGATACCACTTGTTAGGAATTTCAGAACAAGAATTGCAGAATTGAAACCAAAGATTATCAAGAACTCATCAAATCAGGAACCCCAAATGTGAATCAAGAAAGAATTCAAATTCACTACCAAAATGGGTTACATGACTACAACTTGAGTTATTGTCCTCATTAACCCATAGGACTTATTTATACTAAAAACTTCAAGACTAACTCTAATCTAAGTATCAGGGAATTACACTAAACCCCCTGAACTATTACAACTAATTCAAGTCACTTACCTAACAGCATGTAATAAACATAAACAAAAGTAAACCAAAAGGTATGCAAGTTGTTATATGTAACAGAATATTGCATTTCGTTGGTGTTCTATGAATTGTTAAGCAAAGGTAACTGCCCAAGAGACGTCGCATTAAGTGGTTATGTTGATATAAAATGGCTGCTTAAATTCGGGTTTGAAAATAAATAATATTTACAATTGCTTATTGCCTTATTACACTGAATTTTTTTTTATTATAGTAAAATCAGTAAGTTTGTTGAACATTGAATAATAAAGTGGCAAAGGGGCAAATGCTTGTAACTCCAAAAGTTCTTTAGCATCATCACTCCTTAAGGTTTGACTTCAATATGAGATTGAATTCAAAATAATAAGAACACGAATGCTCAATCTAGAAAGAGTTGAGTTGTAATTCTTTTTATGATAACAATAACCGTCTAGTTTTAAATATATTAATCGTGTTAATTTTGTTTTTTTATTTTTTGACTGGTGGTGGGGGTTGGTGGCATGGGATATAGAAGTTGAATGAACCTATGTATGTTGGCAAGGGGCTATATGAAACGTTGGAATAACTTGTCCTAAAACTGTTTGGTCCCTCTAGTACCATCTTACATCCCCAGCAAAACGCATGAAGGATTTAACTGAAAAGTGATAGCTCAAAAATTTTCTGAAGTATCATATTTGCACATTCTAGTACTTGCACGTTCCACTTTTATTAACTTGCTGTTCAGCTTCTCTAAATTTCTACTGTTTTTCTCACTTTTTGAAAAGTCACATTTATAATCTCAAAATGTAATAGCAGGTGAGAATACATACTACGATGTTCAGTCTCCCTCTTTTCGTAAAATGAATTCCACCAAAACAATTGAGATTCTGATAGAGAATAGCCCCAAAGGCCCATGGATTGTGAATTACCCAATAGGCCCAATGATATGATTATGTCATGTAGATTCTAGAAGGGGTAATATAGGGAAAATGGGTGGGAGTTAGTTAGAAGCGTTTTCTATAAATAAGAGAAGAGGGAATAATGTTACAAGGGCAGAATTATTGCTAGATTGTTGCTATGCAGTTAATAGCGTCTCGCAGTCCAATAGCGGTCAAGACCGCTATTTGCTATCGCGGTTATTGCGGTGATATATCGGTGATATAGCGGTATATTATATATATATATATATATATATATATATATATATATATATATATATATATATCTATATGTATGTATGTATGTATGTATGTATGTATGTATGTATGTATGTATGTATGTATGTATAATCATAATCATAGACATAAAGAACATAATATGAAGAACTAAAATCCTAAAGATCATAAACATAAAGAACAAAAGTCATAAAGAACTAAAATCATAGAGGTCATAGAATCGAACAACACATTAAACAAACAAAGATAAACAAGATATAGCATTACTTTATAAAGTATTAAACAAAGTATTAAAGGTTTAACAAAATATAGCTTAAAGAATGATCAATCTGGACTGCTCCTCCAAATAGCGGTAAATAGCGGCAAATAGCGGTCCTAAATAGCGGCAAATAGCGGTAAATAGCGCCGCTATTCGCGGAACCGCTATTTAGCACCGCTATTTAGGACCGCTATTTTTTCAAGGACCGCTAACCGCTATAGCACCGCTATAGCGCCGCTATAGCGGCGCAATTAACTGCCCAAGATTATTGTTAGACTCATTGCCTTACAGCTTTGAGGGACTCTTAGCATTTTAGCTTTGAGGAGGGATTATCCTTTCGAACTCATTTGATTAAGTTCTTGTTTCTGTTTTGATTAACCTGAATTCCTTTTTCAAATCTATTAATTCCTTGTTCATCCAATCAAATTTCTGATTCCGTATCATTTGTCCGACCTGCCTGTTTTGTCTCTACCATTCTTTTTTTTTGACGTGGCCTGCTGTGATCTGCCCTTTTTTTGTTTCGTCCTTGTTGATGCAGACTCGTTTAACTTCTGTTCAAAATCGACTGGAACAACATGAGGAACATCTTCAACAACTCCAAGCTGATGTGACTGAGATCAAATCAACTTTGCAGAAGTTGGAAGCAGAGAGGGTGAAGGTTGGCGAATTTCGCAAGGTCATGATGGGTTGGCTGAAACAACAGGGCAAATAACATGATTTTGGTGGTGGAAAGGGTTCTGCTCTTCTAGTCCGGTGGTGGTAGCGGCGATCAAACTCCTCCAAATGTATAGTGGGCGGTGAAGAAGGTGAAGTAACGGGTCCGATCCTCAGGGATGGATCGAAAAGGCTACTCTGTTTTTTGATATCAATAGTACTCCTCATCTGCGAATTCGTTTAGCAGAACTGAGCATGGTGGGTGTCGTTGTTCTCAATTGTTAGGTTCATGATTCTCTTACTTGGGATCAATTCCAGTTAGAACTCTGCAACATTTCAGTGGCTTAGAGATCCAAAATCCATACGAACAATTGACAACCATTCAACAATCTTCGTCAATTTATGATTACATCAATGATTTTGAATATCTTCTATCTCTTGGTTCCTAAATTACCTGAATCTTAGGCATTAGGATGTTTTTTGGAGGGGATACGTGATGAGGTCAAATGATGGGTTCGCCTCCATCGCCATCAATTGCGATTAGGTGCGATGTATTTGGCAAAAGACGTTGTAGAGATGTCACATTCTTCGCCAGACAACGTTTCTCAGTTGCGTTTCAGATATCACAGATTGCTTGGCTTGAGGGTATTCCCTTGGACCGATTTTCGCAATCGGGCCAATCCCAGGTTCATGGGCCACAAGTATATGGATCGGGAATAAAGGATTTAGCGCTTCGTGCTGATAAGCCCCATCCCTTTATTCCCCGATCACCTGCGACGATTCAATCAGAGGGTTCCCAGGTTCCATCTAGGATCGAGGGGTGCGATCTTTTTCTAAGACGGAATGGGATGAACAACGAAGAAAGGGGCTATGTTTTCGCTGTGGCAATCAGTTTGGACCTGCTCACAAGTGTCCAGACGGTCACTTGCGTGTTCTTCTCCTAGGGGATGCTGATGAGATTGGGGACAGTCATGGTGGGGACTACTGTCAATTTGAAGAGTTGTGGGTTTCTGATTTACCTCCAGCAGCACCACCAGATCAGTATTCGGTTTTTTCAGTAGCATCTTTTGGAAGCAAGTCTTGAGGTCAAGACTTTTTCGATGGCGGAAGTAATGATAGGATTATATCATGTAGATTCTAGAAGGGGTAATATAGGGAAAATGGGTGGGAGTTAGTTAGAAGAGTTTCCTAAAAATAAGAGAAGAGGGAATAATGTGCGTGGGCAGAACAATGTTATTAAAGGCCTGCGCCTCTGCGACTAAGTCCCTCGGTTTGGCGCCTTTAAGATGTTCAGGAGCGCCTTGTACGACTAGTCCTAGGGAGTTAGGCGAGAGTCGATGGCCTTATTTCATAAACATCTATTAGGATTTTAAGACATAAAACATAGTTTGCATGGTCAATTATACCCCAGAAAACTTCAAAGGTTGCCTATTAGAAGGTTGACTTCGGCCTTCTGGTTTGCCTTACGCAATCTTTTGGAACATTTTACTTTGTTTGCCACTACTAATAATTATGGATCGAGGTAGTGTATTTGATATTATATCTATGTTTCTACACAATATGCTTTTATTTTGTCTTTATGGTAACATTTTCATGTAAAGTATTTTCTAAATTTTAGGTGGTTCACTTCGCTCGGGCCCTCGCCTTTTTGTGCCTCTCGACTTGGTCCCTAATCAAGGCATGTCACCTCGAGTGCGACTTTCGCTTTTAGTAACATTGGGGCAGAATTATTGTTAGATTGTTGTTAGACTCATCGCCATACAGGTTTGAGGGACTCTTAGCATTTAAGCTTTGAGGAGGGATTATCCCTGGGAAATCATTTGATTAAGTTCTTGTTTCTGTTTTGATTAATCTGAATTCCTTTTTCATAGCTATTAATTCCTTGTTCATCCTATCAAATTTCTGATTCCGTATCACCCAATAAATGGATCGTTTATCAAAGGAGGCAGAAGACACGTATAGGGGAGGAATGAAAGAGTTGGTTATTTTTTATAACAAAAGATGTTATATAGAGGGAGTAGAGGAGAGTATGAGTGGATTATTCACATTTGCAGGAACCTTCTCTGAATTTTGTCATTCTTTTAATGCAAGCAACCTTCTCTTTTAGTTCTTTTAATCTCCCAAATTCCTATCAGATTCGAACATCATCTTTGTTGCAAAGCTTAGGCTTGTAAGCTTGCCTACCTTCTTGACCCCTCATAGATGTACTCCCTAACATTTTCAATGGGCGTGGCACTCGCTCAAGTGAAAGTGTTCTCTATGCGTTGTAAAGGATAACTCCTTTGCATATGTTGGTGCCATGTTCCAAAATTCATCAAGAAGGCGGTCACAGGAGATCGAAGGCAAAATAACAATAATTTTGTTTTATTCTTTAGAAATAAATTGGGCTTCTTTTGATGAATACCATTATTAAGTTGGTACATATTTGTTTGATTTGGATAGATTTGGTCAATTTTCTACTTCTGTAATTAAAGTGTTTAAAACTGCTGATTTATCTGTCGTCTTGTTTTCTAGATCAGCCACGTCAGGTGGTGTCATCATCCAAGCCTAGGGAAGAAGCAGGAATGTATTGGGGCTATAAAGTGAGATATGCTGCCAATATCGGTTCAGTATTTAAATGCTGCCCGTATAAGGTTCTCTGTTTTCATTTTATAATTTTATATTAAATTCGTATCACCCGGTGGAGAATGGGAACATAGAGTCGCTCCCATAAATGAATGAATGGGACTCCTGGTCCTGATCGAACCAGAGATTCCGACAACCCGGGGAATCGGCATAAAGAGATGGGTCGGATACTGGAATCTGCCCAAAAGTCCTGACTTCTTCGAGCATATTATTTATGGCTGTTCTCTTTCATCTAACATTATTTGTTGTAGGGTGGGTATGATTATCTCATTGGTACTTCAGAACATGGTCGTATTATCAAGTCGTCAGAGCTTGAATTGCCGTCTTTCAGGTATGATTAATAGTGTTGTAGTAGGGACGTAGGGTTATACTAACTTTCCATATTTTGCCTAGTTGGACAATAAACAACTCTCTTGTGTTATCAACATCATCCTTCCCATCAAAGTTTTAACATGTAACTTGGCACATTGTTTAAGGCCACGATTTCTGATATTATGACCACAATATAAAATTATTCTGAAGTGTTTATTTATTAGTTTTACTTTTAGGTATTATGTGGAACATAATATAAAGAAATCATGACCATTTTGCTTCAATTACTCTTGAAGTCTTGACAACACAGTTCAAGGTAGGGATGTGTTTTGACCTTGCTTGACCTTGCATCAGTGTTCTCGCAAATCTTTTGAGCTTGGTATTACAGTCGATTAATTTTTGTTGTTGCAAACGACTAATATACAGCAAGGCAATATTCATTGTGCTCTTTGCTTCTTTTTTTTTTTTTTTAACCTGATGTGCATATGCTGATTGGTTAACGTTTCGTAACTGTCTTTGCATTATTCTGCAGAACACTACATTAATTATATTTAGATAGTGGAATATTAATTAAACTTGTAATCAAGTCTTGTCAAAATTTAAAACACCCTTAAAGACTGTTAGGAATTTAGGAGAATTTAGAGAGAAATCTTTTATTGAATGAATTGAAATTACAATGGAGAGGTCAGCCTTATTTATAGGCTAGGATTACAATGATGGGGAAAATAGAAGGAACTAACTATACAAGTGAATTAAAGTCACTCCACTCAACAAATTTCCATCTTGACTTTAATTCTACTAAAGTCAAAAACAGAAAATTCTATTTCCATCTATCTATGTTTAGGAGATCTAAACAATGTCTAAATTTGTGTATAGGAACGGGTTTAGTTAGTGCATCGGCTGGGTTGTCTCCCGTCTTCACCTTCTTCACTTTAACTCTTCTTTCCGAACGTATAAAGTGATAACGAACATCTATATGTTTCGTTGTCTCGTGATGCACTTGGTCTTTAGCAAGACAAATTGCACTTAGGCTATCACAAAACACCACAGCCTGATCTTGATGAAAACCAAGATCTCCAAGCAAAACTTTCAGCCAAATACCCTCCTTTGCAGCCTCCGAGAGTGCCATATATTCAGCCTCTGTTGTGGACAAAGCAACCGACAGCTGTAAAGTAGCTTTCCAGCTCACTAAGGCACTTCCAACGGTGAAAACGTACTGCGTTAATGACCTTCTAATGTCAAGGTCAGCTGCATAATCCGAATCTGATTATCCAACAACAAAACACACCCCATTTCCTCCATAAATGAGGCCTACATCTGCCGTCCCTTTTAGATATCGGAATATACGTTTCACGGCAGCCCAATGTTGCTTCCCCGGACATGCTAGATAGCGACGCTGATCGCATGTGCTATGTCAGGTCTATATTAGACACATATGTATTTCCTTATATCATATGTTTCCTTATTATGTATTTCCTTATATTATATGTTTCCTTATATTAGAGGGATTAGAATGCAACTAGTATAGGGTTTAGAGTGTAAATATATCTCTTATATAAACCATTGTAATCAGTGTTTTATACACAACAATATACAAACAATTATTGAGTTCAACTTGGTATCAGAGCCTAGGTTCTAGAAACCCTAGCAAAAAAAAAATAAAAAATTTTTGCTGCCAAACAACAGCAGCCCACCGCCACCAACAACCCTACATGGCCCTCTCCTTCCTTGCGCCGCCAACAACTGCCCCCTCCCTTCCCTGCGCCGCCAAACTGCTGCTACTGTACACCTCTCACCAGCGCCATCAGCCTCCCTCTACAACCCTACTGCCACCAATCAGCAACCACCAATCGCCTCTCTCTGCCACCGCTCACCAAAACCCTAAACCTAAAAAAGAAAAACCCTGTTGTCGTTGCCTCCCTTCTGCCACTGCCGCCACAAACAGCAGCCCCATAAACTCATCTGTCCATCTGCTGCCGCCCACAAACAGCAGCCACAAACAACCACCATCCACCGATCTCCATGGCTTCTATTGTCTCGTTCACTCCAACAGAGAAAACTGGCCATAATTCTCACAAGTTTGGCTTTACCCTTTCCCCAACCAATGGCTACTGGAAAAACAATGCTCCAGCCGTTTCTTATCACCAACGATTTGTTTGGCTATGTTGATGGCACTATACCTTGCCCTCTGATGACCATAGCCTCACCATCCTCATTCGACAAAGACGGTACCACAATACCGCTACCCCAGTTGAACCCTAGTTACACTGCCTGGGTCTCTAATGATGCTCACGTTTGCATGCTCATTCTTTCTACCATCTCTGAGGCATCCTTCCAGCATGTTCAAGGCCTCACTTCTCAAGATTTGTGGTTGTCCCTTGAACGTGCCTACGCCCCTCACACCTCTTCTAGGGAATACACTCTGAAAACCCAACTTCTCAAACTCCAGATGAAAACCACCACCGCTTACTTGACTCGCGCCCAGGAATACTCCATTGCCTTGGCCAATATTAGAGAACCCCCAAAGGAGAAAGATTTAGTCATGTTGGTTATCTCAGGCCTTCGAGAAGAATACAACGGCTTAAAATCCACCCTTATCGGCTGTCAGTTCCCTATTGCCTTTTCAGAACTTCATGGTTTACTTTCCGATCACGACTACATGATCAAGAAGTCTACACCCGATGTTTCCCCAACTCAGGCCTTCCTGGCTACTGTTCAGAATCGCACTCCCGCAACTCCCGCCGCCACTCCAACTCCCGATCAACTTCACGCTCTCCAGCAAGCTTTATCTCAGCTCGGTCTTCAGGTTCAACCGCTTACTGCTCAGCCTGCACAAGCCCACTACACCAATCGATCAGGTAACTCTCGGGGTCGTGGTCGTGACTCCCGTCGTGGCCGCGGAAATCACTACAATCGGAATCAAGGCGGTACTCGCGAACAGTTCAGCTGGGCTTCTACTCAGAATACAATATTTGGTACATGCAACAGGTGTGGAATTGGTCATATTCCGTCACAATGCCCCAACCGTGAACCTGCTACTATATGGCCACGACAGCCTCTTTTAGCCAATTTCACAGACTCCCGTGCCACCTCATCAACGTCCTGGCTTCCGGATACAGGTTCTAATCATCACGTTACACCGGACCTCTCTAGTTTCGATCACTCTGAGGCTTACTACGGTACCGATAATCTACATGTTGGCAACGGTAAGGCTTACCCATTCTCCATATTGGCTCCACAAACCTTTATTCACCCGACAAAACTTTCTCCCTTAAAAACATTCTCCATGTGCCTGAAATTAAACAAAACCTTCTTTCTGTTCAACAAATCTGTCTTGACAACGTGTTCTTTGAATTTCACTCTTCTTTCTTTGTTGTGAAGGACAAGTCTACACACACTATCCTCCTCACGGGTCCAAGTAATGACGGTCTCTACTCTTTTAGCCTTCCTCGAAGTCAACCGATTCTCAAAGTTGGTTTCTCCGCTACTCGTACTTCTTCCACAATTTGGCATCATCGCCTCGGACACCCTCATCCACAACTTTTTAATTCAATGGTTTCTAAGGACGTGTTTGTTTTTTTTTTTGCAGCTCTTCGAAGCTCTTCCGTCTGCGATATCGCAGACGCGGGAAGAGGTTCAAGTAAGAAGCTTGTTTGTTTTTTCTATTTAAGAAACGTCTGCCCGCGTCTTCCTATGTCTGCGAGATTTTTAACAACATCTGCAACTTTCTTTTTAGGGTTTCTTTCACAACCAAAATATCATATCCATTCTCACCTCCATAGCTCCCGCCGCCGCTGCTTCTTTGGAGCTCCCACCGCCGCTGCTGCTGGAGCTCAACCGCGCTGCCACTTAACCAAATCCATCCATCCCTCTTTCGGTCCTAGGTTCGTCTTTTCTTCTCTCTCCCTCGCTGTCGGTGCTCTGTTCGTCGTCGTCTTTTCTGCTCTGGAGCTCAACCGCCGTCGTCGGTGCTCTGCTTATGGGCACACTCGGGGTTTTATGGCACCATATCGCAATGTGAGATATTGGTTAGGAGATTTTTGTCGTAGACAAGCAATGAACAGTAAAGAGAAGTTCAATCATTCACATGCAAAGCTTCGGAACGTGATTGAACGTGCCTTCGGTGTTTTAAAGGCACGATTTCCTATTTTAAAACGAATGGCTCCATTTCCATTGGTTACGCAGCGAAATATCACAGTTGCGTGTTTTGCACTTCATAATTTCATACGAAAGGAAGGTTTAAGCGATGAGCTATTTACCCAATATGATGAGACTAATGCTCAAGTTGAAAATGATAATGATGTTATTCAACCACTTGGAGTCGTTCAACCACTTGAAAATTTATCTGATACACAATTCATGACACAATTGCGAGATCAGATAGCAGCACAGTTGATGACAAATATACGATGAATATTAGCTAGTGTTTGGTATTTTTGGTTATGGACATTTTGTATAAAAGGAACATTGAAATATGAATATTTTGTATAGAATGAATGACCTTTGACGTATGAATATTTTGTATAAATCAATTAAACTTTGAAATTATATATTTTGTCTTTTAGTTCAGTTTATTTTATATATAAATTCAACTATGTAAGTTTTTTGATGAAAAAAAATTAAAATTAAACTCTCGCAGACATTTTTTAAGATTTTAAAAAACAAACAGTCTTCTCTTCGCAGACCGCAGACTTTTAGGCCACCTCTTCTAATTGCAGACTTTCGCAGCTAAGCTCGCAGACCGCAGACATTAACCTCTTAAAAAACAAACAGCACCTAAGTATAGTTTACCTTTGCTTAATAAAAGTTCTAGTAGTTTTTCGTGTGATTCATGTTTAGTAGGCAAGTCGTCAAAACTGCATTTGTTACCCTCTACCTATAAAAGTTCTCATGTTCTGGATTTAGTCTTTTGTGATGTTTGGGGGCCTGCTCCTGTTACTTCGTTTGATGAACACACATTTTTTATTATGTGTTGACTATTATTCTCGCTTCATGTGGATTTTTCCTTTAAAACTAAAGTCTGATGTGTATGCTACCTTTAAAAGCTTTCTTGTCATGGTTGAACGTCAATTTCAAACCAAACTCAAAACCGTCCAAACTGATTGGGGAGGGGAATTCCGGAATCTTTCCAAATTTTTCACCTCACTCGGCATCCTTCACCGCCTTTCCTGTCCTCACACGAGTGAACAAAACGGTCTTGTTGAACGTCGTCACCGTCATGTTGTCGAAACAGGTCTCACTTTGCTCGCCGCGTCTCATGTCCCTCAACGTTTTTGGCACTTCGCTTTTGACACTGCTGTATATCTCATCAACCGCATGCCGTCTAGGACAAACTCCGATGTCTCTCCATTTGAACTCTTGTTCAAACATCCACCAGATTTCTCTTTCCTTCGAGTCTTTGGGTGTCAGTGCTTCCCTCATCTCCGTCCATACAACAATCACAAAATGGACTTCCGTTCTACTCCCTGTGTGTTTCTTGGCTACAGTCCAACCCATCATGGCTACCGTTGTTTGGACACACAGTCCGATCGCCTTTACATAGCCCGCCATGTTCGCTTTAATGAGCAGTCGTTTCCCTTTCACCAAACCTCCACCGCTCCCTCTCCTACACCCCCTCCTGACCCATACACTTCTACCTACCCTAATCCACACCCCACCCTACTCACCACGCCCACTAACCTACCTTCACCTGACCCACCTACCTCTCCTACACCTACTCCTACACCTACACCTACACCTACAGACCCACCTCCCCTTATTCACACATATCACCGTCGCCCCAGATCTACCCAATCACCCACTCCTACTACTGCCCCTCCCACTACCCGTACTCGTCCAGCCAACTTACGTCCCAACCCCAAGCAAACCAAACCCTATAATGCCTCCTCTTTTCACACAACCCACACCGATATCGAACCACGCCTTTTTTCCGTTGCTAACAAAGATTCTCGGTGGCGTCACGCTATGTCTGAAGAGTACTCGGCTCTAATACGGAATGGTACGTGGTCGCTAGTTCCCCGTCCGAAGTCTAATGTTGTTGACTGTAAGTGGGTCTACCGGCTAAAGAAGGACCAAACTGGTAAGATCCAACGCTACAAGGCCCGCCTGGTCGCCAAAGGTTTTCGGCAGCAGCCCGGCATTGATTATCAGGAGACATTCAGCCCGGTCGTCAAGGCCACCATTATCCGCGTTGTTCTCTCCCTTGCCGTTACCCAAGGTTGGTCTCTCCGGCAGCTCGATGTTCAGAATGCGTTTCTCCATGGAACCCTTACAGAGACTGTCTATTTGGAACAACCTTCGGGCTTCATTGACCAGACCAAACAGATCATGTGTGCCTCCTTCACAAGTCCTTATACGGCTTAAAGCAGGCTCCACGCGCCTGGTTTCATCGCCTATAATCGGTCCTTCGCTCGCTTGGTTTTCAGGGTTCCAAAACGGATCCCTCCTTATTTATTTATTCTCGCCACGACACTCTACTATACATGCTCATCTATGTTGATGACATTGTCTTGACAGGTAACAATCAACAAGCAATCGACACAGTGGTCCATAGTCTCAGCCAATCCTTTCCCATTCAGGATCTGGGATCCCTATCATACTTTCTCGGTATTGAAGTCACCAGCATGGGTACAGATGTGCTACTTTCTCAGCAGAAATACACTCTTGATCTTCTCCAACGCGCCGGCCTTTCTCAGTCCTAACCAGTTCCTTCTCCCATGACTATGACTGCTAATCTTGCTCTTGGTGATAGTGCTACATTTTCCGACCCGGTCAAGTATCGTCAGATTGTGGGTGCTCTACAGTATGTCACCTTGACTCGTCCGGACATTACCTTTGCCGTCAACAAAGTTGCTCAGTTTATGCACTGCCCTACAGAAAATCACTGGTCGGCTGTTAAACGGATTCTTCGCTATCTGCAAGGCACCTCTACTTTCGGCTTACGGCTTCGGCGCGACTCTAGCACTCTTCTTCATGCCTACACTGATTCTGCCTATAACGCTATTACAGGGTTCTCAGATGCTGATTGGGCTGGTTGCCCAGATGACCGTCGATCCACCGGAGGATATGCTATCTACCTAGGTTTAAACCTAGTATCCTGGTCTGCACAGAAACAAATTACTGTCTCTCGGTCATCAACAGAATCAGAATACAAGGCTCTAGCTAATACAGTCGCTGAGCTAACTTGGCTTGAAACACTGTTGCGCGAACTTCAAGTCCCTCTTAAGAAGACCCCTGCGCTATGGTGTGATAATCTCGGCGCTACCTATCTTTTTGCCAACCCTGTGTTCCATGCTCGAACTAAGCACGTAGAGGTTGATTTTCACTTTGTTCGAGAAAAGGTTGCGGACAAGCAGCTTTCGGTCCAGTTCATAACCACCGATGATCAGACTGCAGATATCTTCACCAAGCCGCTTCTTTCGCAGCGTTTTATGTTTTTACGATCCAAGCTACAGGTCGTTCCCCGACCTTAGCTTGCGGGGGAATGTTAGACACATATGTATTTCCTTATATCATATGTTTCCTTATTATGTATTTCCTTATATTATATGTTTCCTTATATTAGAGGGATTAGAATGCAACTAGTATAGGGTTTAAAGTGTAAATATATCTCTTATATAAACCCTTGTAATCAGTGTTTTATACACAACAATATACAAACAATTACTGAGTTCAACTGTCTAGTGCAGACCATGACATACATGAGACTTCCCACGGCACTCGAGTAAGGAACTTTGCTCATATACTCCACCTCAGCCTCTGTTTGAGGTGCTAAAGTCGCGGATAATCTGAAATTCGCCAATGGAGTGCTCAAAGGCTTTGCCGAAGCCATTCCAAAGCGAGAAAGTATCTTCAAGACGTAACTTTTCTGTGACAAGAAAAGTTTACCCTTCGATCTATCTCGGATTATCTCCGTTCCAAGTATCTTTTGAGCAGCCCCCAAGTCCTTCATATGAAACTCAGAACTAAGAAGACGTTTTAACCTTTGAATTTCAATCTTATCTTCGAGGCTTGTCTATGGACCGAAACTCCATAGGTTGTTGCTGACTTTCAACCTCAACAGTTTCTGTATGTTCCATGTGACTGGGCTGTCCAGCATTACTTTCACCCTCATCAGAATCACTTAATTCATACTCCACTTGTTCGGCAACACTCTTCTCGTGGCCTTTATCAGCTGCTGAGATAGTCTGATTTTTCTACCATGAAGCATACAATCTTCATCAAAAATCACATCTCGACTGAGGACTACTTTCCTTTCATCAATTGACCAGATTCTATACCCTTTCACACCAGCACCGTATCCCATAAACAAACTCTTCTTAGAACGCGGTTCCAACTTTCCTTCACTCACATGATAGTATGAAGGACAGCCAAACATCCTTAAGTTTGTGTAATCAGCTGGCTTTCCAGACCATATTTCAACAGGGGTTTTGCATCCGATTGCTGTTGCCGGTGATCTATTCACCAAATAACACACCGTGTTCAACGCTTGCCTGCATTTGAGCATTTGACAGCACGCATCTGACCCTTTCTAGCAGCGTTTTATTCATCCTTTTGGCCACTCCATTTTGCTGTGGAGTATACCTCACTGTGTGATGTCTTGCAATCCCTTCTTTTTTACAAAATCGATCAAACTCGTTTGAACAAAACTCCAAACCATTATCAGTTCACAGCCTCTTTATCTTCTTCCCAACCTGGTTTTCAATGAGAACCTTCCAATCCTTAAACTTCTCAAACGATTCGCTCTTGTGTTTCATGATGAATACCCAAGTCATTCTCGAGTAATCGTCAACAATTGAGAGAAAATAACGGCCACCTCCAAGGGATGGGACTTGTGAAGGACCCCAACAATCAGCATGCAAATAATCCAAAGTGGACTTGGTATTATGAACAGCCTTCGAAAAACTGACTCGTCTTTGTTTTCCAAATATACAGTGCTCACAAAATCCTAACTCAGCAACTTTATGGCCTCCAAGAAGTCCTTGCTTGCTGAGCATGACCATACCTTTTCACTTACGTGCCCCAGCCTCATGTGCCACAAACGGGTCTGATCTGACTCACTTTTATCAGCACTAAGAACTGATGAAACTGACCCCACTGCTGTGCTTCCTTCAGGCACATACAAGGTTCCTTTCTTGACAAATTTCATTACCACTAGTGCACCTTTAATGACCCTAATTGCCCCTTTTTCACCGCTGTACTTGAAACCTTTTGAATCTAATGCTCCCAACGAAATTAGATTCTTTTTCAAAGCAGGTACATGACGCACATCAGTCAATGTTGTCACCACACCATCATGCATTTTGATACTAATGGAACCAATTCCAACTACTTTGCAAGGTTCATCATTCCCCATCAAAACACTTCCTGTGGCTACCTTTTTATAAGAACCAAACCAGGCCTTGTTTAGTGTCATATGAAATGAACACCCTGAGTCAAGAATCCATTTGGCTTGCTGACTTTTGGAGTCAACAACTGCAAGAACCAGATCAGCCTCGGAGTCGTAATCATCCTTACAGCGGATGCCTTTTCATATCGTTTCAGGCATTCTTTTATCCAATGCCCAAGTTCTCCACATTTGTGACATGGATCTTTCGGGCCAGGTTTCAATGCACGAACCTTGGACTTTGATCGAGCTCTTCCTTTCCACCTGCCTCTGCCTTTCTCTCTGCCCCTTTCTCTGCCTTCATTCACCACCGACGAACCAGCAGCCTGGTTTTCGGTTCCATTTCCGGAAGCTTTATGGCGCAACTCTCTTGAATGCAGGCTGGATCTCACTTCTTCCAGCGTTATTGTGTCTCTCCCAACAACGAACGTGTTAACGAAATTCTCATATGACGGTGGCAATGAAACCAACAAGATGAGGGCAGCATCTTCATCTTCAATATTGACCTCCACATTCTTCAAATCCATAAGAATGGAATTCAATTCATCAAGATGCTCCTTCAACGGCATTCCTTCCTTCATTCGTAATGAAAATAGCCGTTGCTTTAACAACAACTTGTTCCTTAAAGACTTAGTCATGTACAATGACTCAAGTTTCAACCACAATCCAGCCGCATTTTCTTCATCAGCAACTTCGTAAAGAGCCGCATCCAACAATGACAGTAAAATTGTCGAATGAGCCTTCTCGTCTTGCTGATCGAAGTCACTTCTGTCCATTGTCCATTGTTTCTGGCCTTGGACCAACAAGAGGCGTCCACAACCCATCACGTTTCAGTAACGCTTGCATCTTGAGCCGCCACAAACTGAAGTTCTTCCCGGTGAATTTATCAATCTTGATTTGTGAAGGCATTTTCTTAATGTCTTGTCAGAATCTTGGCTCACGGAAATTTCAAGAAACTGGAAGTAGACTCAAGAAAAAATTGAAATCGATTGATTGAAGAACTGAGACTCCCAAACCCAAATTAATCGTCCAGAACGTACCACCAGGCTCAATTTGCAATTCCAATTGCCAAATTGACCATACACCTTGATCGCCAAAATTAATTCCAGAATCAATTTCGATTGCAAAATTCGCAATCACCAAAATCGAACAGATCACCGGTTGAATTTCCAGAAGCCGATTGCCCATACTTGTGCGCTGATTTCAATTGCAAAAAACCGACCTCTTCAATTGAACCACCATTGTCCAAAATTGATCGCGAAATTTCAATCGCTCCACTTAGAATTGAACGCTGACAGATTAATTGCAAGAATCGATCATTAATTTCTCAATTGCTCCACCTAGAATTGAGCACTGACATATTAATTGCAAGAATCGATCGCTAATTTCTCAATTGCTCCACCTAGAATTGAACGCCATCAATTCAATTGCAAGAAAAAATTGATCGCTGAGAGTTCAATTTCATTATCGATAGATGATTTCAGAATTGAAGGAAAAAAAAGGAAACGAATGTCAAGGTCCACAGAAGCGTGTCAATCAGAACCAGTCTCTGATACCAATTTGTTAGGAATTTAGGAGAATTTAGAGAGAAATATTTTAGTGAATGAATTGAAATTACAATGGAGAGGTCAGCCTTATTTATAGGCTAGGATTACAATGATGGGGAAAATAGAAGGAACTAACTATACAAGTGAATTAAAATCACTCCACTCAACAAAGACATTTTAAGTGGCCATCATATTGCTAGGTTTGATGTAAGTTCAGTTTTCCTGGCAATGCATCATTGTCCTATGATGAATGTTTGTGTAGACATGTTTACCTTTAAGGCAGAATCGTTGGACTATTCTTATATTTTAGGACTTTTTGCTATGCAAGTAAAGCGAACCTGATATATTTATATTTTCTATGACTAATGATCTGCAGGCATCTATTGATTGCTTTTGGGGGACTTGCTGGATTGGAGGAGTGCATTGAAGAAGACAAAAATCTCAAGGTTCATCTCTAAATATGTTAAATCACATATAATATTAGATGTATATTTCTGGTATTCTATTTGGGATTTACTTCTTTACTTGTTTCTCTTCACTTTTGCCTCTATACAAATAGTGGTTTGATCGACCATCTCTACAGCTGCCATTCATTTATCATCATCTCAAATCTTACTAATCTGAATATGATTTTCCATTGATCCCATCTCTCTCTCTCTCTCTCTCTCTCTCTCTCTCTAAATAGGGTTCTAACGCAATAGGGTTCTAACGCACTACTCTCTTAAACAGGGACTCAGAGAACCATTTTGAAGTTTTATTTTTAATTAATTTAAACATTTATTGTTATATAAAAAAGAAAAATAATTTTTTGTCGATGCATAAAATGCAAGATTTTGTGCATAAACTCTTGTTATCATGCACAAAATCTTATTGAGTTTATGCACAAATAAAATTTCGTATTGCATCAACAAAAGAAAATGTTTCTTAAAAAAATAACAATAAAGGTGTAAATTAAACAAAAATAAAAGAATTTCGTTGAAAAAATTAAAATTAAAATTTGTTCTCCGGTAAGAACCGTTCTCACCGTAAGAACCCCTAAAATGCACAAATTTACATAGAAAATGCATAAATTTACATAGAAAATACACAAATTTTAAAAAAAAAACTCACGAATATGTTAAAAAACTCGCAAATTTCATGTCAAAATTTATGCATTTTCTATGTAAAATTATGCATTTAGGGGTTCTTATGGTAAGAAAATTTTTTACTGGAACCCAACCTATTCAGGACAAATGAGAAGCTAAATATATATTGAGAAGTGTGAGAAGCATTATGATCACACTTTTACACATTGATTCATTATATTTTGAATTTATAAATAATGAATAAAAAATCAGATTTAGGTGAATCATAGTGTAATAATAGTGAATAATAGTGCCTCTCACATTTCATAAAAAAAACTCATTTTTCATCAAATTTTTTTTACTTTTTAATCAATTTAAACATTTTCTGTTGTTTAAAAAACAATTTTTTTGTTGATGCATAAAACGGGAGATTTTATTTTTTCATAAACTCGTCATTTTAGATGCATAAAACGGGAGATTTTATTTCTTTTTTTATGTATAGAAATTGTATCTGAAAAATATAACAATATTATGTTTGATGAAAAACTAAAATTCTAAATTGGTTCCCCAGTTTCCCATGAAAGTTAAGTTCTCATTTGAACCTCTTTGTTAAGTGTAGGATTCTGTTAGGGATAAAGGGGCAGCTGGCCCTTTATTATTATTTGTCCAACATCGCGAATAGCTGGCCCTTTATTATTATTTGTCCAACATCGCTAATCAGTTAGATTATTAGCCTAATAACATACCTATATATTCAAGCCTTGTGGACGTAGGTCAGTTTAGACCGAACTAAGTAAATACTTGTGTTCTTTGTGTGATCGTGTTTGTTCACATTCTTCACTTTAACTCTTCTTTCTGAACGTATAAAGTGATAACAAATGTCTGTATGTTTTGTTGGTTCATGATGCACTGTCTTTAGCAAGACAAATAGCATGTAGGCTGTCACAAAACACCACAGCCTGATCTTGACGAAAACCAAGATCTCCAAGTAAATCCTTCCCCTGAATACCCTCTTTGGTAGCTTCCGTTAGTGCCATATATTCAGCTTCTGTTGTGGATAATGCAACTGAAGGCTGTACAGTTGCCTTTTTTTTAACGACATCTCCAACTGTAAAAACATACCCGTTAATGACCTCCATGAGTCAAGGTCAGCTGTTTAATCCAAATCTGAAAATCCAGCCACAACACAATCTCAATTTCCTCCATAAATGAGGCCTACATCAGCTGTCCATTTGAGGTTACGAAAGTTACGCTTTACGACAACCCAATGTTCCTTCCTCGGACAAGCCATGTAACGCGAAACAAGACTGATGGCATGAGCTATGTCAGGTCTATAGTGCATACCATGACATACATAAGGCTTCCACATCACTAGAATAAGGAAATTTGCTCCTATACTCCCCACCTCAGCCTCCGTTTGAGGTGTTAGGGTCACCGACAACATGAAATTTGCGGATGAAGGAGTGCTCAATGGCTTTGCCGAAGCCATTCCAATGCGAGAAAGTATTTTCAAGATGTAAATTTCATGTGATAAGAGAAGTTTCCCCTTTGATGTATCTTGAATAATCTCCGTACCAAGAATCTTTTGAGCAGTCCCCAAATTATTTGTGTAAAATTCCGAATTAAGGAGTTGTTTCAACCTGCTAATTTCAGCCATATCACGAGCCACTACCAACAGATTGTCAGCACAAAGTAGCAAGTACACACGCGACCCATCAACAACTTTCTTATGATATATGCAACATCATAAGGACTTCTACTGAAATCATTGTTCACCATAAAGCTGTCAAAACGTTTATACACTGCCTCGGAGTTTGCTTTAATCCATAAAGCGATTTCTTAAGCTTACAAACGTAATCTTCCTTACCACGTGCCACAAAACCCTCTTGTTGACTCCTATAAGTTTTTTTCTTCAAGGGCTCCATGTAATAAGGCCGTTTTGACATCCAATTGCTCAAACCCCAAATTCTGTTGTGCTACCAGTGCTAAAAGCACTCGAATGGATGTATGTCGCACCACGGGTGAGAGAATCTCATTATAGTCAACCTCTTGCTTTTGACTATAACCATTAGCCGCCAAACAGGCCTTGTATCTCACACTTTCAGCTCCTGACAGCCCCATTTTGCGCTTAAAAATCCACTTACATGTCACAACTTTTCTGCCTTGAGGTAACTTTACAAGCTCCCATGTTCTATTCTTCTGAAAGGAGTATCTCTTTACTCATGGCTGCTATCAACACATCAGCCTCCATAGTTGTGATTCCCTCTCTATACGTAGATGGCTCAAAGAATTCCATTTCTTCAACAACTTTCATGGCATAGGCCACCATGTCATCAAAACTATACCGAATTGGCCTACCAACTTGTCTTCGTGGCTTGTTTAACGCTATAAACCGAAACTCCATAGGTTGCTGCACTTCCTCATGCCCAAATAGCTCACTGTGAGATGTGGTACTAGGTTGTCCAACAACATTTTTAGCAACATCACCAGAATTTTCGAACTCAAACTCCACCTGTTAGGTGACATTCTCTTGAACCTTACGAGTAGCTGAAAATTCAATGAATTTCGCATAGTACGTAACATACAATCTTCATCAAACACCACATCTCAGCTGAGAATAACCTTTCTTTCGTCAAGTGACCAGATTGTGTAGCCTCTTAACTCCAGTCTCAGTCCATAAGCAACCCGCTTTGACCATGGTTCTAACTTCCTTCCATTAACATGATAGTACGAAGGGCAACCAAATACTTTTAAGCCCGTTTAATCAGCTGGCTTTCTGGACCAGACTTCAATAGGTGTTTTACAACCATTTTCCGTTGCCGGAGTTCTATTCACCAAGTGCAAATCGTGTTCAATGCTTCTGCCTAAAAATCTCTAGTCAGCCCTGCAATTGACAGCACACATTTCACCCTTTCTAGCAACTTCCTATTCATCCTCTCGGCCAATCCATTCTGCTGTGGGTTGTGCCTAACCGTACTGTGCCTTACGATCCCTTCATCTTTACAAAACCGATCAAACACACTCGAACAATATTTCAATATGTTGTCCGTTTGCAGCCTCTTTATCTTCTTCCCTACTTGAATTTTCGACGAGAGTCTTCCACTCTTTGAACTTCTTAAACGCCTCGCTCTTATGCTTCCGTGAAACCAGTCAACCCCGTAAATGTATATAATTTGCCTGTCATTTTTCAATGTGGCATGTTTGCCCATAGACCAAGTAGCATCATAGTGATGTCCGTAGTTGAAAGCAAGTCAGGCATGACAAATATTATGCTCCAATTCAATTATGTTACTATTGTTTAAACAAGGGTCTGACAACTTTATATTTGTTCAAGCGTGTGGATCCAGTCATTACACACACATTCAGTTCACTGTTTAACATTAACATTTCATTATATGCCGATCGGCATGTTGGGCATCACTAAAATTAAAAGGCTAGCTTGAAAGATTAATGCTAAACTGATAATTTCAGGGAAAAGATCCACGGGAGGTATTTAGTACGTATTTGAACACATGTCCGCATCAAGGAAGTAGAACAATTCGAACAGAGGTATCGTCTTGCTGAGCTTGATAACTTCTTCAAAGTGAACTACTTGTTAATCATTAATAATTATATAGTTTTGAGAATCGCTCATTGTTCCTGTTGATGTTAACAGGAAGCCATGTTCATATCTCTTCAATATTTCCAAGAACCGATTGATCGTGTAATAAAGAGTTCAAAATAAACATGGTTGATGGTCGGCCCATTATGTATCATCGATAATTTTAGTAATGTAGGGTACTTGTAGTGGCATATGCCATTTGTTCCCCAGGCTTACTTTTATCTTTCTAGCTAAAGTGATTTTCAGATGTTTGAAACATAAATTAATACTTTAGCATGGTTCGTTGTTGGATATAAGGTAGATGAATTTTGGTCTTTGATTGATATGATATACACCTTATTCCAAAACCTTGTGCACCTTACATTATGCGAGTCATATGCCATTCAAAAATATTTGTTTATGGTAGGGGAATGAAGGGGAATTAATGGTTATCTTTGATTTCTGGTCAGCGTAAACTCTTTCAAGGATATTGTCAAGAAATCATGAGGCTCCACAACTTAGCACTTTGGTGGCGTTTGGTTTGCGGAATAAAATTCGAAGGAATTGAAATTTAGTAGGTTTTAAACTTTGGAGAACAAAGATAAATTGTTAAATTTTGTTTATTTGCCATCAAATATCTTTGTTTGTTGGAATTTACATATCCGTCAACTTATGCATGTTTTAGATTTCAACATACATATTTAATCAATACTAACAACTATCTTTTATCACTCACTTCGAATTTTATTAGACAAAGCAAATGGCACCTTTATGGTTTATAATCATCTTAATATTGGTAATCAAATGGCACCTTTATGGTTTATAATCATCTTAAGATATTATGCCTCCCATGGTTTTTTTCTTCCGAACATTCTAGAATTAACGTACATTTATATGGTGACTTGAATCGAAATTATTAGTTGATTAAAGCTAAGAAAGCAAATAATTTCTTGGACAATATTGAGATTCCACAAGTCAACATTATATCGTTTATAATCGTCTTAAAATGGTTCATTTAACTAAATAATTACTTTCATGTTCACTAAAATAACCGAACCCGAATAACCCACCCGAACCGAACCTTAATCGGGTTAAATGGGTCGGGTTATTCGGTTTTCGGGTTCTTTATTCGGGTTAAATGGTACCGAATAAGTAATTCGGTTCGATTTACGGGTAGGATTCATGCTTATTCGGGTACCCAAATAACCCGAATAACCCGTTTAATATATGTTTTTCATTTTTTTATTTGTTTATAATTTTAACTAGTATTGTTTATATATATAATGTATTAATGTAAATACCCATTTTTGATACTCAAACCATTTAACCCGTTTTACCCAAATTACCAAACTCATTTAATCCGTTTAAACTACTTTGTTGATGATTTCATTCTTTATACCAAAACCGAATAACCCATTTAACCAAACCGAATAATTTGATACCTTTTTAACTCGAAACCGGTTAACCCGTTCCCTTATTTGGTTCGCTAACCAATAAACTCAAACCCGAATAACCCGATACCCAATCAACCCGCCCGAATAACACCCCTAGATTTAAGTAACCTTTGGATGTGCATTCCGAGGGTGATTATTATGACTTGAATAATTAGAGTAACTAAAGTAAGGTCAAAAGCCAATAGCCTTTGGCTTTTTTAGTGTGTTTAGTCTTTCTCGCATTCCATGACCATTATGCTATTGTAGTATCAAGCATCCTAATATCCAAAACACATCGCCATGGAAATTCTTTGTTTCTCCTCAACTTTGATTTTACAATTATAATTCTTGTTTTACTTCTTTCTCGTTCCTTGATTCACATGTATTAGCTACAAGCCGTCACAAACAAAATTAATTCATGTCGGTATCAAATTTAAAGGTTTAACTATCAAAACACTCTTGAATGAGGGATAATTGACTCATAAAAAATATATAAATAAGCAGTATACTTGCATTAGGTGAAATCTTCCAGATTTGTCATCCATGTCAGGTCTCCTTTCATTCTTTATTGTAATTAAAAAATGATAGAACAAGCACAATTGTTTGTCTTAGTGATTTAAGAGTTGTCATCCTTAACCAAATCTTTGGTTTAAAATTCTTAGTAACTCTAACAGACGTTGAGAATTTATCTTTGTACTTGACTCAATATTTAAAGAAACACTCCCTGAAGACGAGAAAAGAGTTACTTGGTGATGTGAAAGATCAGCAGACAACCGACCGACTAAAGTCTAGAACAAAGTTTGACAACGAGTCAGACTAAAGTTAAGAACAAAGTTTGATAATGAGTCACTGACGCGATTTGAAACAATTGTCTCCACAAAATTAAAAAAAGGAACATTTTAAATTACAAAACATGTTGACAGAGTCCTTTATGCGTTCTTCGTAAGATGAAGATCAACAAAAGGAATGACGCATACAAAAGTATTATTAGTTTAATGATGTTTTTGTGTATGATGTTTGTTCATCTAAGGAAAATGAGCCATTCCGACATTTGATGCTCTCCCTTAAACCAATCACAATGCGAAAACATCAAAAATATGGTTGAGATCATTAAATGCACAACTACCTACATAAGCAAGAGCTCGGATCAATACAAAATACCTGTAGTACTTAGGCATTTAAGGCATTATCGAGCTAAAAGATTTTCTCAGCGAGGAACTTCTAATAAGCTGCTTGAAATTACCTTCTATTATCTGTCTTCAAAGTTGAAGTGTTCGAATAAGTTTTTAACGTGTTTTTCTTCCATAAAACTTTATTTGATGAATTATTAAACAAATTAATGTTCGAAAAAGTTTGCATTTTGTGATGATTTATTCACCCGTCTTCTATAATCTTAAACTAAAGAAACTACTAATCTTGTATAACCGAACCAACAAATGGTATCATGGCAGTGTTAAATTAATCAATAGTTTAAGATATTTGATTTTAGGGATAATTACTAAAATAGTCACATATCACACCCATTTATCAAGTTTTAGCTATTAAATATTCATTTTACCAAAATAGCCACACTTTACGTTACCACATTTACGTGATAGCCACAATTTACGTGATATGTACCTTTTATTAATATTTTAATACATTACGTTGCAAAAAGTGTTTGGTAAAGTAAAGTAGCAAATTTAAAAGTTTGCTCATTCCCAATAAAAAAGTATTCATTACTTTTAAAAAAATATTAAAAGTTGCGCCTTCCCAATAAAAAAGTAATCATTACTTAAAAAAAAATATTAAAAGTTGCTCCTTCCCACTAAAAATCTAATCATTACTTTACCATTTCGTGACAAATCACGAAACGCTTCTTTGCTCCGGCGACTTGTCATCTTCTCCGGCGCGACCACTCATCTTCTCCGGCGACCACCATTTTCCCACCATTCCTATCCCCTTCTCCTTCGCCCATTCGTAAAACCCTAACGAACTTGCTTAGTTGCTTGTTTCCACCCCCTCCTCATTCTTCAACGACAACAATGCCTCGATGGCAAGACCATTATTAGATATCATGCAAGAAGCTAACCAAGAAGTTCCAGCTTGGCTTGCCCGTTACGCGGATCGCGCTTTGTATGGAGGTAAAACCATCATGGTGGCGGTCGGTTTGGTGGTTGCATTTTTCGAAGAGATGCCTCTTTCATCAGGGGTGGTGGTGGAGACTATTATGGTGGGGGGAACATGAATAATACTTACGGGGCACCTGGCGGTAGTGGTGTGCACGGTTCGATTCGGTTAATAGTTAACATGTGAACCGTGTTTTCGGTTTCAGTTACTCGGTCTTCGGTTACCCGTTAGAAGCCGGTTACCCGAGGTTCGGTCCACGGTTACCCGTTATATGTTTAAAAGCAGATAAAGTTATAGAAATATGTATTTTTAAGTACAATTTTTTTTTTAAGTTCAAAATCATATTAAACTATTTTATTATAAATCTTAAAAATTACACAAAATTTATTTAATAAAACAATTAAAATAAAAAATCAATCAGAAAATCTAGTATTTAATGTATTAGAATGTGTAAATAAAAGTATAAATAAATGCTACTAACTAGTATATGTATAATCAGTTCGGTTTGGTTTATCCACGGTTTTCTTAAAATGAAAACCTAAACCGCCCCGTGATGTTTTGGTTTCGGTTTTTTTTCGGTTTTGGATCAAGCGGTTTAAGCGGTTCGTCTCGGTTTCTTGGTTTTCCGGTTTTGTTTGAACACCCCTACCTGGCGGATACGGTGAATGATATGACGGGTTTTAGGAATGGATGAAGGAAGAGGGATGGGAATGGTGGAAAAATGGTGGTCGCCGGAGAAGATTACAAGTCGCTGGAGAAGATGAGTGGTCGCGCCAGAGAAGATGACAAGTCGCCGGAGCTCTACTCGATGGTTCCGTGAAAAATCACGAAATGGTAAATATAATTGTTCACAGGGAAAGAGTTAATTTTTATTAAAAGTAATTATTACATTTTTATTGGAAGAAGCAAACTTTTAAATTTGGTAACGTAAAGTACCACTACTTTACGTTACCAAACACCTTTTGTAACGTAATACATTAAAATATTAATAAAAAATACATATCACGTAAATGGTGGCTATCA
Source organism: Centrapalus pauciflorus (assembly GCA_020465985.1). NCBI lineage: Eukaryota > Viridiplantae > Streptophyta > Magnoliopsida > Asterales > Asteraceae > Centrapalus > Centrapalus pauciflorus. The sequence goes on along the minus strand of JAANYP010009074.1, from coordinate 108,849 downwards.
CGTAAATATGGTAACGTAAAGTGTGGCTATTTTGGTAAAATGAACATTTAATGGCTAAAACTTAATTATCCCTTGATTTTAACTCTGTCATACTTAAGTATGAAAAATGGTTGCCCCAACTTCCGTAGTTCTTCCATCTTTAAACTATCACATTCATGTGCGAAATACTGCTCCTCCAAAAATGGTTGACCTTACATATCTGTTATCACCCCAAATGTTCGGGGAGACGCAGATGGGAACTACAAATAAGCCCAATGACCAATAATCAGACGAGGATAGACATATGGTAAGTTTGGGACATTTCTGTAGTTAAAATAGAGTATTTTTGAGTTTTGTGTCATTTAAAACTAGGTGACTTTAAATCACAAGATTTAAAAGCAAAAACTCAAATTAATCATACATAACATTGATTAGAACCTAATAGGCCTAGATTACACTGTTAATTAAGACAAATAAGGTTAAAATCTTGATTTTGAGGTTGAAAGTGACCGACTTCGAACCTGTTCTTCAGGTTCGAACTTATCAGAAGTTCGAACTTGTTGAAATATCTATAAGTTCGAAGTCAGTCAATTTCGAATGGGTGTCTCGAACTTAATTAAGTTCGAACGTTTTAACGTCTCGAATTTGTGTAAGTTCGAATGTGTTCAACTTCGAACTTAATCAAGTTCGAAGTTATACAAGTTCGAATAACACAAATTTATTTTTTAAATTAATTTCTAACTTTCTTGTGAATTTGTGTGCAGATATGGGAGACCACACATTTTTTAATAAGCATAATATGGTAATGGCTGTCGATTTCTAGCTTCCGGAAGCTCAGCCTTACCGCCAGATGATCGAATTATTGACACATTCAAGGGTATCATATGCGCTGACGCACAATCTTCCGATAGTTCTCACATACGTAAGGCAGTTTTGGCAACATCTTCAAGTGGACTGCACAGTTACCCCTACGATTTTGCGTACAAGAGTAGGTGGACGTCCGATTGCCTTCTCTGCAGATCTTCTTCGCCTAATCTTGCAATTAGGGACAGAAGAGCAAGAAGCTGGCCCTATCGACTTTTGGATGCCAATAAGGCAATCTGCATTTCTCAGAATGGGTTATGCTCAGGACATAACCAAGGCGTCCTATGTGAAGAGCGGCCTCAATGGCCAGTGGAGGTATTTGGTACACGTGATCATGGTGTGCTTTGCACCAAATAAAGCAGGATTCGACACAATGGTATCAAAGTTACAGTCTGCAATGATTTCTCTAATATACAATAAGCAATTCAGCTTCTCGAAAATGGTCTTCGGGGAGTTTGTTCATCAGATTTCCGCTCCAACCAGAGAAAGGTTTCTAATGTACCCTCGCTTCATAATGATGATCATTCTCCATTTCTTGCCAGATCTGCCACCGCTGCCTTAGCAAACTGGCGTTGCCATCATAGATAAGCGGATTTTTAACGACTGTCAGACCCACAATGCACGAAGGGCTGAGCAAGTCAGGCCATAGGTGGCTCCTCTTTTCGGTGCCGCCATGGATCCAGATTTTGTTTCTCCCGAAGGGGATGACTGGATTGGTGAAGCACCCCAACAACAACCGCAGCAGCAGCAACCTCAACAGCAGCCAGCACCGGCTAGACGCTCTCCGGTTGCTCGAACTATTCCCCGCTCCCGATCTTCTACAGAGGATGGTGGGCCGTCAACTTCGGCACCTCAGATTGACCAAAGGGAATAGACGCTGGAAGATATTTGGGAACAAGGAGCTGCTGCCCAAGAGAACATAGCTGAACAACTTGTTCAAGATATTTTGGAACCCCCAACTGGTATGGATGACATATTCAGAGAAATTGATGAATATCAGCCTCCAGCAGCTGATACAGAAGGTACAGCAGGCACATACACTCGTGAAGAGGTTGAAGGTCAAGTAGAGACCGCCTCTGAATCAGAAACAGAGTCGAGCTCAGAAGAGGCAGAAGCTGAAGATCCAGCAGTGACTGTCGGGAGATATGGATCTAGAGTTGTTGTCAGCAGGAGGAAGATGTCACGTCCTATGCTTCGTGACGAAGAGGAAGGTGATGCTGATTTTATGATAGAAGAGGAAGCAACGATTGCTACTCATCAAAGGTCGAAGCGACAACGCACAGATCAGGGAGCTCCGTCTACTTCCGCGACAATTCAATCTGCCACAACCGCCGCTCCATCCATCCGCTTCCATTCCATCCACTTCCACTCCATTCATTGAAAATCAACGATTCACGGAGCTGAAAAGCAAGGTAGACTTTCAGACAGTCCAAATATTCTAGCTATCTCATGCCGTCAATGAGTTGCAGCAGCATAACTCAAGGCTGGAACAAGAGAATGTTAAGTTACAAACGACAGTATCTGATCAGCAACAAGCATTGATGACTCAGCAGTCTCAAATCCTCACTCTACAGACCCTTGTTAAGAAAATTATGAAAGATCTACAAGCTCAGGGGGAGAGCAGCAGTAGAGAAGATGAGCTTATGATAGTCTAAAGAAGAGACGATGATGAAGGAGGTGACCCCAGCACGCAAAAAGACGATGAGCTAGCAGATCTTTCACGTGAGACTGCTCAGCAAGCTGAGATTCAGGGGGAGCCTGGGTCATCGGGGACAGGAGGAGGAGAAGGTCAGGACAAAGGCAAGGTTCCAGAGGCGTAAGAGTTAGTCGATCAAGAAATAATTGGAGCCTTGGCCGATATAGATGATGACGATAAGATAAATTTTGATTTTGAAGATGAGTTGAAAGAACTCGAGGAAGGAGAGTTTATCCCAGAGAATGTTCCTGATTGGAGCCCAAACGATGAAGTACTTGTAGATGAGGAAGATGAAGTAGACGAGTTCGTCATCCAGGGTCAAACAGTTTCAGAGCAATACATAAACACAGACCAGAATCCGATAGACTTAGACGTTCTGATCAACGATAAATGATGAATCGGATCATGAAGCTACTCAAGGAACTGATAAAGAGCTAACGAATGAAGAATCTGATAAACCTAGGATACGACCAGTACGCAGAAGTGATAGCAAGAATTATAAGAAAATAAGGTCGGTCTGGAAGGTTTGAGAGAATAAAGCCAAGGGAAGGAAAGAGGGTAATGGATGAGTCAAGGATAGATCCATTGCCCGGAAAGCCTTGGATGAAGATGTTCTACAAGCCGGTTTGATGCTTAAAGAAGGTTCCTTTGAAACCAATGCCACAGGATGTTCTTGCAAATATGAAGTGTTGGTTCGTTGACAATGAAACAGCAGAGGCAATGATGAAAGATCATGATGACAAAGTTATTTTGAAAGTATATGACCCTCTGCACCTCGTAAACCTGTCTCAGGGCGACTTGCTGAAACTTCATGCGCAACCAATCTATTTTCATGAAGGTTGGAGGTCTGAAGGCAAGAAATTCCAGAAGGTTGTAAAGGTGTGTGTAGAGCAGGGTTTGTATGCTGGTAGCAGTTTAAATAAGCCTAGTACTATAGATTAATTGTATATCTAGTTAGAAGCTATCGTCAAGGGGGAGTCTGTTGGTGCATCCTGTGTGACGATAGCAGTCTAAGTGTAGATAGTCTTTTGTAATAGTTCAGGCTTTGTAATTACAAGTTAATACATATGTTTGATATTGGTTATATATGTTTGGTTTTGATTTTGATTGATGTTTACTTAATTTCAAAGATTAGTTCAAACATAAGTTCAAAGTTAAGTTCAAACATAAGTTCAAACACAAGTTCAAGAATAAGTTCAAAGGCTAGGGTTTGAACTTAGCAGGAGTTAAGTTCGAACATATAGTGGACAAGTTCGTGGGCTTGGGCCTAAACGAACTTGTCTGAGCTAGTTCAAACTTAAGTACTATAATTAAGAATTAATCCGTTTTCATTATAGACTTTTGCAGAGATTAACACCCAGAGCTCGTACAGTGCACTACGAACTTGTGAGTGTTTCAGAGAGTCATTTCGGAGAGATTCACGTGCCGGGACGTTCGTTGTTGCCGTCTATCATTGTGTTAGTCTCCGGGTTTCCGTGTGAGTGATCGATCCGTTAAACCCCTAACGAGGATTCCACACTTGTTGGAAGGTGTCGCGTCAAGATCAGATCCGTAGGTAAGTGACCTTACACTTTGACTTAGACCAGTAAGAAGACTTTTGCCTAGTCTCCTGTAGCATCATTTGGTTGTATTCGGCCTGCTCAGCTTTTGATCTGTCACTTAGCTCCTTGAGCAACCTCCTACTGTACTTTCCTGGGTTCTTCATGAACACACCTTTAAATTTGTCCTCCAGATAAGGCACAAGAAAATATTCATCTTTCATCTTCATTAGAAATTTATTCAAGCATTAAACAAGAGGGGTTTTTATTTCAGCTGCTAATATTTCAATAATAGACTCGACTGTTATGGTCGAGCCTTAGATTTTCTTGTTCTTCAGGAGATAGGGACTTAATTTTTCCCTTCGAGAACCAATGAACCCACTCGAGATCCCCTTCGACGTATATATTTTTTGGTTCACTGGTAGACTCCTAGAAGTATTCTACGGTTCGGGGCATAGTCTCGGTGGGTTTGGGTGTTTCAGTTGGTTTCTTTTGGGTTGTGGTAGAGGTGGATATGTTGTAGGAGAGTTTTAGGTTAGGTGGAGGGCTGGGGGGGGGGTGTATTTGGGATATAATTTTTTCTTGAGGCTCATGGGTTGGAGAATTCAGGAAGTCAAAGGAGGATGATGACTTAGATGTTTCAGGTTTGGGTAAATCTAGGTCAACTTCTGTATCTTTATCAGATATGAGAACGACTTCGATTTTCTGAGGTTGAGGCTCATACACTACCTTCACCCTTGTCAAATGTTCTTCTCTTTAACCACCCGGGGCTTGTGTTGTTGGTTCTTACCCACTCTCTACCCTCTCAGTAGCTCCCCCAGACCAGACCCCTCCCTCTCAGGCTCTATTCGGAGGAGTTTCTCCCCCTCATAATAATTAGGATCTTCCTAATCATCATGTTTTCTTTTGTGTGTAGCAGCCTGAGGGTGGCACAAACTTCTAAGGCCGATCACACCAGACTCTAACCTATCCATCATTTTATTCAAATCTGCCTCCACCCTTAATATTAGCCACTGCATATTGTCGATAGATACCGTGAAGATGGCAGCTGTTGTGGCTAGTTGTTCTGGTAGTAGATGTATGGCGGCAGTAGTTTGGACTGACCGGGTTCATGGTGGAAACTCTTGAGTAGAAGCACCCTTTCCCTTTAACATAGAGAGAAAGAAGGAGTGTTGTTCATTAGTAGCGGCCGTGAGGGAGGGCAGGTCAGCCCGTGTAACAATTCCAGCGTCCCGCAGAGTCGCTGTTAGCATTTTGGGTGTAACCTCGAGATGACCTGACACAGACGACTGTGATATTGTCGTGTCATTATTTCCATCCTTCTTCTCCACTCCACCAGGTGGGGAGTCGGATCCGAATGTTGTAGAGGACGTCATGTAGACGTCTCGAATTAGGTGAAGAGTATTTTGTGGTGGAGGGGGAGTCGTGGTCAGTTGAGGTTGGGTCATCGGGGGCGGCCGGTGATCTGCATAAACATCTCCCTCCCTTAGAGTGAGGGGGTGATGACACATGTGCTGATTCCCCGTGGAATGAAACAAGCCCATGTTGGGAGGAGCTTGAGTGGCTAGGGGGGGGGGGTGTGTGAGGCGACTACTGGACTAGTAATCTTATCCAGGCTTGTCCGACTTACGGGTTGGGGCTCTCCCTTAGCACTGACTCCCCCAAGACCCTCGTCAATATCCTTCAGTAGGTCAGAGATGGTTTGTTCAAACTCTCCTATCTCTGCCCTTGCTTCCCCAGCTCCCTCCCTTTCCACACTTAACTCTTATCACCAATCCCCAATACATTTACTCCCTCCTCCTCACTTAGCTCATGCTCACTGTCAGAAGGGGTTGGCTTAGTAGGTTTTGACTGAGCCTCTTCTGGGTACACTCCCTCCATATAAACCCTTACCCTCTCTTCGATCATGTCAACATAAGATAATAGCGATAGTGAGATGTCCATAACAGGTACCCGAGGATGTTCATGCCCATCACCAATCAATGCTGAGAATTTTCAAATGATATGTTCAACTCTGGTAATACTCATCAATAAGTGAACATGCTCAAGGTGCAAATCTATCTGATAATCAAAGAGAATGTTCTACAAGACCTGTTGATGATAATAATGGTGATCAAGATCAAGGAGGATCCTCATTGAAATAAGATCCTAAGTGGATCAGGTTTCACCCAAATTAGCAAATCATTGGTGGCATCAATAAAGGTGTGTAGACAATGATGACACACTTGGAAACTTTTGTATATTCTCAAGTTTTGTGTCACTAATGGAACCAAAGAAGATTGATGATGCTTTGAAAGATACCAATTGGATCACTTCCATGCAAGAAGAACTTAATCAGTTTGAGAGGAATAAAGTATGGAAATTAGTCTCTATGCCTAAAGGGAAAACAATCATTTACACAAAGTGGGTGTTCAGAAATAAGATGGATGAGCAATGCCATGTTATTAGAAATAAAGAAAGGTTGGTTGCTCAAGGGTATAGACAAGAGGAAGGTATAGACTATGACGAAACAGTTGCTCTTGTGGCCAGGCTTGAAACAATCCGTGTGTTTCTTGCTCATGTTGCTTACAAGAGCATGAAGGTATTTCAAATGGATGTTAAGAGTGCATTTCTAAATGGGAAACTGCAAGAAGAAGTCTATGTCAAGTAGCCCACAAGAGTTGAGGATGAACAACATGAAAGCTATGTCTATAAGTTGGACAAAGCTCTATATGGACTCAAACAAGCCCCTAGAGCCTCGTATGACACTCTTAATTGAATTCCTTAGGAGTAATGGATATTTCAGAAGTAAAGTGGAGACCATTGTTCATAAAGAAAGTGAAGTCTGATATAATGCTTGTTCAAATATATGTGGATGACATTATATTTGGTTCTACTAATGAACAGTTATGCAACAATTTTGTATTGCTCATGAAGTCTAAGTATGAATTTAGCATGATGGGTAAACTAACTTTTTTTTTTTCTGGGATAACAAGTCAAACAAAATTCAGATGGAATTTTCATCAATCAAAGAAGAAAAGACATATCAAGAGGGAGACATTTGACAATGCACGACAACATTATCACGTTATGAGTACCTCCAGGGAACGTGATAACACCAAAAATCATCGGGGCCTGCAGTACCCTGCATCGTACTCCCGCCAATAATGAAGTACAACATCATACTCCGAGATCATCGGTAATATGGCTATAATGTACATCACACACAGTATTGTACCATATCATAATCAAGATAATGAACATGTACATGTTAGGGATAACCATATGATTCAAATAAGGTAGACACATAAGCATAATGATCATAGATACATAATATGACGCATAAACAGGAAATAAGTAACGTAGCCATGATGAATAAGTAGTTGTTATCATGTATGAGGTGCACCTATAACACTAGTACTCATAACCAGTGTATTAATAATCTTTTCATTAATAAGTCAACACAAAATGTTGTCATACGATTAGTCAATGCCTCGCCCAAAAGCTCTAAGTGTTGCCGAATGAGTTACATGACACATAGACATAACACATGATCACCGTGCACATTAAGATGAATTATGGCTAGAATAACTCGTGAACTAAATCTTACATTCACTTTTATGGACTTCTAAGTAAGGCCCTAAGTTCTTTATTATGAATTAGAATCCCTGTCAATTATGTTTTAAAGGTTAAAGTAAAAACTTAGCATATTTCGTAAGTGTTTGATGGTTTTAAGGCCTAAGCAACCCCCCTCAACACTTGAGTTGCATATATATATATATATATATATATATATATATATATATATATATATATATATACATATTTCCGGTTCCTAAATGAAAGTTCACAAACCATTTTGAGGCCTTACCAGTTCCTTACCTCCAATTTGACTTCACAATATCTAAACCTTTAATTTAATAGTGCAAAGTAAGTATAAGAACAAACCTGACCGTCCCTCAAAACGGAACCTGATGGACAAAAAGATGGTCATGGCATGCCCAAGGGAGGGTCGCACCGTGACCACTGCACACGGACCCTGTCCGGATGATGTTACTGTTGTCCACTCCTCCAAACTCTCAAGAAACCATATATCTTAAATTATGATGCTAAAAATCCTCTTTAATACATTAGATATTGAACTTTTAGGTTGCACTGAATCATTATAACATCATTTTAACACTTTTAATTATATCAATTCTATCATTCATCCATGGGTGTTTCAATATCAATTCCTAATCCAAGATGATGGCTAGCTCAAGTTTAAGAGATATAAACACATCTTAAAGTAACGAACAAGTTAGAAACAAGTTATATTGCATAAAATCTTCAAATCATTCATCCATTTGATGAATCCATCACTTTCACCAAGAATCACAAACACCTAGATGAAGGAGAAATGACTATAATTTTCTCATCTTTTATGGCTTCAAAATGAACACATAGATGAAGGAGATATGAAGAAGAACATAAGAAGAAGGTGATGAAGAGCACTTACTTACTTGTCTTTAATCTCTTAGAAAATTCCTCTTTCTTTTAGCTCCTACAACTCCTTCACTTGATTAAGCTCCAAGGATATACGAGGGCATATAAAAAGGGAGCAGAGAATTGTTCTAGTGGCTTCACGATTGATGGAGAACTTAAATAAGTTTTTTTTAAAGATTTACCACTTAACCTTCGTAATTTGAACCATTTGTCACATAAAACCCATAAACTATGTAGCTTATCTATTTGCACCCAAACTCATAACATTTTCAATACCCACTAAATGTTACTCCTATTAATCCTCAAGGTACAAGTCTTTAAAGCACAACTATTATTGATGTAACTTGTTAATAGCTCTTGCTAAAACATTCAATTCATAAGATAATAGTCATTTAGATAGCAGTCAAGGAATTTAAATAATATAAAATGTGTACCTAAAATGGCAGATGTTATAATTCCTCCCCCGTTGAAAAAATTCCACCCACAGAATCACTATAAGGTAAATAGCTCCAGATATTTAGCCATCATCTCAGCCTTGGTCTCCCATGTAAGATTTGCACCGCGGTGATGCTTTCATTTGACAAGAACCATTTCTATCTCCTTATTTCGATGCTCCCTAACTTTTTCGCCTTCGATTGACTCAGGCTCCTCCACATATCTCAGCTTCTTGTCAATTTGAACATTTGATATTGGCACAACTGAATCCGATTCAACGACACATTTTCGAATATAGCCAACATGAAATACATTATAAATTCACGCTAACTCTTCTGGCAACTCCAGATGGTAAGTTTGTGATCTGATTTTCTCAATTATGTTGGAAGGTCCAATATATCATGGTTTAAGTTTACCCCGCCTTCCAAAATCCCTTCCATGTGGAAACCTTAAACAACACATAATCCTCGAATTTCAAATCAACTGGCCTATGCTTCTTCTCTAAGTAAACTTTTTGCCAATCTTGAGCTGCTTTGAGTCGGTCTCAGATTAACATGATCTTATCATGTGTTAATTGAAGAATCTCGGGTCTAGACAATGGTTTTTCACCTACTTTTTTCCAACAAGTCAGAGTCAAACATTTTCGCCCAGACAAGGCTTCAAAAGAGGCATCCCAATGGATGAGCGGTAACTGTTATTGTCGGTGAACTCTACCAAATGTAGGTGAGTATCATAACAGCCTCCAAAATCAGTAATACATGCCCGTAATAGATTTTTAAATGTCTTAATTATACGATCACTTTGGCCATCAGGTTGAGGGTGATACATCGTACTCATTTTTATTCGGGTACCCAAGGCTTGCTGAATACTATCCCAGAAACGAGATGTAAATCGAGAATCACGATAGGATATGATCAAATTGGGAATGTGGTGGCGTGAAACAATCTCGTTGATGTAAATTTGAGCCAACCGCTGTCACACCCCGTTACCCCAGTTGGCAACGAAGAGTGACGTCGCGGAAGCGTAACCAAAATCATAACGAACAACCACTATATGGACGTTTTCAAAAATACATTGATTTAACTTCAAATAGAAATATTGTTTTACATAACCAAGATACAGCTAAGCAGTTCTTAAAATACCAAGATTTAAATACACGATTTAGTTTATCCGGAAAGATGCATGTAAATCTCCGAGTTTGAAAATGATGCGACTCCAAAATGAACGGAAGCCTTGGAATACTTCCGAGGAATGTGCATGTCTTAAACACCTGAAAATACATGCTAAAATACGTAAAAAAATTGTTGGTGAGCTCATAGGTTTACGCGAAAAGACCAGTTGTATGGACATTATCAGATGAGTTGAATTTATAAAATCATAAATTTCGTGTATGTATTACATAAACCATCATGCAACCGAAGCTTAATTAAATGAGTTTGCCCTGTGCAGTATCCCCGACTGTAATACCGTGTGTTAAATATATTTGCACTCGCTGTTAGCCGACCCGAACTAACCCGAATGGGGGACATGAATCCCGATAGATCTATCCACTATATATTCGCGCTTGCAAATATATGCAATTAACGGTTCATGATTTGAGGGCTGATGGATCCAAACATGTAATACATATAAGAAATAAACAGTTTTGATGTCCATATGAAAATAGTGCATGTATTTCCACCCCAATAAATAGTGAAAATAAGGGCTATGAAGACTCACCGAATTTGTGATGGCAAAAACGAGCGAAAAGTGCGATTTTTCGTAAGTTGATGGACGGTGCACCGAGCGAGATTAATAGAGCCCTAAATGATAATAGGGACTTAATATCTCTATTATATGATAATATATATATTTATAGATTTTTATGTCTTAAATCACCCAACATTACAAGTTTATAATTAAAACCCACTTAAAACGTCAAGTTTATATATATAATTTTCCAGCTTTTTCGGAGGTTTTTCGTCCTACTTTGAGGCTGTTTTGGACCAAGCTCCAAAATGTTTTACGCTTTGGTTTTCTGGGAAATTAAACTACTATATACAAAGGATTTTTAGAATCAAGAACGGTGATTTTTCGAGATGTTTAGGTTGGTGAAAAAGCTTGTTAAAAACTCTATGTTGGCCATTTTTGAGCTGTCAAACTTTCGGTTTCCCAAATAATTTCTGGAGGTCTTAAACCCCAAAATAAATTATGAAAACTTCCAGATCTATAGTTAAGACATAGATATAACTTTTGAGACAAGAATCAACTCATTTCGTTAAGTTATGATTTAGTTATGATTTTTCAAAGTCGATATACATTTTCTGCCGGAAATCCGCAGTTTATAAACTTGAAATAACTTATGATTGTTGTTGTTTATTCAAAGACTACTTGTATAAAAGTTATAAAAGACATATATATCACTTGTTTTTAATAATATTAACGTTTCTATGATGTATTCATATATTCATAAACACATTTAAAGAAACAACTTAAAAACAAAAACTAGAACCTTATAAACTTGAGTTTTTATGAAACTTGTTGTTGTTGGTGATTATATATATTATGCAAGACTTATATAAACATAAATATAGGGTTCTATGAGTTAGTAATTACTTACTTTGGGGTATTAGAAGAATAAAAATGAGTAGAAGGATTGTTCTTGAACTAGTTGCACCAAAAATGCTTGAAATAATGCAAGAACACAAAGTTGTAAATTTTTGTGTTCTTGGACCCCTTGTGGCCGGTTTTGAGAGGAAGAAAGGAAGAGAATTTTGATCTTGAAAGTGTGGAAATGAAGATGAAAATGAGGTCTTATTTATAGATGGAAAAAGTAAGTTGAAATGATGAAATGTTGGAGGTTGAGTGCACCTTTTAGCAAAATGATTATGTTTAAAGTAATATTAAAAAAAATTGAAGTCAAACTCTAAAAAACACATGCCTAAAGCCGGCCATATACATGTATTTACATGTATTTTTTTTTGTATAAAAGTATTTAGAAATGTATACATGTATTTTCCTTTTCTTGTAATTTCATAAATACTTATGGGTGCATTGTTTTAATGAATTGTTTGTCTTGCATAATTAATGTTAAGTAATTGTATTAGTGGTGCCGAGTCCAATAGTTTAGGGATTAAGACAAGTAATGAATGTTGCATGCGCTATGCCGAGAGTTATTGGTTAAAGATTCATGATTAATATGCCTATGAAATTGGTTTTGTCTATGTGATCATTGTGCAACGTTCAATTGGTAATAACTTATGCCGTAGTGAATTATTAAATGGTTATCTGTTACTTGATTTGTTATTTAATTGTAGTTCGTGTTGCCATTGTTCTAGTATTAATTTAGTAGTAATTTAGTCGTAATCACCTTTCAAAACAATCAATTGTCAAGATCAAAACTTACCACCTAAGATTAACTGGTTTTTAGTAAATCAGAGTGTAAACCAATAAGCTTGCATTGAATCAAAGTCCAATTAAGAAGTTTGCGGAATAAACCTTAATTGTTTTAATAAATAACAGATAAATATAACTAAAATCAAATCCTTTGTATTGCCAAAATCACTGATTACAATCACCTCTAATCTGTTTGATTAGACGAAGAACACAGACTGTTCGTAGGGTTTTGCAACCTTAGAGGCTTGAGAAACTTTATCAGAAAGCAATTACAATGAAGCACAGAAATTACAAAACTTTCACGTACAGACTACAGTAGAAAGACCTAGTCTATCTATATATAGCCTTCTGATTTGTTTCCTTGATGAACTCTGATTTCTCTAGTAGTAGATATGCTTGGAAGATATTCAAATCTTAAAATATAAATGACTTCCTGAATTTCAGCACTTTCTGTTGTTAATCTGTTGAGCAGCTTGAACTTTTAACTCTGGCAGCTTGAACTTTTGAACTAGCAGCTTGAACTTATTTAACTAGCAGCTTGAACTTTTGTAATTACATAGAAATACTACTAACAGTCTGAGATATCTAACTAACAGCTTGACATACTTAGAATATTTCCCAACAATCTCCCCCTAACATACATTCTTTACACAAGACTTTAAGTTTCTATACAAATAAGGAAATAAAACAAAGTAAAACTGTTATATACAAACTAAGGCATCCAAAAACTTACAACTGTGAAAGTTTCTGCCTTATAGCTTTTATGAAATCTCTCTTCAACTCCTCTTTATCACAATTAGTCTTCATAGAGCTTATTTGGAGTAGCCATGCCTTTGGCAGATTGAGAAATTCAAAATTGTAGAACCTACTGGATCCGTCTACAAGCTTGAGTCCATATGCCATTGATTTGGTATATAAATCAACCTGTACAATCTTCATATCCTTGGCAGCTTCTATGTTTACTCTGGTAGACTCTGGGTCATAAATGCTTCTAAGATCTTTCAAATTTCGTTGAACCCAAACACATCGAGACCTAGAATGACTGGAAGTTCCAGTATCATGCATTTGTGTCAGCTCATCTCTAGTTAGTCTCTGTACCAGATGAATTAGGCTTTTAAATTCTTCGTCTGGACCAGCCTCTCTTTTGATCACAAAATGACACGCTAAATCAATGTCCTCCATTGACTTAGCATACCAGTAAGTAATAGGAGGGTTAGAGAAGTCATACTGATGCAGGACCTTTTAAATTTCCATCCCCTTTTGCAACTGTTGTTGAGACAACACTCTCTTAACCTGATCAAACTTTGCTTGTTGAATGACTTTAGAAGGAGGATCATTAGCAACAGTTTGAACTGGTTCTTGTGGACCTTGGACTTGTTGGGAGGCTGTGGATGCTTATTCTTTCTCCTTTTCTTTGTCATATAAAACCTAAAGCTTTTCAGTTGACCATGACTGGGCAATTACTTTTGATAATCCAGCTGTAGCAGAGAAATTTATCAGAAATCTTCTATGTTCTGCCTTTGAAGGCCCTGTATGCCTTTTCGTCTTCTTTTGACTGTCCTTGACCACAAACCCTCTTAGGTAATCACCTAAGGTTTCATCATCTCCCATTGGTTCATGGGTTTGCTGGTCTAAGATCTCATCTTGTTCTTCTGCTAATTTCCTTGCCAGTTCAGCATCATGGGTAACTTGTGCTTTTTTAGAAGTGAATTTGATCTTTGGAGACTCAATCAGAATACCCTTGCCTTTGCCTTTGCAAGCTGATGCTGTGGGATGGACTGCTATGACAGGAGCTTGAGGACCTTCTCGGATGACAACTCCACTTGTCCTTGTGGGAGCAGCTTGAGTTTCTAGACTAACAGCTTGAGAAGCTGTTGGGACTGTTAGCCTAGAAACTGATGCTGTTGTTGGAGAAGTTGAAGCTGTTTGGACTGGATGAGGGATATCCTGATTCTCCCCATTTTTTGATGCATTGGTTTGTCCAGGGGGACCAAAAACCTTTGCAAGTAAGGATCGAACCATCTTCTCTAGCTGGATGATCTTGTTTCCACATAAAGTAAAGCCAAGATGAAACCGATGAAGGCGCTGCTGTTGGGCTTCTGTAAGCTGTTGCAAAGCAGTGATCTGAGATCCCTGTGCAGCAATAATGGATTTGTGATGTTCCAAAATGGCTACAACAGGTTTCAACTGTTGATCCATCAATGTCATTAGTTGCAGACTAGCCTCAAGATCTTCAAATGATAGTGGTATTTGAGATCTATCATGTGAAGACCTTCCCTTACGGGGCAGTCCTCAGAGTCTAGGTCCCACAAATAGCAATACGATATCAACCATACTAAGATAGGGTAATTAAATTGCGGAATAATAAAATTACATGTACACACAAGATTAGGATTAAGTTTACATATTTCAAAATAAAGTTATAAAAGGGTAACATCTAATCTAATCATAATATCATACATTACATCAAATCTACCCAGAACCACCACAATTGTTGTCTTCCAATCAGTACCAGAAAGATTTGTTGAGTAGTGGTCTAGAAAATCTTCAAAACTTGGATCTTGAATGACCTACGTACTAGGTCTTGCAGGTGATTTTTCTTTGGCTTTTCCTGTAAAATATTAATGCAACATCTGTAAGCAACGCTTAGTGAGTTTATAGATTTTCAATATCAACATGCGTGTCAAGCGGAGTCATTAATCTTAGCGTGATATGTCTTGGCTGCCGCTACAGCCCTCATGATTGAGATATAGAATCATAGAATCGGATGACGTTCAAGCCACACTCACGCTTAAATCGTGGGGATCAGCCACATACTGGGCTAGCTACCAGTAAGTCAATATGGCGGAACATCGGAGGTGATTACCAAGTTCATAAGAACTGGTGAAATAGCCGGGTCTAGAACAATAGACCATAAGGGCTAGTCAAGCTGAATCAATCTATCAAATGTCTGAACAATGATGTAAGCATATGTCTTAGAAGTCATGATAGCAATGAATCATAAAGCAAAGTCTGAAGCAATATTAAATGCAATATGAAAAGATAATCAAATAGCTATCATGATCCACTGGGCAACACCCAACCATGGTGTGCACAGGTCTCAATCCAGCTGATAAATGAATGTCAATAAATCTAACAGCAGCAATATATCTCAACCGGATCTATGCATGTTCAATCTGAATATCTATAACTCACAGGTCTGGGTCTTGGTCAAACAGATATAAGAATCTGCCACCTGAGTTATCTCAGGATTTTGTCAATCTGTAATCTGTCAATTCTTTTCAAATCAGAGACCCGCTTTCAAGTCTTTAAGTCTTTAAATCTTTGTTCAGATAATAACTGAATCTGTTCAAATTCATTCATGATAATATCATGTCAATTTCATCATCTTTATCATCATCATTTTAGTCTTTAAATTCTTTGTGTCAATGTTCAGATATCGACTGAACCTGTCCAGAATTATTATTGTCAAATCATATCAATTTCATGTCTTTCTCTTTATTTTATCTGATTCTGATAACTGATAACTCTGTTAATCATTTGAGTCATTTTTCTTTAATTTTGTAAAAATACCAAAATAGGATATCCAATTTCGGATCATCCGGATTCGGACAAATCCGGATCTGGCATCCGAATTCGGACCAATCTGAAATAGCCATTCGAATTCGGACCAATTAATCATCCGGATTCAGATTCATCCGAAATGGGTATCCCAATTCGGACCAAGCACACATCCGGATTCGGTTTATTATCCGAAATTGATACCATCCGAAATGAAATCATCCGAATTGGTACCATCCGAACTCGGGTATCCGAGTTCGGACCATCACTTAACAAACAACAATTTTTTTATTATCCGAAGTATGGGAACCGAAGTGGTGCATCATCCGAATTTGGACATATCCGAATTCGGATCCTTCATGTTCATAAATTTCCAGATTTGTTCTTGGTGTTCTTGAGTATGTTCATACGAATTTATCACAAAAATTACTAAAAACACATTTTATTAACATGCAATGTTATATATTGATGTAATATCATTATTTGAATGTTTCTATACTAATTTCCATATCAATAACACAATTAATTTGTCAAGATCGTCCAAAATAAGCAAGTTTTTTGTCAAGAACACTTATTTTATAAAAATTTCATAATTCTTGCTTATTTGGACAATCTGATCACGGATTTTTGTTTCTGTTACATTTATTAACTTAAATTCATCATAATCTTCTAAAATCTTAGACATGCAACATCAAAATTCTCATATTATAATCCTTTGGTTTCGGTTTTTATCAAAACCGAAACATTCTTCAAAAATATTAAAAATTACCTCTATATCTTTGTAGATTGTTGTTGATTGTTGCTATTTGTAACTCCCTTTGATCTTTAAGTCTTCAATTGATTGCAAATTATAAACTTCCTTGATAAATTTTGATGTGGCCGTATGGTTTTAGAGAGAGAATAGAGAGAGAGAGTAATTTCTTTTAAATGATGATTTAATGTCTATTAATTTGGTTTTTTATATATTACTTTAGTCATGTTTGCAATTTTAACCCACTTCTATTTTTGTATAATACATCTCTTTTATTTTACTCAATTTAATTATATCATAAATATAATATAAAATTATATTTACTTGATATACTTTTATTCTTAATTCAATATTTGCAAATACAAATAATATAACAAAATTATATTATTATCTCAAAATAAACATTACATAACTGATCAAAAGTTAGGTTGTTACAGAATGGGCTCCACCACGCACAAACTTCGTCCCCGAAGTTAGCTATGTTCGAACAGACTGGGATAAGTTGCTTTCATTACATCTCTCGATTCCCAAGACTGATGCGAACCTTTGTGGTGTTTCCACTGGACGAGCACCATCTGTATTTCTTTATTTCTAAGCTTCTTAGTCTTCGAATCCAGAATACACTCCGGCTCTTCAATCACTCTAAGCTTCTCATCTATCTGCAAGTTAACGTGTGGTATCTGCACTTCTCTTTCGTCAGCTAAGCTCTTTCTCAAATGACTAACATGGAATACAGGATGTATTCCAGCTAAGTCAGCGGGTAGTTCAAGACGATAAGATTGATTTCCAATCTTTTCCACAATCTTGAACGGACCAATAAATCTTGGAGCTAACTTGTTTCTTTTAATGAACCGTACCACATTCTTCATTGGGGATACTTTTAACATCACCCAATCGTTAACTGCAAAACTGATTGATCTGTGCCGGTTGTCATAATATGACTTCTGCCTGCTTTGAGCTTCAAGAATATTCCTTCTAACTAGTTGATTTTTTTCGTGAGTCAACTGTAGAAGGGCAGGTCCTGCTATTGGCGATTCACCTGTTTCGCGCCAACAGGTAGGAGTTCTGCATTTTCTTCCGTATAGAGCTTCAAAAGGAGCCATCTTGATTGTAAAATGATAACTGTTATTGTATGAGAATTCGACCAACGGCAAGTGGTCATCCCAGTTACCACCTAAATCAAGAATGCAAGCACGAAGCATATCTTCGAGAGTTAGAATAGTACGCTCACTCTGGCCATCTGCATTTGGATGATAAGCAGTACTCATAGAAATCCGAGTACCCATCCCTTCTTGTAGAGCTTGCCAGAATCTGGATGTGAAACGACTATCACGATCAGATACAATAGACTTTGGCACACCGTGACGAGAAATAATTTCTGTGATGTACAACTGTGCCAATCTATCCAGAGAATAAGTTTCTTTCATTGGAATGAAATGTGCTGATTTCGTTAAACGATCAACGACTACCCAGATAGAGTCGTGTTGTCTTTTGGTCTTTGGCAGCTTCGTGATGAAGTCCATTGTTATATGCTCCCACTTCCATTCAGGAACTGGCAGTGGTTGCATATCCCCGAAGGGTTTCTGGTGTTCTGCCTTAACCATCTGACATACTTTGCAGCTTTCAACACATTTTCTGATGTCTTTCTTCATTCCTGGCCACCAGTAATCAGCTTTCAGATCAAAATACATCTTTTAGCTGCCAGGATGAACAGATAATTTGGACTTGTGAGCTTCAGATAGAAGAGTGCTACGAATAGAACCATATTTAGGAACCCAGATTCGGTTTCCTTTGAGACAATGAAGTCCCAAATGATTCGGAGTTAGAAATTGTAACTGCCCTTTAAGATTTTCAGATTCGATATTCTCTTCTTTCAGTGCTTCAGCTTGAGCAACCCGAATGTCTTCAATAAGATCAGAAGAGAATACTACAAGAGTTAGGGCATAACAGCACTTTTCTCGATATACTTTTCTACTCAACGCATCCGCGACAACATTTGCTTTGTCGGGATGATATAGGATCTCGCAATCATAATCCTTGATAAGCTCCAAGGATCGACGTTGTTTCATGTTCAGATCTTTTTGAGTGAAAAGGTATTTGAGACTCTTATGATCGGTGTAGAGCTGACACCGAGTCCCATATAGATAGTGACGCCAGATCTTCAGCGCAAAGGTAACAGCAGCCAACTCAAGATCATGAGTTGGTGCACTTTTCTCATAGTCTTTTAATTGCCTTGAAGCGTAGGCAATTACTTTTCCCCTTTGCATAAGAACACATCCTAAGCCAGTACCAGATGCATCGCTGTAAACAACGAAATCGTCATTGCCTTCTGGCAAGGCTAGGATTGGCGCTTGAATAAGTTTCTGTTTCAGAATGTCAAATGCCTCTTGCTGTTTATCGGTCCAAACGAAAGGAGTATTCTTTCGTGTTAGCATCGTAAGCGGCACATCAATCTTTGAGAAGTCCTTTATGAATCGCTGATAATAACCGGCCAATCCAAGGAAACTTCGGATCTCAGAGGCATTACGAGGCGTTTGCCATTTCTGAACGGCCTCGACTTTCGAAGGATCAACGGAAATCCCTTCGCCAGAAACAACATGGCCAAGGAACTGGATCTATAAAAATCAAAGTAGGAATTCAAGTTCTGATGTAAATCAAAGAATACTTAGGAAATAGCTCAAGACATATATAATAGAAATTATACCTGTCTGAGCCAAAATTGGCACTTAGAGAATTTTGCGTAGAGTTTTTCTTAATAACTCTAGCAATTGCCGCAGATGGATAGAATGATCAGCCTCCGTTTTGGAGTAAATCAGAATATCGTCTATGAACACGATAACTGATTTATCCAACATTGGTCTGCACACACGATTCATGAGATCCATGAATGCCGCTGGTGCATTTGTTAAGCCGAACGGCATCACGAGAAATTTGTAATGACCGTATCTTGTACGGAAGGCTGTCTTCGGAATATCCTCATTTCTTACTTTCAGTTGATGATACCCAGAACGGAGATCTATTTTTGAGAAATAACTAGCTCCTTGCAGTTGATCAAACAGATCATCAATCCTGGGCAGAGGATATTTATTCTTTATGGTAACCTTGTTCAACTCGCGGTAATCGATGCACATACGGAAGGTTCCGTCTTTCTTTTTGACACATAAGACTGGTGCACCCCACGGAGAAGAATTCGGTCGGATAAACCCCTTCTCTAACAGCTCTTGCAGTTGCTTAGACATTTCTTGCATTTCTGCAGGTGCAAGTCTGTATGGAGCGTTTGCGATAGGAGCCGCACCAGGAACCAAGTCAATACTAAACTCGACTTGACGTTCCGGTGGCACTCTGGAAATGTCATCAGGAAATACGTCTGGGAACTCACAGATGATAGGAATATCGGACAACGGTTTCTTTTCAGAGTTGGATTCAGATAAAACGTAGCACAGATAGGACTCGCGACCCTTGGATAGATACTTATAAGCTTTATCAATAGAAATGAAGCAGTGATCACCTTTTCGCTTCTCGCCCTTGATCTCAAGTACTCGGCCGTTTGAAGACTTGATTCTGATGACTCGCCGGTTGCAGATAATTGTAGCCTCGTTGTTCATTAACCAGTCCATGCCGATGATGACGTCAAACTCTTTTAATGGAATCGGGATGAGATCGAGGTTGAATACGATGTTATTTACGAGCAGAGTGCAGTTTCGGTAGACAGATTCAGCCATAACGAAATTGTTACTGGCTGTCTCAATATCAAGTATTATGGGAAGCTTTGATGGAGCTTTATGTAGCCTTTGTGCAAAAGATGTGGATATAAAAGAACGACTGGCGCCGGAATCGAATAATACTCTAGCAGGAATGGAGTTAAGTAAGAACATACCGGTAACCACATCAGGTGTTTCTTTCGCTTCTTCTGCTGTTATCTGAAAGGCTCGAGTTCTTGCAGTCGGCGTTGCAGCAGAACTTTTCCCTGTAGAACCTCCTGCTGATGATTGAGACTGATAACGTGATCCGCTTCGACACTGGTACATGAAGTGTCCCCTTTTTCCGCATTTCGCACATCCTCGTCCCTGCTGTGGACATTCCTCGCTGCTATGACCAATCGTGTTGCACGCAAAACAAGTTACGTCATCTGGATTGCACAACCCCATATGAGACTTTCTACACCGTTTGCAAAATCGCGGCTCGTTCGTTAGGGAATATGCTTGTACTTTCGACTGAGAACTATACTGACGGGATTGCTGGGGCTGAGATTTACTTGGCTTGAAAAATCTACCGAATCTCTGTTTCTTCGGAGGAGACGGATTCATTGGGTTAGTCGCTGGAGCGTATAGCTGATCACCATACTCTAAGTACCCTCGCTCAATCTGTCTCGCTGCTTCTACCATTTCCAGATAGCTCTTATATTTGATCGCACTCATGGGATGTCGATATCTGGGATTGAGTCCTACTCGGAACCTATTCATTTTCCTTTCCTCTGTTGCCACTTGGTAAGAAGAGTAGCCACATAATCTCGAAAATTCGTGTTCGTATTCATCTACAGTCTTCGTTCCCTGAGTCAATTGCATTAATTGGACTTCCATCTTATCTCGCTGGTCAACCGGGCAGTATTTCGCGTTGAACATGTCTAGAAACTGGTTCCATTCCAATGTCTGAATGACTTCCTCCCCGTATATGCTTCGCTGTGTCTTCCACCATGCGCGAGCAGCTCCAACAAACAACGCAGACGCGTAACTCACTTTCTTAGAATCTAAACAGTCAGAGATTCTAAAAATTTCTTCCGTATGACTGATCCAATTCATCGCCTGAATCGGATCTACAGTACCCTCGAAGTTCAGGGCACCGCTCGCTTTAAAATCTTTGAATTTGCAGCCTTTAGGCTGAGCAATTAGGGCATCGGGAATAGAGTTATCAGAATCAGAGTCATTAATCTGAACTTGCTTTTCTTTTCTCTTATTTTTCTTATCTTCACGTCTTTTAGCTTCGGCCTCATCTCTGGCACGAAACTGTTCTTGCATCATTTTGTTTTGTTGTTCTGAGTGTTGGGCTAGAAATTGTTGCATCATTTCAAACATCTGTTGTGGGTTCATGTTGCTGGGAATATCACCTGATCCTGATCCTGACATCTTAACTGAAAATTAAAATCAATTAACTATCAGTTTATAGACTTAGATCTATGTACCCTTTTTTCCCATCCTAACAGTCTGTACATCCTATCTCAGTTCAAACCACCTAAATGATTGATACATATGTATTGCTTCAGTTTGAGACCAAGTATACTCACGTAATACTTGATTCACTCAAACTATGGGCTTTGATACCATCCTGTGAAGACCTTCCCTTACGGGGCAGTCCTCAGAGTCTAGGTCCCACAAATAGCAATACGATATCAATACTAAGATAGGGTAATTAAATTGCGGAATAATAAAATTACATGTACATACAAGATTAGGATTAAGTTTACATATTTCAAAATAAAGTTATAAAAGGGTAACATCTAATCTAATCATAATATCATACATTACATCAAATCTACCCAGAACCACCACAATTGTTGTCTTCCAATCAGTACCAGAAAGATTTGTTGAGTAGTGGTCTAGAAAATCTTCAAAACTTGGATCTTGAATGACCTACGTACTAGGTCTTGCAGGTGATTTTTCTTTGGCTTTTCCTGTAAAATATTAATGCAACATCTGTAAGCAACGCTTAGTGAGTTTATAGATTTTCAATATCAACATGCGTGTCAAGCGGAGTCATTAATCTTAGCGTGATATGTCTTGGCTGCCGCTACAGCCCTCATGATTGAGATATAGAATCATAGAATCGGATGATGTTCAAGCCACACTCACGCTTAAATCGTGGGGATCAGCCACATACTGGGCTAGCTACCAGTAAGTCAATATGGCGGAACATCGGAGGTCATTACCAAGTTCATAAGAACTGGTGAAATAGCCGGGTCTAGAACAATAGACCATAAGGGCTAGTCAAGCTGAATCAATCTATCAAATGTCTGATCAATGATGTAAACATATGTCTTAGAAGTCATGATAGCAATGAATGATAAAGCAAAGTCTGAAGCAATATTAAATGCAATATGAAAAGATAATCAAATAGCTATCATAATCCACTGGGCAACACCCTACCATGGTGTGCACAGGTCTCAATCCAGCTGATAAATGAATGTCAATAAATCTAACAGCAACAATATATCTCAACCGGATCTATGCATGTTCAATCTGAATATCTATAACTCACAGGTCTGGGTCTTGGTCAAACAGATATAAGAATCTGCCACCTGAGTTATCTCAGGATTTTGTCAATCTGTAATCTGTCAATTCTTTTCAAATCAGAGACCCGCTTTCAAGTCTTTAAGTCTTTAAATCTTTGTTCAGATAATAACTGAATCTGTTCAAATTCATTCATGATAATATCATCTCAATTTCATCATCTTTATCATCATCATTTTAGTCTTTAAATTCTTTGTGTCAATGTTCAGATATCGACTGAACCTGTCCAGAATTATTATTGTCAAATCATATCAATTTCATGTCTTTCTCTTTATTTTATCTGATTCTGATAACTGATAACTCTGTTAATCATTTGAGTCATTTTTCTTTAATTTTGTAAAAATATCAAAATAGGATATCCAATTTCGGATCATCCGGATTCGGACAAATCCGGATCTGGCATCCGAATTCGGACCAATCTGAAATAGCCATTCGAATTCGGACCAATTAATCATCCGGATTCAGATTCATCCGAAATGGGTATCCCAATTCGGACCAAGCACACATCCGGATTCGGTTTATTATCCGAAATTGATACCATCCGAAATGAAATCATCCGAATTGGTACCATCCGAACTCGGGTATCCGAGTTCGGACCATCACTTAACAAACAATAATGTTTTTATTATCCGAAGTATGGGAACCGAAGTGGTGCATCATCCGAATTTGGACATATCCGAATTCGGATCCTTCATGTTCATAAATTTCCAGATTTGTTCTTGGTGTTCTTGAGTATGTTCATACGAATTTATCACAAAAATTACTAAAAACACATTTTATTAACATGCAATGTTATATATTGATGTAATATCATTATTTGAATGTTTCTATACTAATTTCCATATCAATAACACAATTAATTTGTCAAGATCGTCCAAAATAAGCAAGTTTTTTTGTCAAGAACACTTATTTTATAAAAATTTCATAATTCTTGCTTATTTGGACAATCTGATCACGGATTTTTGTTTCTGTTACATTTATTAACTTAAATTCATCATAATCTTCTAAAATCTTAGACATGCAACATCAAAATTCTCATATTATAATCCTTTGGTTTCGGTTTTTATCAAAACCGAAACATTCTTCAAAAATATTAAAAATTACCTCTATATCTTTGTAGATTGTTGTTGATTGTTGCTATTTGTAACTCCCTTTGATCTTTAAGTCTTCAATTGATTGCAAATTATAAACTTCCTTGATAAATTTTGATGTGGCCGTATGGTTTTAGAGAGAGAATAGAGAGAGAGAGTAATTTCTTTTAAATGATGATTTAATGTCTATTAATTTGGTTTTTTATATATTACTTTAGTCATGTTTGCAATTTTAACCCACTTCTATTTTTGTATAATACATCTCTTTTATTTTACTCAATTTAATTATATCATAAATATAATATAAAATTATATTTACTTGATATATTTTTATTCTTAATTCAATATTTGCAAATACAAATAATATAACAAAATTATATTATTATCTCAAAATAAACATTACATAACTGATCAAAAGTTAGGTTGTTACATATCACTGGCATGAATTCCAGAAGTAGAAACATTCGGGCCCCTTTGTTCTTGGTACTGGGGACTTCCAGAAGGTGCTTGCCACCCTCTGTTGCCATGGGTGTGGTCTTAGGTATGTTGATACTATCATGTGCCTCTTGTGTAGAGACATCAGTAGTACCAGCCACAAAACCCATATGAACATCCTCAGATGGGTTGTCCACCTCCAAATTGAGGGTGGGAGTATCCTCAATGGGTTCCCTTTCAAAATATTCTGTGCAGGAGTGTCTCCGTGCACAGGGCTATTTGTCTCTTGTAATGAGGAGGAAGGAGCTCCTGTAACCCTTTGTCTTTTATACATTAGCAGTGAGGGGGCTGGGGATGTATGTATAATAGAAGGAGCAGAGGAAGTGTTTGTATCATGAGGAGTGGGTTGGGGTCCTGGGGGTGAAGCAGTAATGGATGGCTTAGCCAGCTCAGGACCCTCTCCTCTGTTTCTTGGATTGAAGTCCTGCATTGCAGAAGGCAATGGGACATCCACATTGTGAAATTTTACACTTGGCTTCAAAAACCTTTTGATAGAAGGTAAAGAGTGCCTCTGAGAAACATGTATCCTTTTATGTATTTTAAAATTATTGCAAGACTTTGCAATTATTTCTGCCAAAAACCATGGATACATAAAAAAAATTTCCCATTCTTTAGGGCATGATGCCCTGAAAAATTATGTTTGAAAAATTGAATTGTTGGTCTGTTTATAAGCACACTAAGGCAGTGGCAATATTCGAAGAAAATTTAGACCAACTAGTTCTTTTAGGGCTTATGCACTGTTGAATAATATGCAAAAGATATTTCCATTTAGTGGCAAAATGTGCTTTGAAGAAGGTAAAAGAATTAGTAGGGCCCCTATACCAAATATCAAAAAGTCCTTCATGTAAAGTAGTAAGGGATAGATCAGTTATACCTGTGGCATCTTGAAGATGCAGATGTTGGCGTATAGACTCCTCGGTGATTGTGATGGGATTACCATCAATGTTGGATACAAAAGAGGTGACTCCATTAGAGGTATTTACAGTGGCTGATTTCCAGAACTGCTCTATATGGGCGACGTATATAGTGGGATTAATGGTGAGAGCATGATGGATATGGGAACCACGAAGAAAGTCCATCATGTCATGGAATGGTTGAAATTCAGTGTGTTTGAGAGAGTAGGGAAGGCAGTTGTGTTCTTTGACAAACTTCATTAGAGATCAAGACGGTGATTTAGGGTTTGAATCGACTGTGTGAGAATCGCTCAGAGAGAGAAGATGAAAAGATTGTGGAAGATATTTTTGCAACTGGTAGTTGCAATCGAACTAAACTGAGACTTTAAAGGTTTTGGCTTTTCAAAAATATCTAGTCCCTCGCACAATCTTATGAAGAATTACTGAATTACCTTGCACACTTTGACAGACCAAGTGAAACAACTAACAGTTCGAGAAAATGAACTAGCAGCTTGAGAATAGTCTCAAGCTGTTAGTTGAAAAAGAAGCATCTTTTAATGAAACAGTGTCTCCCCCTTAACTAAACACATCGAATAGTTATTTTTCTCATGAAATAAGGGAGAATAATGAAGAACAAATTAATCCATAGTGACCATAACAATATTTGATACTAGAAAGGTGAATCTCCCTACATCAAATGGGTTTGTAAATAGATCAGCTAACTGATCATCTGTATGAATTTTGGTAACTTGGATTAATTTCTTTTCATTACAGTCCCTTATAAAATGGAATCTAATGTCTATGTGCTTGGTTTTGGGAAATTTTACTGGATTTTGTACAATGCTTATTGCACTTGAATTATCAATATAAATGGGAGAAGATAGGAAGTTCATACTGTAGTCTCTCAGTTGGTTCTGAATCCACATCACTTGGGAACAGCAGCTAGCAGCTACAACATATTCTGCTTCAGTAGATGAGGTGGAAACTGTGGTCTGCTTTTTGCACTGCCAAGAGACCAGTCTTGCTCCTAGATATTGACATCCACCAGGTGTGGATTTTCTGTCTATGTTGCAACCTCCATAGTATCTGTCAGATGAAGCAGTTAATTCAAGAGGAGAGTCCTGAGGATACCATAGGCCCAATTTTGGTTGGCCCTTTAGGTATCTAAAGATTCTCTTAACAGCAAACAAATGTGAATCCTTTGGAGCACATTGAAACCTGGCACAAACACAAACAACAAATATTATATCAGGTCTAGAAGATGTGAGATACATTAGTGAACCTATCAAGGATCTATATAAGTGAATATCCACATCCACTCCTTCTTTATCTGCATCAAGCTGCTTGTGAGTGTCCATTGGTGTGCTGGCCACTTTGGCGTCCTTGTATCCAAACTTTTCCAGGATGTCATTCACATACTTTGATTGACTTATAAAAAGTCCAGTGGGTTTCTGCTTGACCTGCAATCCTAGAAAGAAATTTAGTTCTCCCATTGAACTCATTTGAAACTTCTTGTGCATCAAGGTTTGAAACTCCTTGCACAGAATATCATTTGTTGATCCAAAGATGATATCATCAACATAGATCTGAAAAAAAAAAAAGAATCTCTGATTTGATGGACTTTGTGAATAATGTCTTGTCCAGAGTACCTCTCTTGAATCCATTTTGTAGAAGATATGAAGACAAAGTGCCATACCATGCTCTCGGGGCTTGGTGGAGTCCATAGAGGGCTTTGTCTAACTTGTAGACTCTGTCTGCATACTTATAGTCCTCAAATCCAGGGGGTTGACATACATAAACCTCTTCTTCAATTGTACCATACAAGAATGCAGATTTCACATCCATTAGGTACACTTTGAACCCTTTGAAGGTGGCATAAGATATGAACAGTCTGATGGCTTCTATCCTTGTTACTGGGGCAAAGACATCATCATAATCTATTCCTTCTTCTTGAGTATATCCTTGAGCTACCAACCTTGCTTTGTTCTTGATCACCACACCTCTCTCATCCTTCTTGTTTCTGAAAACCCATCTTGTACCAATTGCCCTCTTACCTTTAGGCAAGTCAACTAGAGTCCATACATTCTGAATCTTGAATTGCAAAAGTTCTTCTCAATAAATTCCATAATTTAATAGCTTTTCTAAACATAAAAAACTAGCCAATTTAACCCTAATTAACCTACGCGCTCCCTGCGGATTTTACGCTTACTTCACTACACTAGTAGGAGTTTGGAACTATTTCTACAGGCCACAACGACGGCTCGTCTAGATCTGTGAGGAACAGGATTTCGAATTAGTGGGTATGGTGGGAAAGAAAAGGGTAACGGTCTCTAGGAAAAAGATCTGTGAGGAATTTCTCATAGACACTGAATTACCACGTCATAGGGAATTCTGGTGATCATTAGACATTCAGGGGGTAGAGTGCGTAAGATCAACGTTTGGGCTAAGCGATGGGTAGGCATGATAGCCACAGTGTTTGGGATGACCATAGATGATGCGCAGACATATGTTAGTTTCTACAGAGGGAATTTGTGTTCATTAGCTAAGGTTCTGTGGAAGTTTTTGTCTTTAAGTTGCTTCCACGACACCAGGACACGACCACCGTTAGACCGCAAGAGATTCTATTAGTTCATGCACTTATGACAAGCTACGAAACCATATCCTTAGGGTACATTATTATGCAAAACCTATGGGAGTGTAATGTTATGGGTCAGGGTACGAATTATACGCACTATGGGATGTTGACTGAATTATTTGTTATAGACAAAGCAGTGTTGGAGGAGTTACCCATTGAATATTTCAATCCGAATGAGATATGGTTTACTAGGCTTACGATGTTAGTGGTAGTATTTGAGAAGACCGAGTTAGGTTTCCAAACTCGTTGCCCTAAATCCACCACGGTTACCCAAATCCCATTTGTTACACCCGACCCGGAGGAGAAACCGAATAATAAGGGAAAAAGCTACCATTGATGTAGATGAGGAATATGAAAGACCATGAAAGAGAGCACCGACCTTGGATTTACTAGTGACTCAGATCGAGATTCTGAGAGAAACCATGGGAGGATTGGTCAACACGAACAAGATTTTGCTGAAAGACATCAAGACACTCTGTGTGCATCAGAAGAAAAATGATCAATTGTTCGAGGTATAGTCCGATTGGATCACAAATATTCAACTGGCGGTGGACAAACTGGAAGAGATCATGGTTCCTCCGAAGACATTTTAATTTAAGGTAATTTTTGCAAGAATAAGTTTAGCATGAGTGCGTAACATTACGGTTCATTTGTTTAATTTCCTTTTCTGATGTGGTTGAACTTAAGTATTTTATTTCCTTTATTTTAAGTATATGGTTTGAATTGAATAATAAAGTGTTTGAGTTTATTTTAATTTGAGCAAGGAATGATTACCAATTATAATCTCTCATTCTTAGTGTTTTAGCATATTTGTGTGTCGAGGACGTCATAATGGTCTAAGTTGGGGACGGTAGGTTCTAATAAAAGTGTTATCTAATTTAATTAGCCTCCACAAAAATTTTTTGACCAAACTTTTCACCACAAAACAGGGGATACGCTGCCCTAAGCATTAAATGTTAGTGCACCCTGTGTGACGATAGCAATCTAAGTATAGATAGTAATTTGTATAAGTCAATTTACTTGCTATTGCATATTAACAAGTGTTTGATATATGTTTGATTATGTATGTTTAATATTGATTGTATGTATGTTTGAACTTGGTGTAATGTGTTACAATAAGTTGAAACATAAGTTCAAAGATAAGTTCAAATATAAGTTCAAAGACAAGTTCAAACATAAGTTTGAAGGCTAAGATTCGAATTTGTTAGAGGACAAGTTCGAAAGGCCTTGGGCCAATTCGAACTTGTCCTAGACAAATTCCAACCAGATGTTATAATTAAGGGTTAATTCGATTAATTATTAGACTTTTGCAGACGTTTTTCAAAGCGATTAGCAAAGGGCGACCTCGAACATGCAAGTTTTCAGAGATTGTTTTCTTTCAGAGAATCACGTGTCGTGGCATTCCGTTGTTCGTATATCAATGTGTGTGTCTCCGTGTTTCAGTGTGCGTGGTCTATCCGTCAAGCCGCTAACGAGGATTCCGCACTCGTTGGCAGGTGTCGCGTCAAGATAGGATCCGTAGAGAGGCGACCTTACAAGTGGTATTAGAGCGAGGTCGCAGATTCGAATCTCCCAGGCTGGTGCTGGGGGGTAATTGTTGGAGTACGTAGCTGGCCAACACCACCCTTTGATTCGGGAGAACGTAACTGGCCGAGGACTAACCGCCCGACCTACGGTACCCATGTGGTTTCTTGACGTTTTTGGACGGAAAAATCACTTTTTGGGTTATTTTTCGAGTTATTCAAACAAGATAACGGGAAAAAGTCCATATCCGTTAATCATTTTGGTCGAAATCATAGTTTTTAATCCTAAAAACTTTGGTTTAAACTGAAAAGTTGAAAACATCGAACTATTGGCCGCTTTTCAAACTTGCGGCGCTCGAACATCAAGGGGGTATTAGGGTTTATTCGAAATTCGAATTTGTCAGAAAATACGCTCCTCTCGAATTTATTTTAGGGTTTGATTCGAATTTGATCGATTCGAATTTTCTCATTTTCGAATTTCCCTATATTCGAATTTAAATATTCAAATTTAACAAGATCTTGGAATTTGTCATCATTTCGAATTTGTTTGATTTCAAACTTAATTTCGAATTTAATTTCAAACAAATTTAAAATAAATTAAATTCGAACTTCCTCAAGTTCGAAAGTGTTAATTTAAATTATTTTCAAATTAAATTAATCAAGTTTTAGATTCAAAACTTTTAAGAAAGAATGACAAGTTTACAAAGGTTTATTGAAATGGACCATGAGGTCGGAAAGGCAAATTCTCCACCCAAGCTGATGAAGTTGGAAGACTATTATTGGTGGAAGGATAGGTTCGCCGACTTTGCTCGATTCAATGATATGAGAATGTAGATTTGTATCGACGAGGGATACATTCCACCTACAACAGAAGTTCAATGACGTCAACGAGTCTTGTCATATCAAATGATGAAGGATGATGATATGAAATTATATGACACCGAGAACCGAGCATTCTCGATTATTCGAATGGCTTTACCTCAGAAAATCCTACACACATTTAGAAATCAACGAACAACGAAAGAGTTGTGGGATGCACTCGAGAAAAGGTGTGATGGAAATCTGCGGGTTAGGAAAGGTAGAACGGAGATACTCAAGCAACAGTTCGCAATTTTTAAGGCGCTGAAAAACGAAAAGCTGGATGAGACTATCACACGGTTCTATCACTTGTTGACAGAGTTAGACAATCACGATGTCGAGTATCGTGAATTAGAGAACTTTGAGAAGATTCTGGATGCTTTACCAGCAAAATGGGAGATGTACGTAGTGCAGATAAAGCATGATGGAGAGAAATATGAGACTCTAACTCTAGAAGGAGTCATAGTGTAACAACCTAACTTTTAGCTAGTCATGTAATGCTTGAATCTTGAGATAATAATATAATTTTGTTATATTATTTGGAATTTTCAAATATTGATTAAGAATAAAAATATATTAAGTAAATATAATTTTATATTATATGTTAGGAATAATTAAAGATGATTAAGTTTAAAAGATAGATAAGATACAAAAGTTTAGTGGGTTCAATAGCAAAATTGATCAAATTAATATATAAAAACTAAAATTTATGACCATTTAAGATCATTTAATCCACAAACCTCCCTCTCTCTACTCTCTCACTAAGTACACGGCAATCTCACAAAAATTATCAAGAAAGTTCATCAAATTGCAATCAATTCAAGAATTGAAGATCAAAGGAGTTACAATAAGCATCAAACATCATCAAATTGCAAGAATTTGAGGTAATTATCGATTTAAAATTCAATAATTGTTAAGTTGGTTCAGTTTTATGTAAAAACCGAAACCAAGACTTTAAAATGTGAAGATTTGATATTGCATGTATAAAATTTTGATAGATTATGATGAATTGAATCAAATAAATGAAACAGAAACAAAATTTGATGCTTGGATCATTTACAAATAACAAGAAATCGGAAATTTTTATAAAAACTTGTGTTCTTGGCAAAAATAATCATTTTTGGATGATCTTGATCAAATAATGATGTTATTGATAGGGAAAAATGTATAAAAACACTCAAATAATGATAATACATCAAAATATATAGTTGCATGTTACTAAGTAGTGTTTTTGAGAATTTATATGTAAAAATCAGTATGAATATGTGAAGAACATGATGAACAAATCTGGAAAAAAATATGAATATGAGAGATCCGAATTCGGCTGAGTCCGAATTCGGATGAGTGGCATCAATTCGGATCCCATATATTTCGGACTCTCTAATTCGGATGATGTCATTTCGGACCAATGATACTATTTCGGATCCCTGATTTCGGATAAGTTCAATTCGGATTTAATCCTAATTCGGTGTTGATCCTAATTCGGATGAACCAACTCAGGTGTTCAAATTCGGATACCTTGGTCCGAATCCGGATCCCTAGTTCGGATAGATCCGAATTCGGAGATCCGAAACCCGATTCAATATTTTGATATTTTTGCAAATAATTAACGGAATCATCAGTTATCAGAATCAGATAGAAATAAAGAATTTATGACCAAAAGATGATGACATTAATAAAGATGATGAAAATGACATGATATTATCATGAATGATTTTGAACAGGTTCAGTATATTATCTGAACAAAGACTAAAAGACTTAAAAGCGGGTCAGAGACTTGATTTGACAAAGAAAAAGAATTGACAAGATTACAGATTGACAAAATCCTGAGATAACTCAGGTGGCAGATTCTTAAATCTGTTTGACCAAGACCCAAACTGTGAGTTATAGATATTCAAATTGAACATGCACAGATCCGGTTGAGATATATTGATGCTGTTACATTTATTGACATTCATTTATCAGCTGGATTGAGACCTGTGCACACCATGGATGGGTGTTGCCCAGTGAATCATGATAGCTATTTGCTTATCATTTCATATTGCATTTATTAACGTTTCAGACTTTGCTTTATGATTCATTGCTATCATGACTCCTAAGACTTATGCTTACTTCATTGATCAGACTTGATAAGATTTATTCAGCTTGACTAGCCTTTATGGTCTATTGTTCTAGACCCGGCTATTTCACCAGTTCTCACGAACTTGGTAATGACCTCCGATGTTCGGCCATGTTGACCTACTGGTAGCTAGCCCAGTATGTGGCTGATCCCCACGATATAAGCGTGAGTGTGGTTTGAACATCATCCGATCTTAAGATACTATATCTCAATCATGATGAGGGCTGTAGCGGCAGCCAAGACTTATCACGCTTAGAATTATGACTCCGCTTGACACGCATGTTAATATTGAAAATCTATAAACTCACTAAGCTTTGCTTACAGATGTTGCATTAATATTTTACAGGAAAAGCCAAAGGAAAATCACCTGCAGGACCTAGTGCATAGGTCATCAAAGATCCAAGTTTTGAAGCTTTCTTAGACCACTACTCAACAAACTTTCTGGTACTGATTGGAAGACAACAAATGTGGTGGTTCTGGGTAGACTTGATGAAATGTTTGATGTGATGATTAGATTAGATGTTACCTTTTTTTTATAACTTGATTTTGAAATATGTAAACTAAATCTTAATCTGTATGTACATGTAATTTTTAATTCCGCAATTAATTACCCTATCTTAGTATGGTTGATATCGTATTGCATGATGTGGGACCTAGACTGGTGAGAACTGCCCCGTAAGGGGTGGTCTTCACAGGATGGTATCAGAGCACTAGTTTGAGTGAATCAAGTATTACGTAAGTATACTTGATCTCAAACTGAAGCAATACATATGTATCAATCATTTAGGTGGTTTGAACTGAGATAGGATGTACAGACTATTAGGATGGGAAAAAGGGTACATAAATCTAAGTCTATAAACTGATAGTTAAATGATTTTAATTTTCAGTTAAGATGTCAGGATCAGGATCAGGTGACATACCAAGCAACATGACCCCACAACAAATGTTTAAGATGATGCAACAATGACTAGCACAACACTCAGAACAACAGAATAAGATTATGCAAGAACAGTTTCAGGCCAGAGATGAGGCCGAAGCTAAAAGACGTAATGATAAGAAAAATAAGCGAAAAGATAAGCAAGTCCAGAATGAAGAATCTGATTCTGATAATTCAAATCCAGAAACCCAAATAGCTCAGCCAAAAGGCTGCAAATTTAAAGATTTTAAAGCCAGCGGTGCCCTGAACTTCGAGGGTACAGTTGATCCGATTCAGGCGATGGATTGGATCAGTCATACGGAAGAAATTTTTAGAATCTCTGACTGTTTAGATTCTAAGAAAGTAAGCTACGCATCTGCGTTGTTTGTTGGAGCTGCTCGTGCATGGTGGAAGACACAGCGAAGCATATACGGTGAAGAGGTGATTCAGACTTTAGAATGGGAGCAGTTTCTTGAAATGTTCAACGCGAAATACTGCCCGGTCGACCAGCGAGATAAAATGGAAGTACAACTGATGCAGCTGACTCAGGGAACAAAGACAGTCGACGAATACGAGCACGAGTTTTCGCGATTATGCGGTTATTCTTCATACCAGGTTGCTACTGAAGAAAGGAAAATGAATAGGTTCCGAGTAGGACTCAATCCTAGATACAGACATCCGATGAGCGCGATTAAATACAAGAGTTATCTAGAAATGGTAGAAGCAGCTAGACAGATTGAACGAGGGTACTTAGAGTACGGCGATCAGCTCTACGCTCCGTCTACTAATCCGATGAACCCGTCTCCTCCAAAGAAACAGCGATTTGGCAGATTCTTTAAGCCAAATAAGTCTCCGTCACAATCTCAGCAATCACATCAGCACAGTTCACAACCGAAAGCGCAAGCTTACTCACTGACAAACGAGCCTCGATTCTGCAAGAGATGCAGAAAGTCTCACATGGGACTATGTAATCCGGATGACGTTACTTGCTTCTCATGCAACATGATAGGTCATAGCAGCGAGGAATGTCCACAGCAGGGACGTGGATGTGCAAAGTGCGGGAAACGAGGACACTTCATGTATCAGTGTCGTAGCGGACCACGTTATCAGCCACAGTCATCAGCTGGAGGGTCGACAGTTAAAAGTTCTGCTGCAACGCCAACCGCACGGACTCGAGCCTTCCAAATAACGGCTGAAGAGGCGAGAGAAACACCTGACGTAGTCACCGGTACGTTCCTGTTAAATACGATACCTGCTCGCGTATTATTTGATTCTGGCGCAAGTCGTTCCTTCATATCGACTTCTTTTGCATCAAGATTATCTAAGTCCCCATCGAAGCTTCCTTTTGTACTTGACATTGAGACAGCCAGTAACAGCTATGTTATGGCTGATTCTGTATATCGAAACTGCACATTACTCGTAGATAATATTGTATTCAACCTCGACCTTATCCCGATTCCCTTGAAAGAGTTTGACGTCATCATCGGCATGGATTGGCTAATGAATAACGAGGCTACAATTATCTGCAACCGGCGAGTCATTAGAATAAAATCTTCAGACGGCCGAGTACTTGAGATCAAGGGCGAGAAGCGGAAAGGTGCACATTGCTTTATATCTGTTGAAAAGGCGCATAAATACTTGTCTAAAGGTCACGACTCTTACCTTTGTTATGCTCTATCTGAGTCCAGCTCTGAAAAGAAATCTTTGTCCGATATTCCTATCGTCTGTGAGTTCCCAGACGTATTCCCTGACGACATTTCCGGAGTGCCACCGGAACGACAAGTCGAGTTCAGTATTGACTTGGTTCCTGGTGCGGCTCCTATCGCAAAAGCTCCATACAGACTTGCACCTGCAGAAATGCAGGAAATGTCAAAGCAACTGCAAGAGCTGTTGGAGAAGGGGTTTATCCGACCAAGTTCTTCTCCGTGGGGTGCACCAGTACTATTTGTTAAAAAGAAAGACGGAACTTTCCGTATGTGCATCGATTACCGCGAGTTGAACAAGGTTACAATAAAGAATAAGTATCCTCTGCCCAGAATCGATGATCTGTTTGATCAGTTACAAGGAGCCAGTTACTTTTCGAAAATAGATCTCCGTTCTGGGTATCATCAGTTAAAAGTCAGGGAAGAAGATGTTCCAAAGACAGCTTTCCGTACAAGATACGGCCATTACGAATTTCTCGTGATGCCGTTCGGATTGACAAATGCACCAGCGGCATTCATGGATCTCATGAACCGTGTGTGCAGACCAATGTTGGATAAATCAGTTATCGTGTTCATAGACGATATTCTGATTTACTCCAAAACGGAGGCTGATCATTCTATTCATCTACGACAATTGCTAGAGTTATTAAGAAAAGAAAGACTCTATGCAAAGTTTTCTAAGTGCGAATTCTGGCTCAGACAGGTATAATATCTATTATATAAGTCTTGAGCTGTTTCCTTAACTATTCTATGATTCACCTCAGAATTTGAAATTCTATCTTAATTCTTATAGATCCAGTTCCTTGGCCATGTTGTTTCTGGCGAAGGAATTTCCGTTGATCCTTCAAAAGTCGAGGCTGTTCAGAAGTGGCAAACACCTCGCAATGCCTCAGAGATAAGAAGTTTCCTTGGATTGGCCGGTTATTATCGGCGATTCATAAAGGACTTCTCAAAGATTGCTGTGCCGCTTACAATGCTAACACGGAAGAATACTCCTTTCGTTTGGACCGATAAACAGCAAGAGGCATTCGATATTCTGAAACAAAAGTTGATTCAAGCGCCGATCCTAGCCTTGCCAGAAGGTAACGACGATTTCGTTGTTTACAGCGACGCTTCTGGTACTGGCTTAGGATGTGTTCTTATGCAAAGGGGAAAAGTAATTGCCTACGCTTCAAGGCAATTAAAGGATTATGAGAAAAGTGCACCAACTCATGATCTTGAGTTGGCTGCCGTCACCTTTGCTCTAAAAATCTGGCGGCATTATCTTTATGGGACTCGGTGTCAGCTCTACACCGATCATAAGAGTCTCAAATACCTTTTTACTCAGAAAGATCTGAACATGAAACAGCGTCGATCCTTGGAGCTTATCAAGGATTATGACTGCGAGATCTTATATCATCCCGGCAAAGCAAATGTTGTCGCGGATGCGTTGAGTAGAAAAGTGTATCCTGAAAAGTGCTGTTATGCCCTAACTCCAGTTATATTCTCTTCTGATCTTATTGAAGATATTCGAGCTGCTCAAACTGAAGCGCTGAAAGAAGAGAACATAGATTCTGAAAATCTAAAAGGGCAATTACAATTTCTAACTCTGAACCATTTGGGACTTCACTGTCTCAAGGGAAACCGAATCTGGGTTCCTAAATATGGTTCTATTCGTAGCACTCTTCTGTCCGAAGCTCATCAGTCCAAGTTATCTATTCATCCTGGCAGCTCAAAGATGTATTTTGATCTGAAAGCTGATTACTGGTGGCCAGGAATGAAGAAGGACATCGGAAAATGTGTTGAAAGCTGCAGAGTATGTCAGATGGTTAAGGCAGAACATCAGAAGCCCTTCGGGGATATGCAACCACTGCCAATTCCTGAATGGAAGTGGGAGCATATAACAATGGATTTCATTACAAAGCTGCCAAAGACCAAAAGACAGCACGACTCCATCTGGGTAGTTGTTGACCGGTTAACGAAATCAGCACATTTTATTCCGATGAAAGAAACTTATTCCCTCGATAGATTGGCACAGATATACATCACAGAAATTATCTCTCGTCACGGTGTGCCAATGTCTATCGTTTCTGATCGTGATAGTCGCTTCACATCCAGATTCTGGCAAGCATTACAAGAAGGGATGGGTACTCGGATTTCCATGAGTACAGCTTATCATCCAAATGCAGATGGCCAGAGTGAGCGTACTATTCTAACTCTTGAAGATATGCTTCGTGCCTACATTCTTGAATTAGGTGGTAACTGGGATGACCACTTGCCGTTGGTCGAATTTTCATACAATAACAGTTATCATTCTACAATCAAGATGGCTCCTTTTGAAGCTTTGTACGGAAGAAAGTGCAGAACTCCCACCTGTTGGCGTGAAACAGGCGAATCGCCAATAGCAGGACCTGCTCTTCTACAGTTGACACACGAAAAGATTCAACTTGTTAGAAGAAATATTCTTGAAGCTCAGAGCAGGCAGAAGTCATATTATGACAATCGGCATAGATCAATCAGTTTTGCAGTTAACGATTGGGTGATGCTGAAAGTATCTCCAATGAAGAATGTGGTGCGGTTCATTAAAAGAAACAAGCTAGCTCCGAGATTTATTGGTCCGTTCAAGATCGTTGAAAAGATTGGGAATCAGTCCTATCGTCTTGATCTACCGGCTGACTTAGCTGGAATACATCCTGTATTTCATGTCAGTCATCTGAGAAAGAGTTTAGCTGACGAAAGGGAAGTTCAGATACCACATGTTAACCTGCAGATTGATGAGAAGCTTAGAGTGGTTGAAGAGCCAGAACGTATTCTGGATTCGAAGACCAAAAAGCTTCGGAATAAAGAAATACAGATGGTGCTTGTCCAGTGGAAACACCACAAAGGTTCGCATCAGTCTTGGGAATCGAGAGATGTCATGAAAGCTACTTATCCCAGTCTGTTCGAATCTAGCTAACTTCGGGGACGAAGTTTGTGCGTGGTGGAGCCCATTCTGTAACAACCTAACTTTTAGCTAGTCATGTAATGCTTGAATCTTGAGATAATAATATAATTTTGTTATATTATTTGGAATTTTCAAATATTGATTAAGAATAAAAATATATTAAGTAAATATAATTTTATATTATATGTTAGGAATAATTAAAGATGATTAAGTTTAAAAGATAGATAAGATACAAAAGTTTAGTGGGTTCAATAGCAAAATTGATCAAATTAATATATAAAAACTAAAATTTATGACCATTTAAGATCATTTAATCCACAAACCTCCCTCTCTCTACTCTCTCACTAAGTACACGGCAATCTCACAAAAATTATCAAGAAAGTTCATCAAATTGCAATCAATTCAAGAATTGAAGATCAAAGGAGTTACAATAAGCATCAAACATCATCAAATTGCAAGAATTTGAGGTAATTATCGATTTAAAATTCAATAATTGTTAAGTTGGTTCGGTTTTATGTAAAAACCGAAACCAAGACTTTAAAATGTGAAGATTTGATATTGCATGTATAAAATTTTGATAGATTATGATGAATTGAATCAAATAAATGAAACAGAAACAAAATTTGATGCTTGGATCATTTACAAATAACAAGAAATCGGAAATTTTTATAAAAACTTGTGTTCTTGGCAAAAATAATCATTTTTGGATGATCTTGATCAAATAATGATGTTATTGATAGGGAAAAATGTATAAAAACACTCAAATAATGATAATACATCAAAATATATAGTTGCATGTTACTAAGTAGTGTTTTTGAGAATTTATATGTAAAAATCAGTATGAATATGTGAAGAACATGATGAACAAATCTGGAAAAAAATATGAATATGAGAGATCCGAATTCGGCTGAGTCCGAATTCGGATGAGTGGCATCAATTCGGATCCCATATATTTCGGACTCTCTAATTCGGATGATGTCATTTCGGACCAATGATACTATTTCGGATCCCTGATTTCGGATAAGTTCAATTCGGATTTAATCCTAATTCGGTGTTGATCCTAATTCGGATGAACCAACTCAGGTGTTCAAATTCGGATACCTTGGTCCGAATCCGGATCCCTAGTTCGGATAGATCCGAATTCGGAGATCCGAAACCCGATTCAATATTTTGATATTTTTGCAAATAATTAACGGAATCATCAGTTATCAGAATCAGATAGAAATAAAGAATTTATGACCAAAAGATGATGACATTAATAAAGATGATGAAAATGACATGATATTATCATGAATGATTTTGAACAGGTTCAGTATATTATCTGAACAAAGACTAAAAGACTTAAAAGCGGGTCAGAGACTTGATTTGACAAAGAAAAAGAATTGACAAGATTACAGATTGACAAAATCCTGAGATAACTCAGGTGGCAGATTCTTAAAATCTGTTTGACCAAGACCCAAACTGTGAGTTATAGATATTCAAATTGAACATGCACAGATCCGGTTGAGATATATTGATGCTGTTACATTTATTGACATTCATTTATCAGCTGGATTGAGACCTGTGCACACCATGGATGGGTGTTGCCCAGTGAATCATGATAGCTATTTGCTTATCATTTCATATTGCATTTATTAACGTTTCAGACTTTGCTTTATGATTCATTGCTATCATGACTCCTAAGACTTATGCTTACTTCATTGATCAGACTTGATAAGATTTATTCAGCTTGACTAGCCTTTATGGTCTATTGTTCTAGACCCGGCTATTTCACCAGTTCTCACGAACTTGGTAATGACCTCCGATGTTCGGCCATGTTGACCTACTGGTAGCTAGCCCAGTATGTGGCTGATCCCCACGATATAAGCGTGAGTGTGGTTTGAACATCATCCGATCTTAAGATACTATATCTCAATCATGATGAGGGCTGTAGCGGCAGCCAAGACTTATCACGCTTAGAATTATGACTCCGCTTGACACGCATGTTAATATTGAAAATCTATAAACTCACTAAGCTTTGCTTACAGATGTTGCATTAATATTTTACAGGAAAAGCCAAAGGAAAATCACCTGCAGGACCTAGTGCATAGGTCATCAAAGATCCAAGTTTTGAAGCTTTCTTAGACCACTACTCAACAAACTTTCTGGTACTGATTGGAAGACAACAAATGTGGTGGTTCTGGGTAGACTTGATGAAATGTTTGATGTGATGATTAGATTAGATGTTACCTTTTTTTTATAACTTGATTTTGAAATATGTAAACTAAATCTTAATCTGTATGTACATGTAATTTTTAATTCCGCAATTAATTACCCTATCTTAGTATGGTTGATATCGTATTGCATGATGTGGGACCTAGACTGGTGAGAACTACCCCGTAAGGGGTGGTCTTCACACATAGGAACGCTGAGGGCCTATAACTATCAGTTATTAAAGAAGGAAAGGGAATATGACCAAGTACAGGATCCGGACATGTATTTTGGGAAGTCCAAACCTTCAGTTGCAAGTGAACTAAAGACAGCTACAACATTTTTTACGGGTGAAACATCAACTCCAGTTGAAGTAGACGACTTAGGGAGTAGGGCTTTCTTAGGGTACTCCAAACTGGAGGAAGAGCCAACTCAGTATGCATCTACGTCTCAAGGATACTCAAGGATGCCAATGAGTGCAAAATCATCTGAAGATCATCTAAATCTTTTTGTTTCATTTGTCGCCGCGTACGGCAATTGCGTTCAAGGGAAAATCAACGATCCTGCTCTATGGGATGAGGATTATGATCAGGTGGATCCTGATGATTTAGAGGAGATGGATCTTCAATTGAAACTGGCCATGGTGACTCAGAGGGTCAAGAGATTCATAAAGAGGACAGGCAGAAATCTAAATGTCAGCAACAATATGATTGGATTCGACAAATCCAAACTTAAGTGCTATAACTGCCAGGGGTTAGAACACTTTGCTCGAGAGTGTCAAAGACCTAAAGTTGAGAACTACCAGAATCAATCTCAGGGGAGATATCAGCCGGGTAGTTCGGGGAATCAAGCGAACATCGCTGGTCTGTTAACTAACGTATCATCAGACAGACAGCTCGATGGAACGTAGGGTTAGAGTACACACCCAGAGTCTAATGCTAGAGCCTTCATGGCTGAAGTAACAGAGACTGGAAGTAATGGAGCAGAGGAGGAAACAGAGGTTAGACACCAGAATGATACAAGTCCAGTGTTGGTGGAAAAGTCAGACAATCAGACTATTCTAGAGTTTGCTGCACAAATGGCAAACGTGGAATCAGATCACGCAAAGGTAATTCTGAACTTTTCTACATTCCGCAATTTATGTGCTTTCTGTGCTACTTCTAATGATAGATTAAATTTAGTGCTAGAAACACATAGTAATCTAACTGTTCAAATTGAATTCTTAAAATTGGACGATGCTAGCCTCCGAGATATAAAAGAAAATCTTAGGGATAAGCTTAAGGCAGATGCTCAAGATGTCATAGTTCTAAAAGTCAAACTAAGTGAGCAGTGTGTCAGGATAGAACTAATGTATGGGCATGTTGAGGCATTAACCAAAGAGCTTAAAATTAAGGAGGTAGAGCTAGCTGAAGCAAAGGTTAAGGTTGCAGAGGTGAATAGTAAATTAGAAATGTTTACGAACTCTTCACTGAACCTAGGGAAGATCTTAGATGCACAGCGTCAGTCTAAGAAACCAATAGGTTTAGGGTATAATGAGAGTCCTCCCACCTTTTAATGATAACTATATGCCTCAGCCTCAGGATAAAACTGATAAACCAGTTGAATCAGAGGTAGCATCTGAACCTGTGTCTGAATCTGTTAAGCATAAAGAAACTAAGGTGACTAATAACAATGCCAAGATTAAGAAAGTCAAATTTGTGCAGTCTTCTAGTGATAAGATTGTAGGAGAAGCCAAACCTGACTTTAATGATCTGAAAGAAGAAAAAGTCACGATAGTATAGAAGAAAGAAAATGACATTAGTGAGACACCTAAGTCAAAAGGGCACTCAAAAGAAGTCAATTGACAAAATTTCTTGTTTTAGATGTCATGAAATGGGTCATGTTGCGTCTAGTTGTCCATATAGGAAGGTAGAATCTACACCTAATGTTGGAAAGCCAGAACAACAAAAACCCTCATCAAGTGTAGCAAGCACAAGTGGTTCTCAACACACCGAGAAGATTGTGCAAGCAACACCAAAAACTGCTGTTAGGCAAGCACCTGTGTCAGGTAGACCAAGTGAAGTGGTTAGGACAAATTCACCAAATAGAGTCCCTAATCAATCTAGGTCAGGACCTCAAAAAGTCTATAGGAGTATAACACCTAAAAGAGCCTACACACCGGTTAGATCTCACACTCCTGTAAGACATCAGACACCAGGTAGAGCCCAGGGATATCAATCTAAAATGCCCTATAATAGAAATTATTCGAGGGCTCCACAGCAAATGCCTACACAGAGGCCGAGAGTGAATTTAAATCACTCTGCACCACAACAAGTTCTCAATCAAACACCCAAGTCACCTGAAAGGAGAGATGAGTATTTGAAGGGGTTCACGTATGTGGATGAGAATGGTATTACCAAGTCAGTCATGGCTTGGGTTCCTCATGATAACTAACCTCTTTTCTTTCATGTGTAGGAGATAACTACAGGTCTAAACAACAAGTGGTTCGTCAACAGTGGTTGCTCTAGGCACATGACTGGGGAAAGAAGTCTACTCACAGACTTCAAGGGAGGGAACAAGGGATTCGTATCATTCACTCGAAACAAAGGAGGAAATATCACCGGTATTGGAGTAGTCACTAATGGGACTATCAAACTTGATAAAGTTTACTACGTTGATAAACTTGATCACAATCTCATTAGTGTATCTCAAATCGGTGATAAGAAGAACTCAGTAATTTACACTGATACTGAGGCGTTAGTGCTAAAACCGAGATTTAAAGTACCTGAAGAGTGGATATTGATGAAAGCCCTAAGGAAGAATGATTTGTACATGCTAGACATGAACAAACCGGATTCTTCAATAGGACCAATATGTCTTTTATCTAAAGCTCCAGAGACCGAATCAGTCTTATGGCACAGACGCATGGCACACTTGCACCTGAGAAAAATGAATTATATCACTAAACATAGACTGGTGCAAGGT
Source organism: Centrapalus pauciflorus (assembly GCA_020465985.1). Lineage (NCBI taxonomy): Eukaryota > Viridiplantae > Streptophyta > Magnoliopsida > Asterales > Asteraceae > Centrapalus > Centrapalus pauciflorus. The sequence continues at coordinate 65,592 of JAANYP010009074.1, read as the reverse complement.
GACCCGATGAAGAGTTTTTAGTTTGAAGACAAGTGTGTACCGTGCAAGAAAGGCAAACAACACAAGAAGTCACACAAGTCCAAGACTCAGAACTCTATAGCTGCCACTTTTGATTTGTTGCATATGGACCTGTTCGGACCAATCAACAAAAGGAGTATAGGTGGTAGTTGGTACTGTTTAGTTATCACTGATGATTACTCACGATTTTCATTGGTTTTCTTTTTAGGTATGAAGGATGAGACAGCTGCAAAGTTAATCGGGTTCTTAGACCAAGTCGAAAACTCCTATGGGACGCGGGTAAAACGTATCAGGAGTGATAATGGAACGGAGTTTAAAAACACAGTAATTGGTGTATATTGCCTATCTAAAGGCATAGTGCATCTATTTAGTGCACCTTATGAGCCACAACAAAATGGGGTGGCAGAACGAAAGAACAGGACTTTGATTAAGGCAACAAAGACCATGCTCTCGGATTCAAAGCTTCCTACCATGTTTTGGGGGGAGGAAGTGAATACCGCTTGTTATGTTTTAAATCGGGTCCTTACTGTCAAATCATTGAACAAAACCTGTTATGAAGTTTTGAATAAAAGGCCACCAAATTTAACTGGCTTCGAACCGTTTGGGGTACCGTGTACTTTAATGAAAACGAAACACCAACCTAAGTTTGGTGAAAAGGCTGACGAAGGTTATTTCCTAGGTTATGTGCCGAACTCACCAAACAAACGGATTTTTAACAAAACAAATGGTACGGTAGAGATTGTGTATAACATTGATGTAACAAGTTATACACATGAACCCCAAACTGGTTCCGAATGGATTTTTTATTATGACAAATTGTTTGAATCATTTAACATTCCTTTGGATGGAAATGCAGGTACAATTGAACATGACTTATCGTCATTAAATTTGAATGACGATGGTCAAGGTTTTCAAAAGAAGAGCTTTCCATCAACTTCTGAGCCTACAACGATAGAAGATAGATCTCCAGAAGAGAATGATTCAGAGTTACCTACAAACGAAAATCAGGCTACAAATTCTAACTCCGATGACAGTAATCATGAGGAAGAGAATGTAGCATATGAACTCGTTCCCCCGTTAGGTGAAATAGGTTCAAACTTAGGAGATAATCTTAGGGTTGATGAGATTGAAACATCGAGGATTAATAAGGATCATCCGGTTGAGAGCATCATAGGAAATCCGAATGTTGGTGTGAGGACTAGGAGTAATTTGAATAACAACACAGTGTTGTTGTCAATGATTAATTACTCCAAGGCTTTTCAAACTTGGCTGTTTTCATGTTTCATCTCGCAAGTAGGGCCGAAGAATGTGCAAATGGCACTGAAAGACAATTCTTGGGTTGAAGCGATGCAAGAAGAACTGTCACAATTCAGAAAACTTGAAGTGTGGGAGTTATTTCTGTTACCTCGAGGAGAAGTTGAAATAGGAACCAAGTGGGTTTTTAAGTGCAAGAGAGATGATCGGGGTATTGTGACTCGCAACAAGGCAAGACTTATAGTAAACGGTTTCAACCAAGAGGAAGGAATCGATTACAACGAGGTGTTTGCGCCAGTGGCAAAGCTTGAGTCAATCCGTTTGTTTCTCTACTTTGCATCCTTCAAAGGATTTAAAGTCTATTAGTTGGATGTAAAACGTGCATTCCTCTATGGCAAAGTGAAGGAACTGGTGTATGTTGATCAACCGCCCGGGTTTACAGATCCAAAGTATCCAGACAGAGTGTATCGTCTTGATAAGGCTATGTATGGACTACATAAAGTACCAAGGGCGTGGTATGAGACACTATCTTCTCATCTTTTGGACAACGGGTTTGAAAGAGCGAGAATTGATAGTACAGTATTTGTGAAAAGAAAGGGTGAACATTTTATCTTGGTACAAGTGTACGTTGATGATACTATTTTCGGGTCATCGGACGAGCAGATGTGCAAAGACTTCGAGAAGGTGATGAAGTCTAAGTTTGAGATGAGTGCTATTTGAGAGTTAAACTTCTTTCTGGGTTTGCAAGTTGAACAAAGGAAGGAGGGTATGTTTACCCATCAGACGAAGTATGTCTACGACATTCTAGAGCGCTTCGGGATGGAGGGAACAAGGTTGACTGCTCATTTTAGCACACCGATTCAAGTGAATCACAATCTCGGACCGGGTACAAAAAGTGATACTGATGTGGATCCGACTCTATATCGGACCATGATCAGATCACTTATGTATTTAATTGCTTCTAGACCTGATATTATGTTTGCTGTGCGTATTTGTGCTAGGTTTCAAGAAAATCCGAAAGAAATGCCTATGAAAGTTGTGAAGCGGATTCTGAGATACCTCAAGTCGAAACTGAAGCTGGGACTTTGGTATCACGTGAATGGTGATCTGGAATTGGAAGCTTTCACGGATTCTGATTATGGAGGTTGCAGCTTGAATTGAAAGTCAACAACTTGAGGTTGTCAGTTCCTTGGAGGGAGACTCGTATCCTGGCAATGCAAGAAACAGACTTCGGTAGCCGTGTCAACGTGCGAGGCCGAATATGTTGCCGCTGGTAGTTGCTGCTCACCGGTTTTGTGGATACAACAACAATTGCAGGATTACGATTTAACTTATACTCATACTCCTATTAGGATTATAACCAATCTACTATTCCTATAACCAATAATCCAGTTAAACACAGTAAAACAAAGCACATAGACATAAGACATCATTTTATACGTGATTGTGCTGAAAAGAACTTAATAAAGCTGGTAAAAGTGGCAACGGAAGATAATAATGCTGATCTATTTACTAAAGTTTTTGATAAGTCACGCTTTGAGTTGTTAGTTCAACTGAATGGTATGCGTAATCCAGAGTAACTTGACCTTAGTGTATTTTCTTTCTTTTTATAGTAAGTTAGTAGTTAATTACAATTTATTTCCTTTTATAGTAAGTTAATAGGTTAGTTTAGTAGCGTATTCTTATTCATGAAAATCAAAAGAAAAAAGAGAGAAAACCATAAAAACCACAAAAAAAGAGAATATTAGAAAATTGAGTTAAGTCTTAGAGATATAGGTTCAAAGTGACGAAAATTAGCACAGTCGATACAATCTCTAAGTGTTAAACTTTCACACATAATGCACCTTAAATTCTAAGTGATGTACATTAATACACAAAGGGAATCATAAAAGCTAATAAAATATTCAAGAAAAAGTCATAACTTAGATGTATGACCAAATGGTCTTAATTTTTAAGTTAGAGACACACAGACAATGATTCTAAATGAGGTATGCAAATTTTCTGGGAGATGTATAGCCATATCAGAAAAATCTTAAAGAAAAGAAAAGAAAAGAAAAATCATGATAGTAAGGAGAGAGTCAAAACAAGTCACTTTGTTGTACGTAAGTACAGACCTGTTACCTCTGGTTTGACTCGAGTTAGCAAGATAAGTCGCTTTGTTGTACGTTAGTACAGACCTGTCACCGCTGTCTTGCTAGCTTTAAAATAAACCTTAAGACAAACTACGACACTCTGTTGTATGTAAATACAGAACTGTGTCTGACGTTTGCCTTTTAAAGAAAATTTGCAATACCGAGACAGATGTTGGACCAAATAGATCCATATGAAGCAACTGAAGAACAGATGAGATTGAATTTACTTCTTTGGCCTTATGGGAAGTTTTGTGTTGCTTGCCTTTAAGACATGCTACACAATGATCATCACATATGAACTTCTTTTGTGGTAAGCCTCTTACCAGATTCTGTTTGACTAAAACATTCATGGACTTGAAGTTCATGTGACACATCCTTCTATGCCAAAGAGCAGACTCATTTCATGATGCTTTGGATATCAAACAGCTTAAAGTATTTGATTTAGATAAGAGATCTGTGTCCAGACAGTAAACATTGTCCTTTCTTGGTGTTCTTAATAAAACAAGATTTTCAGGAATTTTGAAATCTTTTGAAAGGACAATGCACTCAGAATCTGTGAACAGAACAATGTTTTGTTTGTCACAGATTTGAGAGACACTTAATAAATTGTACTTAAGCTGTTCAACATACAAAACATCATGGAATTTCATGTTGCCTGCATTAACAGTACCCTTACCTGTAACCTTACCTCCTTTTGAGTTGCCTCCAAATGCAACAAATCCTCCATCAAATCCTTTGAAATTTGACAAGCACTCAGAATTGCCTATCATGTGCCTAGAGCATCCACTCTCCAAATGCCATCTTGTTTTATGAGGAGACCTGTGGTTGCCCTGCACAATTAAAAGCTTAGTTAGTAGTGGAGTAAACCCAAACCAAATTGGTTTTGGGTTGGCCTTGTATATTGACATAACTAAACACTGTTTTTGACTTCTTATATTTAGTGAGATCTACAGATGGAGTTTTTGGAGAGTATTTAGTTATTATATGAGGTATCCAGGTATTTTGATCATCTTTTCTTCTAACAATCTCAGATGATTCACTAGCAGTTCCAGATTGATGCTTAGCAGTCTGATCTGTGTTGTTAGTGCTAACAGCTTCAGAATTTGCACTAACAGCTTCAGAATTTGGCTTAGCAGTCTGATCTTTTGCATCAGCAGTTGGATCTGAAAATTTGTCCTTGACACACCATATTTGTTTAAAAATTAATTTAGGCTTTGCCAAAACTTGTTTTTGGTGTGTGGACTGTTTTTTATTAACTTTTGAAAGCCTGTGATCAACTACTTTATTTGGAACTGATGTGGAAGATTTGACCTTTGAAGTTGTTACATGAGTAGGATTTGATTTATTATGAATCACAGTCTGTTTTGCAACAGCTGGTTTATAAAAACAGTCCTTCGCCAAGTGATTCTTTCTTCCACAGTGAAAACACCTTTTGACTGTTTGAATTGGAGAACCAGATTTATTTGACAGTTTCTGGTTCTTGTTCCTCTGATTTCCCCTTACCTGTTGTTGTTTGGGAAACTTTTGAACACCATGCTTTTGGCATGTGCAGACTGGAACATTTTTACCCCTTTTATTATTCTTTGAAGAAGATGCAGTGTTACAGTTAGAATGTACAGAAACTTTTGGAGCAGCATTGCAAACACTCATCTTCTCTTTTCCTTTCTTATTGGGGGCTTGGACCTCTATGGGTGCACTCATTGGTTTATGTGGCTTCTCAGCTGTTGTGCACTCACACTCTGTGTTTTGAGGCTGATCTTCTTTAGATTCAGGGCTGGTATCAAGGATAGGGTCTACAGTAGTCATAGACTCATCTAATGGTTCATTGACAAGTCTATCAGCAACTTCACTCATTGGATGAATGTACTTATTGTTGTATGGAGGTGGAGTAGCCCTGTATCCTATGCCTTCTTTGGGATTAACCTGAGATTTTACCCTATCTTTAAATTGAACTTCCATTAGGTGTTCCAGCTTTTGATTTGCCAACTTGAAGTTACCTAGATCTATGTTAACAGATTCTAGTTTCGTATTAGCCTCTAACACCTTTTGTTCAGTCTCTTCTACCTTTTTATTCAGAGATTCTATTTTCTTATTTAGCTCCTTTTTCTCCCATTCATGATATGTTCTATCATATCCCATTTGAATCTCATTATCCTTATAGTCATTGATCTGTTTTTCAAGATCTTCTATGGCTTGCATATATTCATATCTCCTTTCTTCCATCTTAGCCAGAGTTTTGCACATGCTCTCATTATGGTCTCTGTACTTTTTAACCATATTTTTGCATGATTGAGAGCAGAGTTTAGAATTTACCTCAGATGGTAGTTCAGTGGAGGAGACATTTGATGTTTCTGCCATTAGAGCTTGATTTTGAAACTCTTCCTCTGTCTGATCACTCCAGTCAAACACATTGTCTTCTTGAGAGACAAGTGCTGTTGATGATGTTGTCTGATTGGGCTGTGAAGTTCTTGATGACTGTTGACCTTGAGATTTAAATTCTCTGGCAAAGTGACCGAGTTTATGACATTTATAGCATTCAACTTTTGATTTATCAAAAGCTGGTTTGCCTTCTGTTCTGGCTTGAAAGTTGGTCCTTCCAGTTCTTTTAAGAAACCTTTTGGCTCTCATGGTCAGCATTGCATGTTGCCACTTTAAATCCATCTCTTCAAGATCATCTGGATGAATTTGTTCTAAGTCTTCAGCATTTAGAGCAAATAGTCCATCATTGGCAACAAAAGCCTCATAGTGAACTTCAGCAGAATTGCCATCACTACCTGAAAAGGAATCACTACTATTAGATTTATCAGAAGACAGAAGAGCAGTATTATGATTATAAGAAAAAGATTTCTTTTTAGCATCAATCTCAGTTTCAAACACTCTCAAACTGTTGTACAGATCATCCAGTTCTATCTCATCAAGAGTGTCTTTTGTTCTCCATTGGGCAGCATAAACTGTCCATTCTTCTCCAAGAGATCTGAGAAACTTTCTGTTGACTTCATCTTGATCCAGGTTGACTTTTGCACTTTCTAATTCACTTATCAGTTTGTTGAACCTGTCAAAAATTTGAGTAAGGTTTTCATTCTTGCCACCAGAAAAGTTCTCATACTGCTGTTTCAAAAGATCCTTTTGATTTCTCTTGGTACTGGCATTACCAGCAAATCTTTTCTCTTAAGCATTCCAAAGAGAATGAGCAGTATAAAACTTTTTGAACTGATGTTGATAAGCATTAGGAATGGCTATTTGTAAAAGTGTAAGAGCTTTCACTTCATTCATTCTAGCCTTCCTTTCAAGTTCAGTTTTTGGAGGGGTTTTGACTGGTTTTCCTTCATCATCAAGTTCTGGATCAACTACAGGAGGAAATTCAACAGCTTCCCATATGGCATAGTCAATAAATTGGATATGCTGTTGAATCCTGAGTTTCCACATCTCAAACTCAGTGGGCTTGAGCATAGGCACTTTGAGTCCCTGCCCAGATCCACTGCTGTAATTTTCAAATTCCATAGCAAAAAGACAAAAAATTTAAAGAAAGTTTTCGACTTTGAAAAACAAAGAACGACCTGTGGCTCTGATACCACTTGTCAGGATCTAAAAGTACTTAACCAAGACTAACTGATTTGAATTTATCAGAGTATAAATCAATAATCTTACTTTGAATCAAAGTTTAATTAAGAAGTTTGCGGAATAACACTTAATTATTTTAACAAAAAACTTTCAGAATCAATAATGAATAAAACACAAGAAGTAATCAAGACTGTTTGTATTGCTGAATTCAATGATTACAATCACCTCTAATCTGTTTGATTAGACGAAGAACACAGACTGTTCTTAGGGTTTTACAACCTTAGAGGCTTATGAAAACTTAATCAACAAAGCAATTACAGACTCAAAAAAATGCAGAAAACTTCTATATAATAGAAAGACCTATTCTATGTATTTATATTGCTTCTTGATATGTTTCCTTGACGAATCATGACTTCTCTGATAGCAGATATGCTGGAACCTTTGAATATATATCTTTTCCTGAAAATCAGCACTTTCTGTTTATGAAACTGTTGAGCAGCTTGAATCACTTGACAGCATGAACCGAGCAGCTCGAGTTGATTTACTCTGGCAGCTTGAACTTTTACACTGGCAGCTCGAGTTTCTTCAACTAGCAGCATGAACTTCGGATTTACAAAAAAACTCTACTAACAGTTTGAGAAGTCTACCTAACAGCTTGAACCTACTTAAACTATTTCCCAACACTAGCAGTCCCAACAGCTTCTCAAGCTGTTAGCCTAGAAACTCAAGCTGCTGCCCCAAAAGAAACTGGAGTTGTTATAAGGGAAAGGGTTCAAGCTCCATCCAGTACAGTCCAAGCTACATCTTCTACTGCAAAAGACAAGGGCAAGGGAATTCTTATTGAGTCTCCAAAGCATAAATTTTCTTCCAAAGAAGCCCAAATTGCTTTTGATGCTGAAATTGCCAAAAGGTTAGCAGAAGAACAAGATAAAGAATTTGATCAGCAAACCCAGCCCCCAATGGATGATGATGAGACAGTAGGTGATTACCTAAAGGGGTTTGTGGGTAAACAAGGAGAAAAGAAGAGAAAGCTGCCAACAGGGCACTCCAAGGCTGAGCATAGAAGATTTTTAATCAATTTTGCCTTTGCAGCTGGTATTCCAAAGAAAATGGCTCAGTCCATGACTACTAAAAGGCTGCAAGAAATCCATGACAAAGAAACGGAGAAAAGAAAGAAAACGAAAGTCTCCCAAGAAGTCCAACCATCAAAAGAACCAGTTCAAACTGAAGCTGCTGCCAGTGCTCCTGCTCCTACTGATCAAGCTGTTGCTTCTATTCCTACATCTGAGCCATCCTCACAAGCAAAAGCTACATCAAGTTAAAAGAGTGTTGTTTGAGCAACAACTGCAAAAAGCTATGGAGATAGAGAAGTTGATTGATCAACATGATTTTACAAAGCCTCTGATCAACTATTGGTATGCCAAGTCACTGGACAACCGTGACTTAAGAGTTAAGTTTGTTGTAAGAAGGGAGTCTGGACCCGAAGAAGAATTTGATACACTTTGGCAGATGGTTCAGAAGTTGACCAGAGATGAGCTAACAAAGATGCATAATATTGGGTCAGTGACACAAGTTAGATCTGCTCTACCTCAAGTGAAGCAAGTAATTAAAGATCTAAAAACAATTGTTGACCCTGAATCTGCAAGGAAAGAAATAGAGGATGCTGTGAAGAAAGGGACAAAGGTCAAGCAAGTTGATTTGTTTGTCAAGTCAAGAACATACAGAATCAAATTCTCAGATGGATCTGGTATATTCTTCAATCTTGAATTTTATGATTTGCCAAAAGATATGCTACTTCAGATAAAATCTGTTAGGATATCTTGTGATAGAGATGATGTGAAGAGATATTTTTTGAAGGCTGCAGATCAGAAACTTACACAGTTATAAGTTTTTGAAAGCCTTGGTTTGTAAATAACAGTTTACTTATTCATTTCCACTTTTGTATAGAACTTAAAGTCTTGTGTAAAGAATTTAAGTTAGGGGGAGATTGTTGGGAAATAGTTTAAGTAGGTTCAAGCTGTTAGTTAGACTTCTCAAACTGTTAGTAGAGTTTTTATGTAAATCCGAAGTTCATGCTGCTAGTTGAAGAAACTCGAGCTGCCAGTGTAAAAGTTCAAGCTGCCAGAGTAAATCAACTCGAGCTGCTCGGTTCATGCTGTCAAGTGATTCAAGCTGCTCAACAGTTTCATAAACAGAAAGTGCTGATTTTCAGGAAAAGATATATATTCAAAGATTCCAGCATATCTGCTATCAGAGAAGTCATGATTCGTCAAGGAAACATATCAAGAAGCAATATAAATACATAGAATAGGTCTTTCTATTATATAGAAGTTTTCTGCATTTTTTTGAGTCTGTAATTGCTTTGTTGATTAAGTTTTCATAAGCCTCTAAGGTTGTAAAACCCTAAGAACAGTCTGTGTTCTTCGTCTAATCAAACAGATTAGAGGTGATTGTAATCATTGAATTCAGCAATACAAACAGTCTTGATTACTTCTTGTGTTTTATTCATTATTGATTCTGAAAGTTTTTTGTTAAAATAATTAAGTGTTATTCCGCAAACTTCTTAATTAAACTTTGATTCAAAGCAAGATTATTGATTTATACTCTGATAAATTCAAATCAGTTAGTCTTGGTTAGTACTTTTAGATCCTGACAACCGAAAAGTTAAACTCATTGTGTGTATGCCTTGAACATAAAAGTATGTCTAAGTATGCCTTTTAGGGTGCTTAGGACTCGATTATAGCAAAAAATCGACCATATTTGAGGTTTTTGGGGTTTTAACTTTGAGATTCAAAATCACAAGTTTTAACCGGTGAAACTTCAAATAAAATTACATATATCCTCGATTAGAACCCAATAGGACTAGTTAATACTATTTTCTAAGTCAAATGGGGTTAAAATCATGGACTTGTATTCGAAAGTGACCGACTTCGAACATGTTCATCATGTTCGAACTTGTCAGAAAATTCGAATTTGTTACCAAATTCGAATTCAGTCAACTTCGAACATATCCTTCGAATTTGTTATTAAATTCGAATGTGTTTATAAAATAAATTCAAAAGTTGTAGAAATTTGAATGTGTTGGATTTCGATCTTATGAAAGTTTGAAATAAAGCAAATTCGAAATTAAACAAGTTTCATTTTTACTTTTTGTTGTTACTAATATGGGTTGTTGTTTGTATGTGTAGATATGGGTGAACTCGCTTTCTTTAATAAGCATAATAAGGTAATATCCGTCGATAGAGCGCTTCCCGAAGCTTAACCATTTAGACAAATGGTGGAATTTTTGACGCATTCAAGGGTTTCTTACGCCTTAACCCACAATCTGCATATAATATTACCATATGTAAGACAATTTTGGGAGCACCTCCAAGTCGACTGCTCTGTGACGCCGACAGTTTTACGAACAAGGGTTTTGGGGCAGCCAATTGTTTTCTCCGCTAACATGCTTCGTCAGATTCTGCAACTAGGCTCCGAAGAACAAGAGGCGGGGCCCATTGATTTCCCATTGAATATAAGGCAAGCGGCCTTCTTGCGTATGGGATACGCCCTAGATAACACCAAAGCTTCATTTATGAAAAGTGAATTAATTGGGCAATGGAGGTATTTAGCGCATGTGTTTATGGTGTGTTTTGCACCGAAAAAGGCAGGTTTTGACTACATAGTGTCCAAGATGCAGTCCGCTGTGATTGCATTGGTATATAACAAGCGTTTCTGTTATTCAGAAATGTTCTTTGCTGAGTTTGTGCATCAGATCACTGCTCCAGTACGTGAAAGATTCCTGATGTACCCGCGTTTTGCTATGATTATCATACGTCATTTTTTTGCCGAATCTTCCACAACTTCAAGATACAAATGGAGTTGCTATTATAGATAAGAGAATTTTTGCTGACTGCCAGTCGCATAACGCGCGCAGGGCTGAGCAGGTTAGGCCACAGTTGGCACCATTGTTTGGAGCGGTAACAGACCCAGATTTTGTGGCTCCGCAAGGAGATAACTGGGCTGGCAAAGAACCTCAACCGCAGCAACAGCAGCAACAGCCACCTCAACAACAACCACAACCGCAACCACGCAGGAGGCAGAGGGCTCCTGAAAGACAAATTCAGGCATCGAGGCCATCCTCCAGCATGCATTCAGAGGCAACGGCAGCAGGTCCATCTTCGGACGCTGCAGGCACTTCAAGTTCAGCCCTAGCAATTGATCCAAGGGCAGAGACCCTAGAGGAGATATGGGCTCACGGAACTCAGGCCCAGCAAGATATTGCAGCCGAACTGATTCTTGATATCTTGTAGCCTCCAGCTGATCTCCATGATCTTCTGAGAGATGTGGATGAATATCAGCCATCAGAAGGTGAAAATATGAACGTTGAGGTCCTGGTGGCAAGAGTTACAGAAAGGGAGTCTATGTAGACTGAGGTAGAGGGTCAAGCAATGACCGCCTCTGAGTCTGAATCTAGTTCTGAGGAAGTAGAAGTAGAACCTGCTTATCAGTCTGTTCGCAATGGCAGATATGGATCAAGAATAGTGGTTAGTACAAGAGAGACAGGTAAAAGAGCTGCTCGAGATTCAGATGATGATGACTCTGACTTCGAAGAAGAAGATCCAACTCCCCTTGTTCCTAGGCATAGGGCGAGGCGGCAGCGTTTTATGCAGGGAGCTTTATCTACATCAGCTCCTGAGCCTGTAATTCTAGCTGTTCAACCACCCATCACTCCATCACCATCTACATCCATCCCAACCACAAAAACGACATTCACTGACAATCAGCGGTTTACAGAGATGAAGGGCAAGGTGGATTTCCAATCAGTCCAAATTTTCTAGCTATCCACAGCAGTAACAGAACTTCAACCTCACAATGCCAGACTTAATCAAGAAAACACAGAGTTGAGATCAACTGTTGCCGATCAAGCTTCTGAGATACAAACGATGAAGTCTCTCCTGGAGCAATTAATGAAAAATCTTCAAGCTCAGGGGGAGAGTAGCTGCAGGAAAGCTGAGGTATTAAGAAGAGATGATGACGACAATGATCCCGAGGATGGAAGAGAAGGTGAGCTAGCAGATTTTCCGACTGTTCAGTAAGCATCAATTCAGGGGGAGCCAAGTAAATCTACAATGGAAGGAGTTGAAGGTGAAAGTTCAAAGACCATTGATAGCGAAGTGATTGAAGATCTGATGGATATTGAAGAAGAAGAAGAAGTAATTTTTGATTTTGATTATGAAGCTGAAGATCTTGAAGAAGGGGAGTTTGTCCCAGGAGATATAGCTGAGTGGAAATCTGATGAGGAGGCTGTAGAAGACGAAGATGATGATGTAGACAAAGTAATCATTCCGTCACATCCTATCATAGAACAATATGTGCACAACGATCACAATGTAATTGACATAGATGAAATAAAGTTGGCATCTGTGGAAGATTCAGAACTTGAAGAAGCTGATAAACAGTAAGGCAGAGCAGAATTGCTAAATCTTTGGTTCCAAAAGGAAGAGAAGAAATCTGAGCCGAAGATGAAGAAAAGGATGAGAGTGCCAAACTCTGGAAACCTCTCAAGGGGAATACTTAGCTGGTTCTTCGACAGGGAATTGCAGCTTTATATACTCAAGAGAATAGACGGTCTTCAGTATCTGAGAAGAACTTTGAAGGTTTTTAATACTTTTCCCAAATGCGAAGTGAAGGAGTTGGCCTGGAAAGAGCTTGTAAACAATGGAGATGACCCTTATGCTGAAGTGATCGCTAAGATTATCAGAAGGGAGGGGAGATCTGGAAAATTTGAGAGGCTCAAGCCAAGGTCAGGCAAGAGAGTAGTAGATGAGTCGAGAATAGATCCCCATACGTGCAAACCTTGGGCTAGGATGGTTTATAAACCAGTCCGATGTTTGAAGAAAGTACCGTTAAAGTCTATGCCACAGGATGTACTTGCAAACAGGAAGTGGTGGTACGTAGACAACGAAATAGCTGAAGTCGTAATGGAGGATCTAGAAGACAAAGTAATTTTGAAGGTACATGATCCTCTACATCTGATCAATCTATCCAAGGATGACCTGCAGAAGCTAGATGATCAGCCAATTTTCTTTCATGAAGGCTGGAAATCTGAAGGCAGGAAGTTCCAAAAGATAGTTAGAGTTTGTGTAGATCTAGGATTGTATGCAGGTAGGAGCTTATATAGTTCTAGTACTTAGACGAAATAAAAATAGTTAGAAGCTATCGTCAAGGGGGAGTCTGTTAGTGCACCCTGTGTGACGATAGCAGTCTAAGTATAGACAGTATTTTGTATAAGTCAATTTACTTGCTATTGCATATTAACAAGTGTTTGATATATGTTTGATTATGTATGTTTAATATTGATTGTATGTATGTTTGAACTTGGTGTAATGTGTTACAATAAGTTCAAACATAAGTTCAAACATAAGTTCAAAGATAAGTTCAAACATAAGTTTGAAGGCTAAGATTCAAATTTGTTAGAGGACAAGTTCGAAAGGTCTTGGGCCAATTCGAACTTGTCCTAGACAAATTCGAACCAGATGTTATAATTAAGGGTTAATTCGATTAATTATTAGACTTGGGCAGACGTTAAACAGAGCGATTATGAAAGGCGATCTCGAACTTGCAAGTTTCAGAGAGTGTGTTCTTGGAGAGAATCACGTGTCGGGATGTTCCGTTGTTCGTCTATCAGTGTGTGTCTCCGTGTTTCGTGTCCGTGTTCTATTCGTCAAGCCGCTAACGAGGATTCCGCACTCGTTGGAAGGTGTCGCGTCAAGATAGGATCCGTAGAGAGGCGACCTTACACTAAAAGCAGTAGAAAAATCAAATTTTTGAAAAGCTGGACGTAGGGCTACGCCTGGCCTACGCCCCATCGAGGTTAAGAGGCTGAATACAACCTTCTTCTTCATTTCCATAAACCCTAGAACCCTTCACACCTACGGCTGCTATGCGGCTGCCCCTCTTGATCCCGATTTGTTGCCGAAATTCACGATTTTTAGCTTAAAAACACTCCTACTATCATCCATATTATAGATGTAGGCTTAAATTCATCTCATTATGGTTATTTTCACCCATTTCAGAAGTTTTTGGGTAAGAAGTGGGTGAAGGATAAATCAAGCTTTTATTCATCTTTTAGTCATCAATTATCAAGGTTAGTGTCATTTTCTTCAAATTGCATGGTTATTTCACAATATTTGGGTAGAAAAAAAGTGTGGAACTTCATGGTCATTCATAGAGTTTTCATGGTGATTTTCACTTTTTAGAGTCAAAGATTTATGAAATTGCATGTATTTGGTGCTAATCTTGAATATTGTATTACGAGACTTATGTTTAGATGATATTTAAGTTAATTTTCCATGAGTAAATCTTATGAAATAATTAGATTTATAAAAGTTGGTTTCCTGCATAGGCGTATATGTTTATGATTTATAAGTTCAAGTAGTTAACTAGAATTTTTATTTTATGCGCTAAGTGGATATGCATTCTTATTGAGATATTAGGTACATCTTTAGTTGCATAATATGATGGCAAATTATAAGATATATATATATATATATATATATATATATATATATATATATATATATATATATATATATATATATATATATATATATATATATATATATATATATATATATATATATATATATATATATATATATATATATATATATATATATATATATATATATATATATATATATATATATGCATCTAAGCATAGTGAGCGTAAATGTGAAAAAGTGTAATTATATATTACATTGTTAAGGTTTATCTCATACATTGATTGAATAATGACTTGTAGATGTCACGAAGAACCCGCCAACGCACCCAAGCAACTAACAAACCGGTGGATTGGATTCCCAACCTTTCACTTTCTCAACACCCAACGGAATTGAGACCATCACTTTTTATTTAAAAGAAATACACTAGACGGATTTTAGTAGAGAAAAGGGTGAGGAGAGAAGACTTTGAGGATTATGGTGTCCCATACCTTTTTGACTTTCTAGGATCGGAGGTGGTGTTTGATCTAGGCGGGTCTCTTATTTATCAAGCTGATGTAGTAGAGTGGATGTTGACCCTTTGGAAAGAAACGGGTCGTACTTATGATGATTTTAAGCTTATAGGCACTATACACGGGAGGGATGTGGTGACGGATGCTAGAATCCTTCGCCAATTATTTACCTTGGACACTGGAGTGGGGAATAAACGCTCTACCCAACTTTGGTACGCAGATAGGTCGGAGTCCCAGCTGGCTTTTACTGACCAGACTTGGACTGAAGAGTGGATTCAACAAGTTTGTAAGGTGTTCATATAGTAGACAGAGGTAGCAGAGAACTATACTACCTATAATAGGAAGGACTTGTCTCCACGAGTCAAAGTACTTCATAAGATTCTCGTGAACAATATTTTTCCACGAGACATTGACCTGTCAAAGGTCAGACACAGAGACATTACGGTCCTTTACGCCCTTCTTAAAGGAAGGCCCAAACTGTCCTTTGCATGGACAGTCATGAATGATATATGGGCCATGTACGATACGAGAGAGAGAGTCGGTGGCGTACATTACTGCCACCATGTTCCCTACTCTAGCTTTTAGAGAGATTGACGAGGGGTTCGAGATAGATGACAAAGAGATCCACTAGTCGTATATTGAGGCCTATACTGAGAATCAGAGGAGAGAGAGAGAGAGAGAGAGAGAGAGAGAGAGATAGAGCAAAAAGCCACGAATGTAGCACGAGTTCGGCATGAACAGCCAAACAGGGGAGCGTCTACCTCGCCAAGTCGAGGTAATGTCGGTATTGATGTCAACCGCATTATGCGGCGGTTAAATGATATTGTGGTGAGTTACGGGGATTTCTGTGATGATGTGACTCAGAGATTAGATGATATGAGTGGTAGATTGACCCATGTCCATGACAGGGTTGATTATATTCAGGATCGGTTAGACCGGATATATGAGGGACAGAGAGCGACGACATAACAAAATTCCTATTACCAACAGCATAATTGGGCTTATTGGGAGCGAGTCCGACACCATGAGGATTCCCAAGCTGGTTTGCCATAACAGTCGTATGTTGATTATATTATGCCTCAGTACCAGTAATAAGACCGTGCCGTGGATACCTATTAGCGCTATCCGGCGCATGGTAGGAAGGATTTGCTAAACAAAATCCCCGCTCACTTATATCCACCGCCACCACTGAACCCCACCGATCAATGCCCTACGGAGACTTCTTCAACAACATCTTCGGTCAGCCTCCTGCATACCAATGATCGGGTACTATATTTCCTTTTTTATTATTTTTCTTTACTTTTATTTATTTTTAGTTGGTGTAGTTTGCTATTTATTTCTTCATTTTAGTAATGTTTATTTTTATTAGCTGAGACATTTTCAAAATATTTATTGTTAATGTAGTGCTTTAGACTTTCCCAAGTAAGTCCTTTTTTGCCGATCAGCCTGCGAAAAATGATGATATATAGAAAAAAGATGTATTCGGGAATCAGCTAATGTTGATAGGACATTTTATAATTGAGTTAAGAGTCGTAATAGTAACTAACATTTTTGTTATGTAAGTTGAATTCAAGTAGGTTAAAGTATATTTGCTCTTAAATATTGTAAGGTCTCCTTCCTACGGATCTTATCTTGACGCGACACCGTCCAACAGTTGCGGAATCCTCGTTAGTGGCTTGACGGATAGACCACGCACACGGAAACCGAAGACACACACGATGATAGACGAACAATAGAACGCCCCGACACGTGATTCTCTCCAAGAACAAACTCTCAAACACCTTGCAAGTTCGAGATCGCCTCTGCACTAATCGTCTTTTGAATTCTGCAAAAGTTGTTAATTAAAAGGAATTAACACCTAATTATATCACCTGGTTTGAACTTGCCTAGGACAAGTTCGACTAAACCCAAGGTCCTTCGAACTTGTCCTCCATAAGTTCGAACCAGTTACTTTGAACTTGCCTTTGAACTTATGTATGAACTTATCTTTGAACTTATGTTTGAACGTATTGTAACACATCAATTATAACCAAGTTCAAACATACATACAATAAATATCAAATATACATTATCAAACATATAACAAACATATATCAAACACGTATTTATATGCAATTACGAATAAAATGACTATTACAAAATATTGTTTATACATAGACTGCTATCGTCACACAGGATGCACTAACAGACTCCCCCTTGACGATAGAATCTAACTATATAAATTTTGTCTAAGTACTAGAGCTATATAAACTACTACCAGCATACAATCCCTGATCTATACAGACTCTAACTACCTTCTGGAACTTCCTTCCTTCTTATCTCCAGCCTTCATGAAAGAAGATCGGCTGATCATGATTTTTTCTTAGGTCGTCCTTCGATAGGTTGATCAGATGCAGTGGATCGTATACTTTCAAAATCACTTTGTCCTTGTAGTCCTCCATTACTGCTTCCGCCGTCTTATTGTCAACATACCACCACTTCATGTTTCTCAATACATCGTGTGGCATTGACTTCATCGGCACTTTCTTGAGGCATCAGACTGGCTTGTAAACCATCGTAGCCCAAGGCTTTCCAGTGTGGGGATCTACTCTTGACAGATCTTCAACTCTTTTCCCAGATCTAGGCTTAAGTCTTTCGAACCTTCCAGATCGACCCTCCCTTCGTATGATCTTAGCAACAACTTCAGCATATGGGTCGTCTCCTAGGTTGATTAACTCCTTCCAAGCCAACTCTTTCACTTCACACTTGGGGCGGTGTGTTGAACACCTTCAACGTTCTCCGCAAGTACTGAAGTCCATCTCTTCTCTTTAGCACGAATAGCTACAGTTCTCTATCAAAGAACCAGCTTGAGATCCCACCTGAGAGATTTCCAGGACTTGGTAGTCTCATTCTCTTCTTCATCTTTAGATCTGTTTTCTTTTCTTCCTTTCTGAACCAAAGCTTTATCAGATCTTCTCTTGTTTGCTCCTTATCAGCTGTATCGGATTCGGAATCATCCATAGACGCTAACTTAATCTCATCTATGTCTATTACGTTTTGATCATTATGCATATATTGTTCTGTGATGGGCTGTTTAGGGATGATCACTTCATCTACATTGTCATCTTCATCTTCTACAACCTCGTCATCAGATTTCCAATCTACAACCTCTCCTGGAACAAACTCTCCTTCCTCTAAGTCTTCTTGATCAAACTCAAAATCATCTTGATCATCAAGATCCATTAAAGCTTCAATCATATCATGTTCAATTGTGGTTGAGGCTTCGCCTTCACTTCCTTCTCTCACACCTGCCTGGCTTGGCTCCCCCTGAATTTGTGTTTGCTGAGAAGTCTTCTGAGAAAGATCTGCTAGCTCACTCTCTCTTTCAGCATCGGGATCATTGTCGTCATCATCTTCTCTCCTTACTTCAGCTTCCCTGCAACTACTCTCCCTCTGAGCTTGCAGATTTTTCAATAATTGCTATAGGAGAGTTTTCATAGCCTTCATCTCAGACGCTTGATTAGCTACAGTTGTTCGCAACTCATCATTTTCTTGATCAAGTTTGGCATCTGTGCCGCCTCGCCCTATGCCTAGGCACGAGTGGAGCCTTCGTCTTCCTCTTCAAATCAGAATCATCATCCTCTGTATCCCCACTGGCTTGTCTTGTCGTCTTTCGTCTACTGACGACTAGTCTCGATCCATATCTGCCAATTCTGACAGTCGGATCAACAGGTTCAACAACTTCAACCTCTTCTATTTCCTCAGAATCAGATTCAGACTCAGAGGCGGTCTCTGCTTGACCCTCAGCCTCAGTCCGCATGCTTTCTTCTTCTACAGCTTGTTCAACCTGGACCTCAGTGTCCATATCCTCAGCCTCGGGTGGCTGGTATTCATCAATGTCCCTGAATATATCACGATACTCAGTTGGAGGCTCCAAAATCTCATGAACCAATTTCGCTGCAATATATTGTTCAACAGCCGTTCCTTGAGCCTAAATTTATTCTAGGGTCTGAGCGCTTTGATCAAACTCTGGGGCCGAAGTCGACGGACCTTCAGCTGCCGTGGATGGACCAGCTGCAGTCATTTCGGATTGTCGGCTGGAAGATGGCCAAGCTGGCTGAACTTGCCTAGCCGGAGCTCTTTGCCTCCAACGCTGTTGCTGCAGCAGTTGTTGTTTCTGTTGTTGTTGTTGTTGTAGAGCTTCACCTGCCAAGTTATCTCCCTCTGGAGCTAAAAAATCTGGGTCAATAACGGCTCCAAACAAAGGTGCCACCTGTGACCTGATCTGCTCAGCCTTTCTCGCATTATGTGACTGGCAATCAGCAAAATCCTTTTATCAATAATGGCCACGCCATTTGTATCTGGAAGATTATGCAAATTTGGCAAAAAGTGGCGGATGATCATCATCGCAAATCTCGGATACATCAAAAATCTTTCTCTGACGGGAGCTGTGATTTGATGCACAAACTCACCGAAGAACATCTCTGAAAAACTGAAACGCTTATTATATAATAAGGCAATCAACGCCGATTGCAACTTAGACACCATTGTATCAAAGCCAGCCTTCTTCGGTGCAAAACAGACCATAATAACATGCACCAAATAACGTCATTGGCCAATTAAGCCACTCTTCACATAAGAAGCCTTCGTAATATCTTCGGCATATCCCATACGCAAAAATGCCGCTTGCCTAATATGAACAGGAAAATCTATAGGCCCCGCCTCCTGGTCCTCTGTGCCTAGCTGAAGGATTTGCCGTAACATATCTGCTGAAAATACTATAGGCTGTCCCCCAACTCTTGTACGTAAAACTGTAGGCGTCACTGAGCAATCAACCTGGAGATGCTCCCAAAATTGACGTACATACGGCAAAATAATCTACAGATTATGAGTCAGAGCATAAGCAACCCGCGATTGCGTCAAAAATTCAACCATGTGACGGTACGGTTGAGCTTCAGGCAACTCTCTATCCACCGACATAACCATGTTATGTTTATTGTAGAAAGCTCGATCACCCATATCTGCACATAGAAACAACAACCATTATTAGTAATAAAAAATAAAATGAAACTTGTTTATTTCGAATTTGCATAATTTCGAACTTACATAAGTTCGAATTCCAACACATTCGAATTTTTACAATTTCGAATTTATTTTATAAAAACATTCCAAATCAAACAAAGTCGAGGATTATGTTCCAACATGACTGACTTCGAACTTGAAGATATTTTAACAAGTTCGAACTTTCTGACAAGTTCGAACCTGACGAACATGTTCGAGGTCGGTCATTTTCAAACCAAAATCCAAGATTTTAACCCCATTTGACTTAAAAAATTGTATAATCTAGTCCTATTGGGTCCTAATTGAAGTTATATGTGTTTTATTTGAATTTTCACAGGTTAAAACTTGTGATTTTGAACCACATAGTTGATACTCAAAAACCATCAAATAAACTCGATTTTTTGCCATTAAAGAGTCCTAAACTACCCAAATTTTGTATAACAGTGATTATTATACCTAAGTATGTGAGTAGGTTCGAGATATATAAGCAAAACTTCGAGAAATAGGAGCAAAGTCGAAATGATAAGTTTGAATGAATAAGTTTCGAAATCGCCAGTCACAAGTTCGAATGTCTAAAATCGAAGGTAGGTGCCTTAAATGACGTACTGTTGACTTATTTATACCAACTACCTTTGAACTTGCCATAAATTCGAACTTCCTGACAAATACGATGTTTAATTCGAGTTTGTCTTAAATTCGAACTTAATTGAAAATTTTGAAAATCCTTGAATAAAATTCAACTTTTTAAAATTTTTCGTGTAACGGAATTTTATAAACCTTGCAACATTATTCACAAGCAACAGATTTTCACGCAATATTTGTTTATTCAACCAAAAATGCATCCTAGTAACTTTGACCTTTTTTCTACTTAAAAATAAAAATAAAAATAAAATTAAATTAAATTAAATTAAATTAAATTAGAACTAAATTTAAACTTAAGCTATTCTACACTACTTTTTGAAAATTTACTAAACTAACAAAATATTTTTGCGAGAAAGTCAAAGAAGGTTCAATCAGATAGCGATGTCAAACGCACTTTCAGTATTTCACTTTCACACTTAGAAATTTTTTATTTCTTTGATTGATTGTCGTGATATACATTCCAAGTCGATTGTTGGTATGATTTTCCCTTTAAACATTTTACACTTTGGAATATCCCTTAGCCTTTTTATTTATCAAGAAACTACCTTACGTGTCCCATACTTAGACATACTTCTATGATCAAGGCATACACACAATGATTATAACTTTTCGGTATTGCAAATTTTCTTTAAAAGGAAAACGTCGGGCACAGTTCTGTATTTACATACAACAGAGTGTCTTAGTTTGTCTTAAGCTTTATTTAAAGCTAGCAAGACAGCGATGACAGGTTTGTACTGACGTATAACAAAGCGACTTATCTTGCTAACTCGAGTCAAACCAGAGGTAACAGGTCTGTACTTACGTACAACAAAGTGACTTGTTTTGACTCTCTCCTTACAATCAAAATTTTTCTTTTCTTTTCTTTTCTTTAAGATGTATCTGATGTGGCTATACATCCCCCAGAAAATTTGCATGCCTCATTTAGAATCATTGTCTGTATGTCTCTAACATAGAAATTAGGAACATTTGGTCATACATCTAAGTTAGTTACACATAAGACTTTTTCTAGAATATTTTATTAGCTTTTGAGATTCCCTTTGTGTATTATGTCTACCAACACATCAAACAAGAAAATATACATCACTTGGAGTTTAAGGTGCGTTATGTGTGAAAGCTTAACACTCAGAGATTGTATCGACTGTGCTAATTTTCGTCACTTTGAACCTATATATCTAATACTTAACTCTATTTTCTAATATTCTCTTTTTTTGAGCTTTTTATAGTTTTCTCTCTTTTTTCTTTTGTTTTTCATAAATAAGAATAAGCTAATAAAGTAACTTACTAACTTACTATAAAAGGAAATAAATTCTACTGAACTACTAACTTACTATAAAAAGAAAGAAAATACACCAACGTCAAGTTACTCTGGATTACGCATACCATTCAGTTGAACTAACAACTCAAAGTGTGACTTATCAAAAGCTTTAGTGAATAAATCAGCATTGTTATCTTCCGTTGCCACTTTTACCAGTTTTATCAAGTTCTTTTCAGCACAATCACGTATAAAATGATGTCTTATGTCTATGTGCTTTCTTTTACTGTGTTTAACTGGATTATTAGTTATAGCAATAGTAGATTGGTTATCTATCCTAATGGGAGTATGAGTGTAAGTCAAACTGTAGTCCCGCAATTGTTGTTGTATCCACAAAACCTGTGAGCAACAACTACCAACAGCTACATATTCGGCCTCGCACGTTGAGACGGCTACCGAAGTCTGTTTCTTGCATTGCCAGGATACGAATCTCCCTCCAAGGAACTCACAACCTCCAGTTGTTGACTTCTAGTTCAAGCTGGAACCTCCATAGTCTTAATCCGTGAATGCTTCCAATTCCTGATCACCATCAGCATGATACCAAAGTCCCAGCTTCGGTATCGACTTGAGGTATCTCGGAATCAGCTTCACCGCTTTCATATGCATTTCGTTCGAATTGGCTTTAAACCTAGCACAAATGCACACAGCAAACATAATGTCAGGTCTAGAAGCAATTAAATACATAAGTGACCCGATCATGGCCCGATATAGAGTCGAATCCACATCAGTATCACTTTCTGTACCCGGTCTGAGATTGTGATTCACTTGAATCGGTGTGCTTAAGTGAGCAATCAGCTTTGTTCCCTCCATCCCGAAGCGCTCCAGAATATCGTAGACATACTTCGTCTGATGGATAAACATACCCTCCTTCCTTTGTTCAACCTGCAAACCCAGAAAGAAGTTCAACTCTCCCAAAGCACTCATCTCAAACTTTGACTTCATCACCTTCTCGAAATCTTAGAACATCTGCTCGTCTGATGACCCGAAAATGATGTCATCCATGTACACTTGTACCAAGATAAAACGTTCACCCTTCCTCTTCACAAACAATTCATTATCAATTCTCCCTTTTTCAAACTCGTTGTCCAAAAGATGAGTTGATAGTGTCTCATACCATGCCCTGGGTGCCTGATGCAGTCCATATAGAGCCTTATCAAGACGATACACTCTGTCTGGATACTTTGGATCTATAAACCCGTGCGGTTGTTCAACGTACACCATCTCCTTTACCTTTCCATACGGAAAGGCACTCTTTACATCAAGTTGATAGACTTTAAATCCTTTGTAGGATGCAAAGGCCAGAAAAAAATGGATTACCTCAAGCCTTGCCACTGGCGCAAATACTTCGTTGTAATCGATTCCCTCTTCTTGATTGAAACCCTTTACGACAAGCCTTGCCTTGTTGCGAGTTACTATACCCCGATCATCTCTCTTGCACTTAAAAACCCACTTGGTTCATATTTCAACTTCTCCTCGAGGTAACGACACTAACTCCCACACTTCAAGCTTTCTGAATTGTGACATTTTTTCTTGCATCGCTTCAACCCAAGAGTTGTCTTTTAGTGCCATTTGCACATTCTTCGGCTCTAAACCTTAAAGGCAAGTGTAAAAAGCCTGAATGGTGACAGTTCTTGTGAGATAAAACACGAATAAAGGAAAATGTGAAAAGCCTTGGAATCATTAATCATCGACAACAACACTGTGTTGTTATCCAAACAACTCCTAGTTCTCACACCAGCATTCAGATTTCCTATGATGTTCTCAACCGGATGATCCTTGTTTATTCTAGATGTTTCAATCTCATCGACCCTAAGATTATCTCCTAAGTTTGACCCTATTTCACCTAACGGGGGAACGACTTCAGACACTACATTCTCTTCCTCATGATCACTGTCCTCGGAGTTAGAATTAGTAGTCTGATTCTCGTTTGTAGGTAACTCAGAATCATTCTCTGCTGGAAACCCATCTTTAGTCGATGTAGGCTCAGAAGTTGATGGAGTACTCGTCTTTGGAAAACCTTGTCCATCGTCATTCAGATTTAATGATGATAGGTCATGTGCAATTGTACCTGCATCTCCATCCAAAGGAATGTTAAATGACTCAAACAATTTGTAGTGATCAAATATCCATTCCGGACCAGTTTGGGGCTCATGTGTATAACTTGTTACATCAGTGTTATACACAATTTCTACCATACCATTTGATTTATTAACAACCCTTTTGTTTGGTTAGTTAGGCACATAACCTAAGAAATAGCCTTCGTCAGCCTTTTCACCAAACTTAGGTTGATGTTTTGTTTTCATTAAAGTACACGGTACCCCAAACGGTTCGAAGCCAGTTAAATTTGGTGGTCTTTTATTCAGAACATCATAGCAGGTTTTGTTAAATGATTTGACAGTAAGGACCCGATTTAAAACATGACAAGCGGTATTCACTACCTCCCCCCAAAACATGGTAGGAAGCTTGGAATCCGAGAGCATGGTCCTTGCTGCCTCAATCAAAGTCCTGTTCTTCCAATCTGCCACCCCATTTTGTTGTAGCTCATACGGTGCACTAAATTGATGCACTATGCCTTTAGATAGGCAATATACACCAATTACTGTGTTTTAGACTCTGTTCCATTATCACTCCTGATACGTTTTACCCGCGTCCCATAGGAGTTTTCGACTTGGTCTAAGAATCCAATCAACTTTGCAGTTGTCTCGTCCTTTAAACCTAAAAAGAAAACCCGTGAAAATCGTGAGTAATCATCAATGATAACTAAACAGTACCAACTACCACCTATACTCCTTTTGTTGATAGGTCCGAATAGGTCCATATGCAACAAATCAAAAGTGGAAGCTATAGAGTTCTGGGTCTTTGACTTGTGTGACTTCTTCTGTTGTGTGCCTTTCTTGCATGGTACACACTTGTATTCAAACTGAAAACTCTTCATAGGGACACCTTGCACTAGTCCATGTTTAGTGATATAGTTCATTTTTCTTAGGTGCAAGTGTGCCATGCGTCTGTGCCATAAGACTGATTCGGTCTCTACAGCTTTGGACAAAAGATAAATCGTGCCCATTAATGAATCTGAGATGTTCATGTCCAGCATGTACAAATCGTTCTTCCTTGGGGCTCTCATCATAATCCACTCTTCAGGAATTTTGAATCCCGGCTTCAGCACTAACGCCTCAGTATCTAGTAAACAACACTGAATTCTTCTTATCACAGATCTGAGAGACACTAATGAGATTGTGAGCAAGTCTATCAACGTGATATACTTGATCAAGTGTGATAGTCCCATTAGTAATCACTCCTGTTCCAGTGATATTTCCTCCTTTGTTCCCGACAAATGATACAAAACCCTTGTTTTGAAGTCTGTGAGCAGGCTTCTTTCCCCAGTCATGTGTCTTGAGCAACCACTGTCGACGAACCACTTATTGTTTAGACTTGTAGTTAGCTCCTGCACATGAAAGAAAACAAGTTAGATATCATGGGGAACCCAAGCCATGACTGACTTGGTAATACCGTTCTCATCCACATACTTTAACTCCTTCAAACACCCATCTTTCCTTTCAGGTGACTTGGGTGTTTGATTGAGAACCTGTTGTGGGGCAGGGTGATTTAAATTCACTCTTAACCTTTGTGTAGGCATTTGCTGTGGAGCCCTCGAATAATTTCTATTATAGGGCATTTCAGATTGATAAACCTGGGTTCTACCTGGTGTTTGATGTCTTACAGGAGTGTGAGACCTAATCGGAGTGTAGGCTCTTCTAGGTGTTGTACTCCTATAGACTTGTTGAGGTCCTGACGTAGATTGATTAGGGACTCTATTCGGTGAATTAGTCATAACCACTTCATTTGGTCTAACTGACACAGGTGTTTGTCTAACAGCAGTCTTTGGTGTGGCATTCACAACCTTCTCATTGTTTTGAGAACCACTTGTGCTTGCTACACTTGGTGAGGGTTTATGTTGTTCAGGCTTTTCAACATTAGATGTAGATTCTACCTTCCTATATGGACAGCTAGACGCAACATGTCACCTTTAATGACATCTAAAACAAGACATTTTATCAATAGTGTCATGTTCTTTCTTCTCAACAATCGTGACTGTTTCTTCTTTCTGATTATTTGTCTCAGGTTTAGCTTCTCCTAGAATTTTGTCACTAGAGGACTGCACAAACTTGACTTTCTTAATCATAGCATTATTATTAGTCACCTTAGTTGATTTATCCTTATCAGATTCAGATACAGTTTCAGTTGCTACCTCTGACTCAACTGGCTTATCGGTTTTATCCTGAGGCTGAGGCACATAGTTGTCATTAAAAGGTGGAGGACTCTCTTTATAACCTAAACCTACTGGTTTCTTAGACTGACGCTGTGCATCTAAGATTTTCCGTAGATTCAGTGAAGAGTTCCTAAACTTTTCTAACTTACTATTTAATCTGCAACCTTAACTTTTGCTTCAGCTAGCTCTACCTCTTTAATAGTAAGGTCTTTGGTTAAAGCCTCAACATGCTCATACATAAGCTTTATCCTGACACACTACTCACTTAGTTTGTCTTTTAGAACTATTACATCTTGAGCATCTGCTTTCAGCTTATTCCTAAGATCTTCTTTTATATCTAGGAGGCTAGCATTATCTGATTTTAAGGATTCAATTTGAGAAGTTAAATTACTATGTGTTTCTAGAACTAAATTCAATCTATCATTAGAAGTGGCACATAAATCACATAATCACGGAATGTAGAAAAGTTCATAATTACCTTTGATGATCAGATTCCACATTGGCAATCTGCACGGCAAACTCTAGAACGGTCTGATTATCTGACTTCTCCACCAACACATGACTTGTATCATTCTGTTCTCTGTCCTCTGTTACTTCCTCTGCTCCGACATCCCCAGTCTATGTTACTTCAGCCATGAATGCTCTAGTATTAGACTCTAGATGTGAACTCCAATCGTACGTCCCATCAAGTTGTCTGTCCGATGGTACGTTGGTTAACAGACCAGCGATGTTCGCTTGATTACCCGAATTACCAGGCTGATATCTTCTCTGAGATTGATTCTGGTAGTTTTCAACTTTGGGTCTTTGACACTCTCGAGCAAAATGTCCTAACCCCTGGCAGTTATAACACTTAATCTTATTGTTGCTAACGTTCAGATTTCTGCCTGTCCGTTTTCTGATTCTCTTGACCCTCAGCGTTCCAACGACTCCTTCGAGAGTAAGAATTTTAAATTTCTCTTCATCATGCTTTATGAGCGCTATGTACGTCTCCCATTTCGCTGGTAAAGCATCAAGAAGTTTCTCAATCTTCTCTAATTCACGATACTCGACATCGTGATTATCCAACTCTGTAAATAAGTAGTGATAGTCTCATCCAGATTTTCGTTTTTCAATGCCTTGAAAATTGCGAACTTCTGCTTAAGCATCTAGGTTCTTCCTTTCCGAACCCTCGGATTTCCCTCACACCGTTTCTCGAGTGCATCCCACAACTCTTTCGTTGTACGATGATTCCTGAATGTGTGTAGAATCTCCTGAGGTAGTGCCATGCGAATGATAGAAAACGCTCTGTTCTCAGCCCCATATAGTTTCTTGTCATCATCCTTCATCTTCTGATATGTAAGGACTCTCTGACGACCCTCAAACTCGTGAGTAGGCAGAATGTATCCCTCGTCGATACGGATCTACATCCGCATGTCATTGAAACGAGAAAAGTCGGCAAACCTATCCTTCCACCAGTAATAATCTTCCAACCTCATCAGCTTGGGTGGTGAATTTGCCTTACCGACTTCGTGGTCCATTTCAATTAACTTTTGCAAACTAGTCATCGTTTCTAAACTTTTTAAATTCGAACTTAATTGATTTAATTTGAAATTAATTTACAATCAACTCTTTCAAACTTGAGTAAGTTCGAATTAGTTTAATAATAAATTCGTTTAAAGTTAAATTCGAAATTCAGTAAGTTCGAATTCAACAAATTTGAAAATATGACAAGTTCGAGGTTTCTGACAAGTTCGAATCCAGACAAATTCGAATGCTAGAAAATTCGAATCTTAGTCAAATTCGAATGAAACCCTAAAATAAATTTGAGAGGAGCGTATTTTCTGACAAATTCGAACAAACACTAATACCCCTTATGTTCGAGCGCCGCAAGTTCGAAAAAGGGCCAAAAATTCATTTTTTTTTCAAGTTTTCAGTTTAAACCAATATTTTTAAGCCTAAAAATACTGATTTCGACCAAAAAAGTGAACTAATGCAAACTCTTCTCTGTTATCTTGCTTGTATAACTCGAAAAACTAACCGAAAAGTGATTTTTCCGTCCAAAAAGGACAAGAAACCACGGATGTTGTTTATGAACACGAAAAACACCCTAATGTCTCTGATACCACTTGTAAGGTCACCTTCCTACGGATCTTATCTTGACGCGACACCGTCCAACGAGTGCGGAATCCTCGTTAGCGGCTTGACGGATAGACCACGCACACGAAAACCGGAGACAGACACGATGATAGACGAACAATCAAACACCCCGACACGTGATTCTCTCCAAGAACAAACTCTCAAACACCTTGCAATTTCGAGATCCCCTCTGCACTAATCATCTTTCGAATTCTGCAAAAGTTGTTAATTAAAATGAATTAACACCTAATTATATCACCTGGTTCGAACTTGCCCAGGACAAGTTCGACTAAGCCCAAGGCCCTTCGAACTTGTCCTCCAAAAGTTCGATCCATATACTTTGAACTTGCCTTTGAAAATATGTTTGAACTTATCTTTGAACTTATTGTAACACATCAATTACAACCAAGTTCAAACATACATACAATCAATATCAAACATACATTATCAAACATATAACAAACATATATCAAAACGTATTTATATGCAATTACGAACAAAATGACTATTAAAAAATATTGTTTATACTTAGACTGCTATCGTCACACAGGATGCACTAACAAATATAGTAATGTGACAAAGGATTTTGGAAAACTCATGCAATAAGGGGGAGACCTTAAACATGTTTTAGCCTCAAAAAATGATTCAAGTGTAGCCTAGTTGGTTCGGGAAATCAAATCCTTTGGGGTACCATTCATGCCTAATCCCCTAAAACCGTCTGGTTTGGGAGTGATTGACCTAAATCTCGCTACATGGACCAACTCGAAAAGCTATGTAACTTGAGTTAGAAAAGAAAAAATAGATTGAGATGGTTAAAAGACCTACGTGTTTTAAGACTTGTAACCTTGAGCTAAAAGGGTAATTTCCAAGATTGAGATGCATTATAAAAATTCTGAGAAAAATATGTTTTAACCGAAAATGTTCTTTGACTTACATATTAAAAATTTTAATGAATTTTTGCGAAGGCTAACTTAACCTAGAATTACTAGACACACTGCTAATATAACCGATACATAGTTAGTTCTGATTCTAGGGCTTGTTCGGGGACGATCAAGAGTTAAGTTAGGGAAGTTTGATGAGGCTACAATATTATGTGTTTTCGGTATCTTTTAAGGCTTACATATGCACTTTTACTTAGTAACTGTCGTACTTTTACACCATATTTGAGTTTCAGGGTCAAGAAGTCAATTGAAAGCAGAACGGGAAAATTCAACGCGAAACGAGCAGGTGGGGGCACAGCCCTGCACCACCCTACGCTTCCAAAACAGTAAGATTGGAAGTTAGAAAGCAGTTATAGCGCAGCCCAGCGTAGCCTTAGTCGTACCCCCCAGTGCAGGGGCAGGCGTAGCCCTGTGCCTAGGTAAATTTGCGCCCATGCGGCGTGAAAACCCTACGGTCGTTTTACTGAGTCCAAAACCCTAAACCTCTCGTCCTCTATAAATAGGGGTCGACTGCGTTCGTTTTTGGGGTTCCGAAATATTAAAAACACTGGCAAAGCCCTACTGCAGTCAAGTCACGAAGCAAGTGCGAGGAAGTGGAGTGTCGATCGTTCATCTCTTAGAAGCCTAAAGAATGATTTCCACAATCATTTCCAGTGAAGAACACGTGATGGAATGCTAAACTTCATAGCCATTTGCGGAGGATCTACGACTAAGTGTTACTTTATTGAACAATCTTTTTGTATTGATGTATTTATGACTGTTGAATATTTTATGAATGCAAATGATGTACTTGTGGTTTTGTTATGATTGAATGTGTTAATTGCACTACTACAAAATGAGCCTATTGCATCCTTTTAAAAGCAACTTTATATAATTAGTTGCATTTGATTCTAAAGCAAATTAAAAATATAAAAATAAAAAATGAAGGTTGCATTAGAAGATCTAATGCAACATTTAACTTAAAAGGTTACATATTTGATTAAAAATGGCAACGTTTACAAGAAAGGTTGCATTTGTTATAGGATAAAAGTAACCTTTATTTTAAAAGGTAGCATATGTCTAAAATAAAGACAACTTTTTTTTTTTTTCAAAAAGTTACATCTAAAATGTGATTGTAATTTTTTTATTTAAAATAATATATATAACTATTTTACATTGTCAACATTTTCATTTGATTGATATTATTTATTGCTAATCTATTTAATTTAAATATTAATATAAATAATTTCATCATTAAAATATTATAATTATTTATATATAAGTGTTATTCGAAAAATTTTACCAGGCCATTGCTTTCCTTGGTGTGCTTGCTAAGCCTTTAGAGCATGTTTGGTACAGATAAATGAGAGGAGAGAAATTGAAATGAAATCACTTCTTTTGTTTGTTTAGTTTTGAGAAATAAGAAATAAAACAATTTTATTTTCCTACCATTATTTGCTGTGGAGAATTAGAGAGAATTGAAATCTCAATTCTCTAGTAAAACCTTTTTAGAGACTTGAGCTGACCAAAACCCTCGACCCCCCTCCCTAAAAAATATTCAGCCAGTTTTCTCTCCCCCTCCTCCTCCAAACTCGACGGTTTTCTCTCCCCCTCCGGTGGCATCTTCCTAGATCTGTTTTCTATCCATCTCCGGTGACATCTTCCTCCCTAAATCAATGATCTTTATCTCGGTTGAAGGTCTCTCCCTATCTTTGTCTCTCTCGGTGGCGGCGATTGCAAAAGGGTTTTAGGTTTCTCACGGCAGTGGTGGCGGCTTTGGGTTATTCTCGACGGCAGCAGCAGATTTGGGTTACTCTCGGCGGCGGCGACGACTTTGGGTTTCTCTCGGCAGTGTTAGCGCCACGGCATTTTTGGGCTACTCTCATGGCGGCGGTTGAAAGTCTCCCTCCTATTTTTAGCAGGAGGTATTATGGTTATACCTTTTTAATGCTAAATTTTAGTTACATACGATTCAAATTCCAAAGTTGCCTTCTTTGCTCACCAAATGTGTATTACGTCTATGAGGTAGTGAGTTTTTTCGTCGAGAAAATCATCGGGACAAAAAACTTTATGATTAACAATGCCTTGTTCAGTTATGTAATTTTCCTTGAACATGGTATTCCAATACTCTGCTAACGAATCGTATCTCATCTACATAGTGTGTCCTATTAAGTTGTCTAATCTATGTACTTGAAGTATTATTGATGAAGTATTCATGTTCTGTGGAAATGTTTGTTGGTTCTGGATTGCGGTACCTTTATGTAGTTTGGTGCATAAGCATCCTAAGCATCACTAAATCTGGGCAGAGACGAGCTTTCTTATAACATGGTAGGATGGGCAAAAACTGGTCTGGACTGACATAAACAAAAGCTTGACTGTTCTTTTATTTATGAACTTTTTTGAACTTCAAAAATGATATCGTTTTAGGTTTCTATTTTTCAAATTAATAATAACCCATTGTATTGGTTCATTGTATTTCCATGGCTTTCCCCATTAACATATATTTATACAATACACTATATATATATATATATATATATATATATATATATATATATATATATATATAAGTTTGCAGTTTCAGATTTATGGCTATTCTACTCTATTTGTAACATTTTGTAGTAAATAAGTTAGTCATGTTAAGTTTGAATTGTGTTAGTGTTGTGTTCCTTTTATCATTTGACCCACGCACATTGTGATTTTAGACACAACTCACTCAATACACACTACAGTCATTTCTATTTTGATTCATAAGATACACCCCTGCACACAATTACACACGTTTATGCATCTTCATTACTCACATGTATTAAACACACACTTGAATCTTGGATTTTTTAATGCTCAAACGCACTCACACCCTTAATATATACATGCCGCACATATGTATCTGATGTGCCGCTAGCAAACCTTGGTTTTAATATAAAAAAAAGACTAACTAAACTGGAAGTAGCGGAAAAATAGGCAAGTATTACATGTCGTTCGCTAGCATAGCTTAGGTAAGTCCGGGTTGTCGAACACAGGGACAATTGGTGGATTATGATGTAAAACCGTCAGTTAACGGTTAATGATGAATATAAGTGGATAGTTTTGATAAGTATACGTAGAATCCAGAAAGAAATAACATATTTCAACAATCAAAATACAATTGGCATAAAAGGAGTTATGGGAAGAAAATCTGAAAAATGATAATCCCGTGGCTAAACATTAGATGACTAAACAATACACTTAGTTGGATTAAATATCATACGAATTCAAGAAGTAATACCATAAAGATCACTTAAATATAAATTCACTCCTTAAATTATACAATTAATGATAAGCAAGCAAAGATCACTCAACTACCAACTTATCACAAATTGCAATGCAAGTAACGACAATAAAATTATAAAGATCACTCAACTCTAATTTCATCATTCCACAATCAACAATAAAAATACAAAGATCACTCAAATATATTTTCATTACCGAAAATACAATCTGAATACTCACATATAGTTTCTTGCTATGAAAGGTGTTTATCATCTCACAAATCAAAACACTGTGTAAATCAAGACTCACATCAACACTATAAGCGATGTTATAACCATAAATAAATACATGCAAGTTTTACCCTTTTTACCCTCACAAGCTTAAAAGACTCAATGAAACAAACACATTATTTCGTTAAGAACAAATACTATTTAAACCCAACTCACATTGTTGAGAAAATCAAGTATTTATGGTAAACACAAACAAATACATAGTCAAAGCTATTAATCTTCTTTTAAAGAGAGAAACAACAATGATATTCATCCAACACAAAATAAAATTCATCTAATGTTTAGGGTTTACAAACCCACATGATTACAAAACAACTACTCCATAAAAATGGAGAAATACATCTTGTTCATCATAAATATAGAAAGATTACACATAACCAAATAATTTAGAGATGCGAAAACTTCTTTATCGATGATTCTCGATGTTGTAGTGATGTTCCCTTTCAAGATTGCTTCCCAAAATGGCCCAAATGAGCTTCCTTTAGCCTCCAAGAGTGTATTTCTTCATGTGTTAGTGTGTGGAACCGTTCAAGAGTGTTTAAATGAAAAGAAACAAGAGTTTTTATAGCCAGAGGAGGGCACGCCGTGCCTAAAAGTAAGGCACGTCGTGCCTATGTGTTGTCGTCCTCTACTTGGCCCAAAAATATCTCTGAAATAATGGTTTTCAGAAGGACACGTCGTGCCTTAATGCTTGGAGCACTCGGAAACATGTCATGAAAAACGAAGTATGGTGTGCCTGGAAGGACACGCCATGCCTATCATATTTTTGGCCAAAACTCAAATCCTTAAATTTGTAGCCCCATGTTTCCTCATCGTCTGGGCTTTTAAATCGCCTGAATCTGATTTTGTATGAGAGAGATATGGCCAAAATACTAAACAAACTCATGACAACCAATTTCTTTCATTTCTTCCTGAACCTAGCGAAAACAAGAGACGAACAATAAATATACGTTTAACCATAAAAACAATCAAATCCATGAAAATATTATACATAAAAGTCCATGGATATCACCAATAAAATATACATATAATTGGTGATATTAAATATTCCCACACTTAACCTTTACTTGCCCTCAAGCAAATTCCGCCAATTAACACGCTTACGAAAAGAACTCATTGGCTTTTTAACGTGATCATCAATTCACAAACATTTTAGAGATCAAAAAGCATTAAAGACTTAGTGGCGGAAAGTGCAAAACATTAAATAATAGGAACAAAACATTGAATTCTCAACTGGCACAAATAGCTACATAAAGCAATTTAATCAATCCAGACCAAAGCGAGACTTAAACACCTCAATAAATGAAGCTTTCTACCCTCGGTGTTTAAGCTTAAACAAAACGCTTAATGCAAAATTTGTCACAATTACGTACCATAAGCTTGCCAAATGATCAAAATTCCAACACTTGAATTGAAGCGACGCAAACATCAAGAGAACTTCGAAAAGGGGTTAGATTGGGTTAAGGATAAGGTGAGAAATTTTTGGAAATGTGACGTGAAATAGCCTTAAATTTGTACCCTCAAGAAATGTCTTTATAACACAAAATAGGTAGGAATGAGCAGCCTTTGATTTTTATTGAATTTTGATACTACTTTGCTAGAAGCTTTCCACGAATTTATCTATTATGAGTTGGCCTTAAGTAGCATCAATTATTATTGTTGTTGTTGTTTTTTTTAACAAAAAATGCTTCTAACTCAACTATTCTTCTCATGAATTCACGTTTCAACTTAAAATAGGGGCACGAACGTTGGCTAAGGTTAACTAAAGAAAAATAAATAAATATGGCTAAACAAAAAGATGGCTAACATAAAAATAAAAATAAAAAGGCTAAGGCTCAAAAGTGGCTAACTAATGGATGTGTAGGTGTAAAGGAAAAAAGAAAAGGCCGATGTTTGGGTAATCCTAAAATGCCTCTATCACACGACTGCGTCATCCCAAAATTGTGTTTTCAAAAAGAATCTTTATGGCAAGTTCTGGAATAAAAGTAACAAATGGCATGCACACATAATAAATCGAAACATGAGCAAGAAAGTATTCATGAATGCTCGAAACGGCTCAAAACTCACGAAACGAAATGACATGTGGGGCTATAATGTGCAAAATCCAACTTTGGTCCAAACAACAAGATCATGTTGCAATATCAGGTTCGTAAGAGAATTCAAACTAAAGGTCCCACTTTAAGCATATGATAAACATGTTAAGCAAAATTTCCTACAAGGCAAGCAAAATCACTCATTGGTTAGAGTTCTAACCAGTATTCCCACACTTAAGTATTTCATTGTCCTTAATGAAACAAAATGGACAATATAATCATGCAAGCATGTAAGTGAAAGGAAGGAAAAACACTTCCTGAGTGCGCGGAAGAGAGGAACTCAAAGGATAGCCAACCAAAATTTTGCACGTGTGTAGAGTTGGAGCGAAGTATGCAACCGACTCTGCGCAATGCAATATATCGAAGTGATTCCCAAAAATATCATAAATACACATAAATACAAGCTAATCTAAGCTAAGGGGACAAGATAAATTAAATCGCTTGGGTTGCCTCCCAAGAAGCGCTTGTTTATAGGGTCCCTAGCTTGACCCTTTCCCACTTGGCTTAACTTTCAAAGGAATGAAAAGGGTAAAAGGCTTACCTTTGAGTTGAGTGCAAAATATAATTTTAGAGTTTTTATCCTTGCACTTCTTACCCTTGCTACCTCCATCAACGTGTAAATGCTTACGTTTAGGCGTTGGGGGGTTATGAAGTTCCTTTGGTAGTCGTGAGTCAAGTCTCCTAGCATCACTAACCAGTGACTCCAACAAATCCATCGAAGAATTAGTACATTCAAATACAGGCGATGGTGTCAAAACATCAACATATATAAAGGAGATTTTATCAAAAAATTCAGAGTCAACTCCCTCATTGTATATAGATGCAGGCTTATCAACATCAAGTAGCCGAGAAAGCTTTTCCAAATCCCTTTCGGGAATGAATTCATCTTTAGTCTCATCATTGATAATCGGAGGTGGGACATGTGCAATACTTTGTGGGCTTGGGATTTGCACCTTGTCCATTATTTTCTCCGAAGTTTTGATGACCGGAAGTGCATGTAAAGAAGTTTCATCATAGATACACTCAATGTCATCATCATCTGAATCACTAATATCGGTGACATAAATGTGGACGTGATCTTCGTTTTCTTTGCTCTCCTCTACTTTGCCTGAACTACTTTCAGATGGCTCTTTCGTACGCAATTCATCCGTTTGACTCCTTTGTCTCATGAGGTTGTCAAGGATTTCTGAAACGCTTTGTTGTTAACGAAGGCTCATCTTACATTGATGAAATATATCCTCCAATCTCAACTCTCTCTCAGGTTGATGTTGTGGTGGAGTTTGCTAGGATTATTGGTTGTCTTGACTTTGGTAGTGTTGTGTGGAGGATAGGTATGAAGATTGATCCACATTCTCGAATTGATATTGTGAATAGGTGGGATTGGTTGGGTAGTCAATGTTGGTCTCCTCTTGACAGTACCTTACTTCATAGGTACCTTCATACAAGTCAAACCTATCACCCATCCTACACAAAACACACCAAACAAAATACGACCAAATAAAGAGAAATTAAACTTACAAATAAACTATGATATAAACGTAACAAAAAAAATGTGTATAAGAATTCTATGTACATGAAATATAATTCCCACACTTGGATTTATATATATATATATATATATATATATATATATATATATATATATATATATATATATATATATATATATATATATATAAACTAACGACAAACGTTAGGCTGTTCTCAAAACCACACCCCTTGTCCCCGGCAACGGCGCCAAAAACTTCATGTGCCGCTAGCACACATTAGTTAAATATAAAAAAAGACTAACTAAATTGGAACTAGCGGACAAAAAGGCAAGTATTACATATCGTTTGCTAGCATAGCTTAGGTAAGTCCGGGTTGTCGAACTTAGTGACAATTGGTGGATTATGATATAAAACCGTCAGTTAATGGTTAGTGATGATATAAGTGGATAGTTTTGAAAAGTATACTTAGAATCCAGAACGAAATAACACATTTCAACAACCAAAATACAATTGGGATAAAAGGAGTTATGGGAAGACAATCTGGAAAATGATAATCACATGGGAATGGTCGCCCTAAACATTAGATG
The DNA here is from genome assembly GCA_020465985.1 of Centrapalus pauciflorus. Classification (NCBI taxonomy): domain Eukaryota; kingdom Viridiplantae; phylum Streptophyta; class Magnoliopsida; order Asterales; family Asteraceae; genus Centrapalus; species Centrapalus pauciflorus. The sequence goes on along the minus strand of JAANYP010009074.1, from coordinate 28,620 downwards.
ACTAAACAATACACTCGGTTGGATTAAATATCATACGAATTCAAGAAGTAAAACCATAATGATCACTCAAATATGAATTGAATCCTTAAATTATACAATTAATGATAAGCAAGCAAAGATCACTTAACTACCAACTTATCACAAATTGCAATGCAAGTAACGACAATAAAATTATAAAGATCACTCAACTATAATTTCATCATTCCACAAATCAATAATAAAAATACAAGGATCACTCAAATATATTTTTATTACTGAAAATACAATCTGAATACTCACATATAGTTTCTTGCTATGAAAGGTGTTTATCATCTCACAAATCAAAACATTGTCTAAATCAAGACTCACGTCAACAATATAAACGATGTTATAACCTTAAATAAATAATGCAAGTTTTACCCTTTTTACCCTCACAAGCTTAAAAGACTCAATGAAGCAAACACATTATTTCATTAAGAACAAATACTATTTAAACCCAACTCACATTGTGGAAAATCAAGTATTTATGGTAAACACAAAAATACATAATCAAAGCTATAAATCTTCTATCAAAGCAAGAAATAATAATGATATTTCATCCAACACAAAAATAAATGCCATCCAATGTTTAGGGTTTACAAATCCACATGATTACAAAACAATTACTCCATAGAAATAGAGTAACACAACATGTTCATCACACAAATGGGAAAAACAAATGTAACCAAATGAGTTAGAGATGCTAGAACTCCCTTAATGATGTTTTTCGGTGTTGTGGTGATGTTCCCCTCCAGGATATCTTCCCAAAATAGCCTAACCAAGCTTCCTTCCTCTCCCAAGAGAGTATTTTTACGTGTGTTATGTGTGGAAATCGTCCAAGAAAGTGTAAATGCAAAGAAACACGAGTTTTTATAGCCAGAGGAGGACACACCGTGCATAAAAGTAAGGCACACCGTGCCTATGTGTTATCGTCCTCTAATTGGCCCAAAAATATCTATGAAATGATGGTTTTCAGGAGGGCATGCCGAGCCTATAAATCTATTATCAAAGCGAAAAACAACAATGATATTCATCCAACACAAAATAAAAGTCATCTAATGTTTAGGGTTTATATACCCATAGATTACAAAATAACTGCTCCATAAAAATGGAGAAATACAACTTGTTCATCATAAATATAGAAAGATTACACATAACCAAATAATTTAGAGATGCGAAAACTTCCATATCGATTTCTCGATGTTGTATTGATGTTCCCTTTCATGATTGCTTCCCAAAATGGCCCAAATGAGCTTCCTTTAGCCTCCAAGAGTGTATTTCTTCGTGTGTTAGTGTGTGGAACCGTTCAAGTGTGTGTAAATGCAAAGAAACATGACTTTTTATAGCCAGAGGAGGGCACGTCGTGTCTATGTGTTGTCGTCCTCTAATTGGCCAAAAAATATCTCTAAAATGATGGTTTTCAGGAGGGCATGTCATGCGTAAAAGTAGGTACGCCGTGCCTTAATGCTTGGAGCTCTCGAAAACATGTCATGAAAAATGAAGTATGGTGTGCTTGGGAGGGCACGCCGTGCCTTATTAAGGGCATGTCATGCGTATCATTTTTTTGGCCAAAACTCAAAACATGAAAGTTGTAGCCCCATGTTTCCTCTTCATTTGGGCTTTTGAAACGCCTGAATCCGAGTTCGTATGAGGGAGATATGGCCAAAATACGAAATAAACGCATGACAACCAATTTTTTTCATTTCTTCCTGAACTTAGCCAAAACAAGAGACGAACAATAAGTATACGTTTAACCATAAAAACCATCAAATCCATGCAAATATTATACATAAAAGTCCATGTATATCGCCAATAAAATATACATAAATTTGGCGATATCAGTATGTACTGCTACTGTTATGTTGATTTTGTCAATGTGGACACCCCGAAACTATGTCTCGAGATCAAAGACCCAACACAGACACCTACATATTTATACATTCTGCTGTTTATAAATACAAAACACACACATATATACTACCGACCTTAGCTGTTGATTTGTGTTGATTTAAAGAAGAAAAGCCATGTCCAAACACCATACAAGTCTCGTACTATACACAGTAAGCACAACACGAACCATGTCTCTGCCTTTAAATGAATCTAAACTAGTCTAAGATTTTAAAACCTAAACAGAGGTTGAAATCATATCATACGCTCATATCAATTTTCATATCATAATAAATTTAAAAGGATAATTGTATCAATAAATCAAAGGTCAAATAAATTTAATTGTTTACTACCTAATCGTTGTCTTGTTTTTTACTTTGGAGGTCAACACTAGGAATATAACTAGGCATTTATGTGATAACTGTTATTGCTATTCCACTAGTGTGACAAGTGACACATTGAATGTTTTAGATTGCTTTTATTCTTTTAGGATCTTATAGTTGAGTGTGATGAAAAGAGTTTATTTTAGTTTTGCTCGTAAGGTTACGTCCCAACCACCGTACTCTGAGTATATTTTCAACACGCTGGTGAGTGTTTTATCTTGCACAAAGTTACTCAAGACTACTAAAACTTCATCTCGTAATTCTTACTATCCATTGTTATCACGAGTTTATGAGTAATGCATGCAAGTTGAATTGTTTACACTTCGTCTATTGTTTGTTAGGTTCAAGGTATGTTTGGTTCTCTTTTAAACAAAGTAGAAATAATATTAGCTTCTCCTTGAAGTTTATAGAAACGATACTTGTATTAATTGAGTTTGTAATGTTAGTTTTTGTTAAAAGTTAGTAGTGTATTTAGTGGTTCATTTGTGCAGTTATAAAGTTGTTTAGGAATCAGTTTGAGATTTATTTATTATATTTACAGCTTCAGGAAAGAGTATTAAAACGTAAAATGATGTTTAAAAAAGAGAAAATACATTAAACCCCGGTTTTTCTTTTCCTATATATATGACTTGAAATATTGTTGGGAAATAAACTAAGTATGTCAGGCTATTAGTTAGGATTTCTCAAACTGTTAGTAGTATTTCTGTGTAATTACTAAGTTCAAGCTGCTAGTTCAAGAATCTCGAACTGCTAGTTCAAAATGTTCAAGTTGCTAGAGATAAAGTTCAAGCTGTTTCAGGAGTTGATAACAGAAAGTGCTATAGATCAGGAAGTGATAAAGATATCAAGATCTGAAGATCTTCTGAAGATATTTACTCAACGGAAATCGCAGTTTGTTAAGGAAACAAATCAGATGGTTGTATATAGAGTTAGACTTGGTCTTTCTTATGTAATCAGTAATCAGCAATTGAAAAATTATAATTCGTATTCTGATTAAGTTTTCTCAAGCCTCTAAGGTTGTAAAACTCTAAGAACAATATGTGTTCTTCGTCTAATCAAACAAATTATAGGTTCTTGTAATCAGTGATTATTAATACAAAAGGTTTTGATATTAATAGTGTTTCTGTCTTACTTATTCTGTTCTTACTGTTCTGATAGTTTTTTTAAAAACAACTAAGTGTTATTCCGCAAACTTCTTAACTGGACTTTGATTCAGAACGAGATTATTGATTTAACTCTGATTTATTCAAACTAGTTAATCTTTGGTGATTTGATCTTGACGAGTGGTATCATAGACAGTTTTTTTTTTGTTTTCAAATTCAGAAACTTTCGTTTTTTAAATATCTAAATCTTTTAAAACTTTTTCTGCAATGGAGTTTGATGGCAGCAGTAGTGGATCTGGGCAAGGACTTAATGTGCCTTTGCTCAAACCAAATGAGTTCGAGATGTGGATACTCAGGATTCAACAACACATTCAATTTATTGATTATGCCCTATAGGAAGCTGTTGAAAATCCTTCTGAAGTTGTCCCTGAACTAGATGCTGAAGGCAAACCTAAAAGAACACCTCCAAAATCTGAGATTGAGAGAAAGGCTAAAATGAATGAAGTCAAAGTTCCACTATTTTACAAATAGCTATACCTAATGCTTATCAACATCAATTAAAAAAGTTTTATACTGCTCATTCTCTATGGCTTGCTTTAGAGAAAAGATTTGCTGGCAATGCTAGCACAAAAAAAAAATCAAAGAGATCTTCTAAAGCAGCAGTATGAGAATTTTACTGGTGGGAAGAATGAAAACCTTACTCAAATCTTTAATAGGTTTAATCAGTTGATATGTGAGTTGGAGAGTGCTAAGGTTAGCCTGGACCAAGATGTGGTAAACATAAAATTCCTCAAGTCTCTTGGTGAAGAGTGGACTTTGTATGGTGCATAGTGGAGAACAAAGAACACTCTAGATGAAATAGAGTTGGATGATCTCTACAACAGCTTGAGAGTGTTTGAGTCTGAAATAGAGAATAAAAAGAAAACCTTTTCTTATAATCAAAACACTGCTCTATTCTCTTTTGCATCTAATGATAAATGAAACTGCTGTGATTCTTTTACAGGTTCTGACTGCAACTCCTTTGAGGTCAATTATGAGGCCTTTGTTGCAAGTGATGGATTGTTTTCCCTCAATCTTGAGAATCTGGAACAAATCCATCCAGATGATCTAGAGGAGATGGATCTAAAGTGGCAACACGCCATGCTGACAATGAGGGCTAAGAGGTTCCTCAGAAGGACTGGCAGAACAAACTTTCAAGCCAGATCAGAAGGCAAGCCAGCCTTTGACAAATCAAGGGTTGAGTGCTTCAAATGTCACAAACATGGACACTTTTCTAGAGATTGTAGATCACAAAGTCAGCAACAGCCAAGAACCCAAAGGACTAGTCAGACACAACATTCACAGGCTCTTGTTTCACAAGAGGACAATGTTTTTTTACAGGAGTGACCAGACACAAGAAGAGTATCAGAATCAAGCTCTTATGGCAGAAACTACAAGTGCCACTGTCACTGATTTACCATCTGAGGTAAATGCTAAACTCTGCTTCCAAGCATGCAAAAATATGGTTAAAAAGTACAGAGACCATAATGAAAGCATGTGTAAAACTCTAGCTAAGATGGAAGATGGGAGGTATGAGTATATGCAGGTAATAAAGGATCTTGAAAAACAGATCAATGACTATAAAGATAATGAGATTCAGATGGGACATGATAAGACATATCATAAGTGGGAGAAAAAGGAACTTGAAGAGAAGATAGAGACCCTTAATACGAAACTAGAAGAGGCTGAACAAAGGGTGATGGAAGCTAACAAGAAAGTAAAAAGTATAAACATTAATATAGGTAACTTGAAGTTAGCCAACCAGAAGTTAGAATACCTAATGGAAGTTCAGTTAAAAGATAGGGTAAAGTCTCAACTAAATCCCAAGGAAGGAATAGGATACAATGCCACCCCACCTCATTATAGTAACAAATACATTCATCCTATGAGTGAAGTTGCTGATAGGCTTGTGAATGAACCCCTAGATGAGAAGGTGAAGACTGTAGATCCTGTCCTTGAGGATAAGCCTAAGTTGGTAGATGGTCTGTTTATTGATGTAGACAGTGATGATGAGGAAGAAGAGGGTAATCATAAAACCATGAGTGTACCCATAGTAACCCCAGTTTCTAACCCTATTAAGGTTAATACATCCAACAGAGAGAGTAAGAGTGTTATTAGAACCAACAGCATGAGGGTAGAAACCAACAGCATGAAGAATAAGCCTAACAGTTTGAAACGTAAAGAGAACATGAGTGAACACATGCATGCTTCAAATGTCTCTGTACCTTCTAACTGTAATTTTTCATCTTCTTCCAAAGCAGGTAAAAAGAGTAAAAATGTTCCAGTGTGCACATGCCAAAAGCATGATGTACAAATGTTCCCTAAACAACAGCAGGTGAGGGGAAATCAAAGGAACAAAAATCAGTTCTGGTTACACAGAACTGGTTCTCCAATCAAAATAGTCAAAAGATGTTTTCACTGTGGCAGGAAAAATCATTTGGCCAAACATTGTTTTTACAAGCCAACTTTTGAAATGCCAACTGTTTTTCTAAAACCATCTGTATTTCAAAAGCCAAAAGTTTTAAAGGCTTCAAAACCTGCCACCACTAGTTCCAAAGCACACAGTTGACCACAGATTTGTAAAGGTCAACAAAGAGCAGCCTGTACTGAGAAAACAAGTTTTAAATTAACCTAAACAGAGTGTGAAACAGGCATGGTGTGTTAAAGGCAACAACACAGTTCCAACTGCTGATGTAAAATCTGGAACTGTTAAGCCAAAATTTGGAACTGGTAGTGTAAAATCTGAAACTGTTAACGGCCAAAATACAGTTCCAACTGCTAAGGCAAAATTTGGAACAGTTAGTGCATCATCTGAGACAGTTAAAGCAACAATTGGAAAGAACAACTGGAAACCTCATGTTATAACTAAATACTCATCACATAATCCACCAGTGGATCTTACTAAGTTTAAAAAGACACAAAACGTATTTAGATATGTTAATGCACATGGTCAACCCAAAACCAGCTTGGTTTGGGTTTACTCCACTACTTACTAAGCTTTTATTTGTGCTGGACAACCACCGGAACCAACATAAGACAAGATGGCATGTGGACAGTGGCTGCTCCAGGCACATGACAGGCAATTCTGAGTGCTTGTCAAATTTCAAAAGCTTTGAAGGAGGTCATGTTGCATTTGGAGGAAACTCCAAAGGAGGTAAGGTGATAGGTAAAGGTATTGTCAAAGAAGGCAACATGACTTTTAATGATGTATTGTATGTTGAACAACTAAAGTATAATTTACTAAGTGTGTCTCATGTATGTGACAAAAAGAATGTTGTTCTGTTCGCAGACTCTGAGTGCATTATCCTATCCAAATATTTTAAAATATCTGAAAATATTATTTTACTTAGAACACCAAGAAAGGACAATGTATACTGTTTTGACACTGAAAAATTATCTTCTGCAAATACATTAAGTTGTTTAATATCCAAAGCATCAACTAATGAGTCTGCACTTTGGCACAGAAGGATGTGTCACATGAACTTCAATCTATGAATGCTTTAGTCAAACATAATTTGGTAAGAGGTTTACCACAAAAGGAGTTCATATGTGATGATCATTGTGTAGCCTGCCTCAAAGGCAAGCAACACAAAACTTCTCATAAGGCCAAAGAAGTAAATTCCATCTCAACTGCATTACAACTCCTGCATATGGATCTTTTTGGTCTAACATCTGTTTTGAGTTTGGATAAAAGAGCTTACTATTTAGTCATTGTTGATGATTTCACCAGGTTTACATGGGTGTATTTTCATAGAACTAAGGATGAGACTGCTGAGTTAGTTAAACCCTTTATTCTAAAAATTGAAAACCAATCTAACTTAAAAATAAAGGTGATCAGGTCAGACAATGGAACTGAGTTTAAAAATTATGAACTAAACAGTTTCTGTGAGTCAAAAGGAATTGCAAAACAGTATAGTGCACCTAGAACATCACAACAAAACGGGGTAGCTGAAAGGAAGAATAGAACATTAATAGAAGCTGCTAGGACCATGTTAGCTGACTCTAAATTGCCAATGACTTTCTGGGCAGAGGCAGTTAATATAGCTTGTTATGTTCTAAATAGGGTCCAAGTTGTCTAGTGACAAGGAAAAACTCCATATAAGTTGTTTCACCACAGGAATCCCTTAATTAACTTCCTAAAACCCTTTGGTTGTCCATGCACTATCCTGTATACTAAAACTCACTTAGGTAAGTTTGAGAGTAAGTCTGAGGAAGGATTGTTTGTAGGATACTCCACACAGAGCAAAGCTTATAGAGTTTATAACTATGTATCTAAAATTGTTGAAGAAAGTGCCAATGTTGAGTTTAATGAAAACACTGCAAATGTTAAAGGCACTGGTCCTGATTGGTAGTTTAATTTAGATTCACTAACAAATTCTCTGAGTTTTGATGAGTATTCTGCAGGAACAGTAGCAAGGATTGAAGCTATCAGACTATTCTTAGCATATGCAAGCTATAAACGGTTCAAAGTGTATCAAATGGATGTAAAATCTACATTCCTGTATGGTACAATTGATGAGGAGGTATATGTGTGTCATCCTCCTGGGTTTAAGGACTACAAGTATCCTGACATAGTCTACAAGTTAGATAAAGCACTCTATGGGTTACATCAAGCCCCTAGAGCATGGTATGAAACTTTGTCTTCTTACTTGCCGCAGAATGGGTTCAAGAGAGGTACTTTAGACAAAACATTGTTCACAAAGACTATCAAAACAGAGATCTTACTTGTTCAGATCTATGTTGATGATATCATCTTTGAATCAACAAATGACATGCTTTGCAAGGGCTTTGAGACTTTGATGCACAAGAAGTTTCAGATGAGTTCAGTAGGAGAATTAACTTTCCTTATGGTATTGCAAGTCAAGTAGAAGCCAACTGGTTTCTTCATCAGTCAGTCAAAGTATGTGAATGACATTCTAGAGAAGTTTCGGTATAAGGATACAAAGATTGCAAGCACTCCAATGGACACTCACAAGCAGCTTGAAGAAGATAAAGAAGGAGTAGATGTAGACATACATTTGTATAGATCTATGATAGGTTCACTTATGAATCTAACATCTTCTAGACATGATATAATGTTAGTTGTTTGTGTTTGTGCCAATTCCAATGTGCTTCAAAGGAATCACACTTGTTTGCTGTTAAGAGGATCTTTAGATATCTAAAAGGCCAACCCAAATTGGGCCTATGGTATCATGAGGATTCTCCGCTTAAATTAACAGCATATTCTGATAGTGACTATGGAGGCTGCAACATGGACATGAAGTCACCAACTAGAGGATGTCAATATCTAAGAGCAAGACTAGTCTCTTGGCAGTGTAAGAAGCAAACCACAGTATCCACATACTGATTATCAAGTTACCAAAATTCATACTGTTCAAATGAAAAGAAGTTAATTCAAGTTACCAAAATTCATACTGATGATCAGTTAGCAGATCTTTTTACTAAAACTTTTGATGTAGGAAGATTCACTTTTCTGGTTTCAAATATTGGTATGGTAAACATGGATTATACTCTCTTAATTAAAATCTCTTGTAAATTGTGTAAATTCTTTGTTTTATGTGTTTAGTTAAGGGGGAGACACTGTTCAAATAAAAATTGTTCTGTTTATAACTAACAACTTGAGAATATTCTCAAGCTTCTAGTGTATTTTCTCGAACTGTTCGTTGTTTTCACTTGGTCTGTTAAGTGTGCAGGGCATGTCAGTCATTTCCAAGGAATTTCAACGCGGGACTAGATATTTTAAACACAAAACACTCAAAAGTCCCAGTTTCGTTCAATTACAACTACCAGTTTCATAATATCATACCAGAGCTCTAAACTTCCCTCTCTTCGCGAAACCCTAATCTTCGAGCAAAACCCTAAATCTTTTCGTTCTTGAGCAACAATGGACTTCGTCAAAGAACACAACTGCCTTCCTTACACCCTAAAGCATGCGGAACTGCAACCATTTCACGAGATGATGGACTTTCTCCGCAGTTAATCTATCTACTACGCTCTAACAGTAAACCCTACAATTTACGTATCGCACATAGAGCAAATCTGGACCAACGCATGTCTGAACATAAACAATGGAGTCACTTCTCTTGTGTCTACCATCGATGGTTAATCAGTCACCATCTCTGAGGACTCAACTCGACAGCACTTGCAACTGCAAGATGCTGAAGGTATAAATGATCTTCCTTTAATTCCTATGTGTGAATGTTTATTTCAGATAGGGTATAGGGGACCATTGGATACATTTACATTTTTCAAACCAAGTTTTTGCCCCAAACGGAAATATCTTATCCATATTATTCAACAATGTCTAAGTCCAAAGAGAACTGGTTGGTCTGAATTTTCATCAAATATTGCAACTGCTTTAGTTTGCTTATCAACAGGCCAACAATTCAAATTTTCAAATATGATCTTTCAAGAGATGTTAAGGCATCATGCCTTAAAGAATGGGAAATTTTGATGTATCCTCGATTCTTAGCTGAAATAATTGCAAAATCTTGCAATTCTTTAAAAATACATAAGAGGATACATGTTTCTCATAAGCACTCTTTATAAACTGTAAAAACACTTTTAAAACAGAGTGCAAATTTTCAAGCTCTTGATGTTTCATTGCCTCAAGAAATGTTGAACATCATTCCAAAAAACAGGGGAGCGGATCCTAAGCAGGCTCAGCCCCCCATTACTGCTTCACCCACAGGATCCCAACCCACTCCCCATGATACAAATATCCCTTCTGAACCTTCTTTTGTACATACCTCCACAGCCCCACCACTCAAAACATACGCCAAAAAGAAACAAAGGGTTGCAGGTGCTCCTCCCACCTCAGTCCAACAGCTAGAACCATATAGCCATGTGCAAGAGGATACTCTTGCATAGATTATCCAAAGGTAACCTACTGAGGACTCTCCCAACCTCAATGTGGAGGTAAACATCCCTTTTGAGGATGTTCAAATAGGATTGCTAGCTGGAACTACTGATGCTTCTGCACAAGGGGCATAGAACAGTTCTAACATCATTAAGACCACACCCATGGCAATAGAGGGTGTGCAAGAACCTTCTGGAAGTCTACAGTACCAAGAAAAGAGGGGCCCATGTGCTACTAGTATATCTGGTATTGGTGCCAGTGATAGTTCTCAAATACCTTTATCATTTGAAGAACTTGAGGCCAGCCTACAACTAATGATTTTGACGGCTCCACAATTGAAACCTGTTGTTGCCATTTTGGAACAGTACAAGTCCATTATTGCTGCACATGGGTCACAAATTGTTGCTCTCCAAAACCTCTCAATAGTCCAACAACAAAAGCTTGCCCAATTTCAGGAAGGGTTAAAGCTCTATGGTACCAAGATTGTGCAACAAGAGAAGCAGATTCAAACCCTATTAGCAAAGGTTTTTGGTTCTTCTGTTCAAACCAATGCATCCAAAAAGGGGGAGAATTAGGAGTTCCCACACTCAGTCCAAGCAATCCCAGGTTCACCACTGGCAGTTCCAACTTCTGGTCTAACAGTTCCACCAGTTTCTCAGATTATTAGTTTAGAAGTTCAAGTTGTCCAAACTAAAAAGCCATGTGTTGTTCTAATAAAAGAAGGAAAGCAAGGATCATCCTCAACAGTCCAAGCAGCAGTCTCAGGCAAAGGCAAAGGAATTTTAATTGATGTGCCAAAGCTAAAGTTTATTTCTAAGTAGGCTCAAGTTGCTGTTGATGCTCAACTTGCTAGAAGTGCCAAGCTTTTGATCAACAAGCTCAAGTTTTTATGGGTGATGATGAAACCCTTAGTGACTATTTTCATGGGTTTGTTGTCGAAGAGGGGCAAAAGAAGAGGAAAGGCCAACAGGGCATTCAAAGGCAGAGCACAGAAGATTTCTAATTAATTAGCATGTACATTCTGCAAAGTCTAGAGTTCCAATGGCTATTGCAGAGTCATGGACTATAGATAAACTTCAGGCTTTGTATGTTGAAGCCACTGCCAAAGTCAAAGCCCCTGAACAGGTCAAAGAACCTTCTCAAACTGTTGATGTGCCTCAACCAGAAGAAATTTCTCAAGCAACGTTTGATAAAGTAAAGAAGGTTATTTTTGAACAGCAAATGCAGAAGGCCATGGAGATAGAGAAAGCCATGGATAAGCATGATTTTGCCAAGTCACCAATTGTTTTATGGTATGCCAAGTCAATGGATAACATTGGTTTGGGACATCATTTTGTGGTTGAAAGAGAAGTTGGAAAAAAGATGAAGTATATAAGAACCTGATTCAGATTGTTCAAAGGATGACTAGGGAAGAGCTGACTCAGATGTATAATATTGGGAAGGCTAGTCACTCTAGAGCTCCAATTATATGGGTTCAGAACTTTATGAAAGGTCTTCAAAACATCATGGAACCAGAAAATTCAAGATCAGAAATAGAGGCTACCAAGGAGATGAAGATTGTACAGGTTGATCAGATTACTTCATAGATTTGTTCTTTTCATTTTTATAAATTAATTATATTTATATTTTGTCATAAAATCATAGTTGTGTTAGTTGGCCTTGCAATCTTTTGTGCATACATACAACACACACATTTGCCTAGTTATTATTAATGCAGAAGGATAACCCGTAAATGATCACTTAAATCCCATGTTGGTGTTTGTTTGGAAGAAGATATTGAGAACCAACGAGATAAATTAGTTGAATATGCGATGAAGAAGCTTATGGAAAAATTGCCTCTTCAAGTTTGTGAGTTTCTAGCATGAGTTACAGTCTATGTTTGGTTCAAGGTATGATGTCATTATGATCATGACAAGTATAATTATTTCATCAATTTGAATATTTTTGTTTGAGTTAGTTACTTATTATTATTTCTGCGTGACAGGCAACTTTGTTTTGGGATATCGATATATATATGAATACCGGTGTTTTTTGGAGGATTTAGATACCTTTTGTCATTATATTTAACAATTATTATATGGAATATTATGTTTTTTGATTATTGTGTAATTGGTGAAGGATTTTGAAACCTTTTAATTATTGTAATCGACATTTTTGAATTGGTGATGCTTATTAATTGTACTCGTGTATTAAAAGGTTGTACTTTTTGTAACTAAATTCATAAATGTTGCATTTAAAAATAAAAAAAGATGCATTTGAATGTAAAAAAGGTTGTATTTTAACATAAAAAGGTTGCATTTGAGTTTAAAAGTTGTATTTTAATGTGAAAAGGCTGCATTTTAGTTTGAAAAAGGTTGCATTTGATGTAAAAAAAGGTTGCATTTGAGTGTGAAAAAGGTTGCCTTTGCTTGTAAAAATGTTGCATTTAAGTATAAAAAGGTTGCATTTCAATGATTAATGCAACTCTTTCATAAAAGGTTGCATATTCTACCAAAAATGTTACTTTAGACCTAATGCAAGAGGACATAATGCAACTCTTGCTAAAAGGTTGCTTAGGCATAATGCAACTTTCTGCATGCCTAATGCAACATTTTACCAAGGTTGCAATAGGCTCATTTTGTTAAAGTATTGGTAAAAGCAAGATAGTTCATAGTGATATTATTATTTATGCCGAGTCCAACAGTTTAGGGATTAAGACAAGTAATGAATGTTACATGCGCTATGTCGATATTTATTGGTTAAAGATTATATGAAGTTGGTTGTCTATGTGACCCTTGTGCAATGTTCCACTGGTAATAACTTACGACGTAGTAAATTCCTAAATGGTTATCTTTTACTTGATTTGTTATTTAATTGTAGTTCGCGTTGCCATTGTTCTAGTATTAATTTAGTAGTAATTTAGTCGTAATAACCATTCCAAACAATCAATCAATTCCTTAATTTAATCGCTTTTCTAAACATAAAGAAACTAGCTAATTTAACCCTAATTAACCTACGCTGTTCCTGTGGATTCGACCCTTACTTCCCTACACTAGTAGGAGTTTGGAACTATTACTACGGGCCACAACGAGGGCTCGTAAAGCATTAAATGAGGAGGAAAGGTTTAAAGTTGTCAATCCTCTAAAAGGTAAAGCTGTGAACAACAGAGACAAAAGGAAAAGACAAAGATTCTGCAACAAGTGGACAAATCCTGATTTGTCAGACGTGCTGAAAAGCATTCTTGTCTTTTTGCAAAGACATTCCCACTTTCTTTAAAACCAATGAAGAATCTTCACTGAGATTCACTAAGTGAGTATAAAAAGAAGCTTCCGAGGAATTAGAGAAAAAAAGAGAGACATCCATAAGTCTAGTTTGTGCTTTGCAAAGAAATTGTTTTTCATGCATGCAAGTTCTGCTTTCAACTTAGAATAGAATAGCCAAGTGTGTCTAAGCTGTTCTATTTCAAAGTTGTCTGTCTGTGTCTTGTAAAATCAATGAGTGAACCTTAGTGAGTGAATTCATTGTATCTAGTCTGAGTGAGTCTTAGATTACTTTATACTCTGCTGTTTCTGTCATCTTAGTTTGGATCATTCCGCAATCCAAACCTGTTTGTCATTAACATTTGTTGATATATACATACAAACTTTGAGAAAAAGTGTGTTATAAACAACTAGTAGTATTCACCCCCCCCCCCTTCTCTACAGCCTCTGGTAACATACATGGGAAACCATTTGGGATCTACAGAGGCAGTTGCAAGGAAATGATCGGAACACTAAACAGCAAGAAGATAATGCTCTCAACAGCTATGATATGTTCTCTGCTAAAGATAGTGAGCTTCTAGAGACCACATATCAGCGGTACTACATGTTGATGAACGAACTCCGAAAGAATGGAGTTAAGAAGTCTCAAGTTGATCTGAATAGAAGGTTCGTATACTCGTTAAAACCCGAATGGAAACAATTCGTTTGGTTGATAAGAGAAATTAATGACATCAGCACTCACGATCTATTTGACAGCCTAGTTGTCTATCAATCAGAAGTCTCTGGTAAGTCTGAAACCAAAAAGGTAGATGAACCCACCACATCCGACTATCTAGCACTATGATAAGGCTATAATTTCATGTGTTTCGAAGTCATTTTATGTTCATTTTAAGCACCGATACTTTGTGATTTCCATATTATTACTCCAAATTTATGTTTCAGGGTCAAGAGGTCAAATGGAAGCAGCTCGAGAAAATTCAGCGCAAACCAAGCCGGAGGGGGCACAGGCCTGCGCCACCCTGCGCTGCAAAACAGAAAGTTTGAGAGATCCAGACCACTTCCAGCGCAGCCCAGCGTACCCCTGGCCGTACCCCAAGCGCAGGGGGGGGGGGGCGCAGGCCTACGCATGGCCTGCACTGGGTCGGTGCAAAAATGCATTTTCAGACTTGGAAACCCTATATCCGACTCCTCTATAAATAAAGGTCGATGACAGCCATTAGAAAAGTTCCCGAACGTGTCAAAAGAGTTGGCGAAGCCCTGCCGGAGTGGATTCACAACACAAGTACGAAGACGGTGGTTCGCAATCTCATAAGATGTCTCCGATCAACACCATTAAAGAGCATACGATGAGCGACTAATCACTTTAGCCGTTTGCGGAGGATCTACGGCTAAGTTTACTTACTTGAATTTCTATATGTTTTGATGCATTCGTATTGATTGAAATATTCTATGTGTATTAAAACGATAAGAATTCGTTTATGATTACGATTATATGTTTCGATTGGCAAAAGCAAGATAGTTTATAGTGGTATTATTATTTGTGCCGAGTCCATTAGCTTAGGGATTAAGACAAGTAATGAATCTTGCATGCGCTATGCCGAGAGTTATTGGTTAAAACATGTATGAGTAATATAATCGCGCAATTAATTATGTCTATGTGATTGTTGCATGAAATTCGAGTGAGTAATACTTATGCCGTGGTGATCCCGTGAATGGTTACCTTACCTTGATTGTTAATTTACTGCATTAGTTGTTTGCCATTAAATTTAGTCAAGAATTAGTTGTAATTCATTAATCTAAACAAGTCATTGAAATCAACCGATATACAATTGAAAGTGCTTTTAATGAAACTCCCAAAGCTAGCCGCTTAACTCTAATTACATACGCACTCCCTGCGGATTCGACCCTTACTTCTCTGAGCAAAATAATAGATATAAGGATTATTTCTGCGGGTCACAACGGCGGCCCGTCAGATTTTGGCGCCGTTGCCGAGGAGTGGTAACGTTAGTTAGGGCTAGAAGTTAGTTTTTGGCCTTAGTTTTAAGTTTAAGTATAAGTACCTTATTTCGGTTATTTTTAGTCTTTAAATTCCTATTATTAAAAATCTAAAAAATAATCAAAAATTCAAAAAGGTAACTGTAGCCCTCTACTTTACAACAAAAAATATAATTAGTTTAATTAGGTAATTTAATTTAAGTATTTTATTAGTTTATGCACACACGTCGATCGGCTAGAGGATTGCCGCTACAATTCGAACCCGAAATCGAAAAAGTAGCTAAATCGAACCGAAAGACTGTCAGGATTCAAAAACAACAATTAATCACGGAGAATTCAAACGAACAAGAGGAAGAAATTCCTAATTTAGAAGATCCTCTGATTTCACCATGAAATCGTGAACAATAAGAACCTGAGCGTATAGCTGCTAGGATGGGTGAGCGGGCAAGACGTACGGTTGAGTCACATTACCGCCCAGGTGATGTGCCCGACCTGTCTCCGATTCGTTACCCTAAAAACGAGAATGAACCCGAAGCTCATCCTCAATTGTTTCAAATTCCTCAAATCTTCCGAGGGATGCCAAGTGAGGAACCCTACGAACATCTAGCTGTGTTCACAACTATTTGTAAGGCTAACCATGTTAGAGGTATAACCACCGAAGGTTTAAAACTTTGATTATTTCCTTTCTCGTTCAAAGAGAAAGCGAAGAATTGGTTCGTATCCTTCCCGACCAATAGCATTACGACATGGGATCAAATGAAGAGAGTTTTCCTTAATGAATATTATCCCATTAGTAAAACAACTGAGAAAAGAAAGGAAATCACCGGATTTAAACAAAAGTCGGGTGAACAATTCTACGAAGCGTTTGATCATATGAATGAGTTATTAAGAGCTTGTCCACACCACGAAGTACCCAAATGGATGCTTATCAAAACATTTTTTGATGGTGTGAGTCAAAAGAGTCGTAATATGTTTATTGCTGCCACAGGAGGCACATTTTTAGCCAAAGAAGACGACGAGGCTTGGGAGTTGCTTAGTCAACTCGGTAAAGGTCTTAAGGTTCAAGCTGGTTCTGAAAACAACATAGGAGTTCAAGTTATGGGCATAGATAATGCCTGGAAACGTGAGGTTAAAAGTGAAATTTCAGAATTAGGAAAGAAAATGGATCAATTGATGAAGGGTATTTCTAACCCTAATGCATCAATTAACTGTGTCACATGCGCTGATCCATCGCATCATTCTGAAGCATGTCCTCAAGTGCAATCCACTGAGGAATTAGCTAATGAAGTTTACGGTTTTAGATCTCATAGGGAGAGGGATAATCCATTCTCGGAAACCTACAATCCGGGGTGCAGAAACCATCCTAACTTTCGATGGAAGAATGATTAGCCTACCGATCATCAATCCAAACCTAGATATGAACCACAAAAAAGAAAAAGAGATTATGAATATGGTTCTAATTCTGCAGCTAAGGATGAGCGATATTACAAGTCAAATTAACATGATCAACCACAATTCCAAGTGGAAACAAATATGACTTCTTCGCAATTCTCATAATTCGCAGAATTTATGAAGCAACAGTCAGCTATCAGTACTAACACCATGGAGATGTTGAGTCGCCAGATGGGCCACATAGCTGAGTCACTCACTAGCATGAAGAGGGAAAACTTCCTAGCAATACGATTCCCAATCCTTCACATGCTCATCATAATAAGGATAAGAAACATGAGATAAATGAAGTAAATGAAGTATCTAAGATAATCACGTTAGAAGTGGTAAAAGAGGCCCGCAACCAGAGGATCTGTGGGATTTGTTCAATCAAGTTAAGATCAATATTCGTTTGATCAAGGCTATTCAGCAAGTTCTCTTATGCCAAAATTTTAAAAGATCTCTGCACACAGAAGAGAAAGTATAAGGTCTCGCTCCCTAAGCAGATCAATTTAACTGAACATTTAAGTGCAGTAGTTTCTAGTTCTCTACCTCCTAAGCTGAAAGATCCTGGATCACCATTGATTCCAGTGACAATTAAAAAATGTGCATATTAAAAAGGCACTGCTTGATCTTGGAGTTAGTGTTAATATTTTAACTTGAAACTTGAATGACAAACATGATCTAGGCCAGTTACAGACAACTGACATTATCTTACAGCTGGCAGATTGGTCAACCAAGTACCCAAGAGGTATTCTATCTGATGTCATAGTAAAAGTTGAAGACTTTTACTATCCAGTTGATTTCCTAGTACTGGTCACCAAAAGTTCAGTAGGAGATAATCAACCGGCTATTATCTTAGGCAGACCCTTCTTAGCCACGATTAATGCGCAAATTAATTTTAGGACAGGAGTGGTGGATATTGCCTTTGGTAGTCGAAAATTGAGATTGAATGTTTTTAATGCTTCAAATGTCGCTGCAATCAATTCAGAGTGTTATCTTATAGACATGGTGGATGAGCTTGCGCAGCAGCATACTTCGTTAATCAACACCAAAGATACTACTGAGTTATTCTTTGCTGAGAATGAATTAGCCAAATTGAATTCTACTGAGTGCGATAAGCTAGAGGTAGTCATGGAATCCACATTAGAATCGAAACAACCACCATGGACCCATAAGACTGGAAAATTACCTACTGATTTACCTCAGTCAGTCAAACCTTCAATAGAACAAGCACCTGTTCTAGAATTGAAGGAGTTGCCAGCTCATTTAAAATACGCTTTCCTAGGTCAGAATGACACTTTGCCTGTCATAATTTCTTCAGATTTGACTGAAGCGCAAGAAACAGCTCTACTGCAAGTATTAGTCAAATATAAAGAAGCAGTAGGATGAACTATAGCTGATTTAAAAGGAATAAGTCCCACTTTGTGTATGCACCAAATTATTACCGATCCAGAAGCTAAACCTGCACGGGCTGCACAAAGGAGATTGAATCCTAATTTAAGAGAAGTAGTTAAAAAGGAACTATTGAAATGGTTGGACACTAGAACTATATATCCCATATCTGATAGCAAATGGGTAAGTCCAACCCAAACTGTACCCAAAAAGTCATATATTACAGTGATTGACACCGAAGAAGGAGAAAAGATAACTACTCGCCTTGTAACTGGGTGGAGAATATGTGTTGATTACAGAAAACTCAATGATGCTACTTCGAAAGATAATTTTCCACTACCATTTATAGATCAAACAGTTGAAAATTAGCAGGACGGAAGTTTTACTGTTTCCTTGATGGATATTCTGGTTACAATCAAATTCCAATCCA
Organism: Centrapalus pauciflorus; assembly: GCA_020465985.1. Taxonomy (NCBI): domain Eukaryota; kingdom Viridiplantae; phylum Streptophyta; class Magnoliopsida; order Asterales; family Asteraceae; genus Centrapalus; species Centrapalus pauciflorus. Next base: position 9,844 of record JAANYP010009074.1, on the reverse strand, counting down.
TCCTGAGGATCAAGAGAAAACTACATTTACTTGTCCATATGGCACCTTTGCCTACCGAAGGATGCAGTTCGGACTATGTAATGCACCCGCCACATTCCAGCGCTGTATGATGACTGTCTTTTCAGATATGGTGGGTGGTTCTCTTGAGATATTTATGGACGATTTCTCCATATTTGATAAAACATTTGAAGATTGTCTAGGACATTTAGAGAGAGTCTTAAAGAGATGCACTGAAACCAAATTAGTGCTAAGTTGGGAGAAAAGCCACTTTATGGTAAAAGAAGGGGTAGTCTTAGGTCACATTGTGTCCGAAAGAGGCAAGGAAGTAGATAGAGCGAAAGTTCAATTAATTTATTCACTTCCACCCCCCACCAAAGTTAAAGTAATAAGATCATTCTTAGGCCTCGTTGTTTTTTATCGGCGATTCATTAAAGACTTTAGTGAAATCTCTAGGCCGTTATGCAATCTTCTATCAAAAGATGTCGAGTTTAATCTTGATGAGTCGTGTATGAAAGCATTTGAAAAGCTTAAATCAAAATTAACGGAAGAGCCAATTCTGCAATCTACAGATTGGTCTCAACCTTTTGAGATCATGTGTGATGCTAATGACTACGCAGTTGGTGCTGTATTAGGTAAGAGATTTGAGAAAAAGACAGTGGTTATTTACTACGCAAGTAAAACCTTTAATGAGGAACCGATCTTCACATGCTCCTTCAAAATAGACTACTCATAGTCATTATAAACTAAATAGACTACTCATAGTCATTCACATGCTCCTTCTGTAATGTGTCCCAAACTTCCACCTTTTGTTCTTCGTTGATGAAAACAATCAAGTAGAAATGCATACGATTATGCAGAGGAAAAAAAATCTATACATAGGAATCAACTAGTTAGTTCCAAGTTCCAACATACACCAAAGTGTTTATCATAATTGATGGTGGGTCTTAAATTACCTGCTTTGCGGTTTTTAATTGATGACTCTCGATACAAAATTGACCGGGCTTTCTTTTTCCGCGTGCTAATCTAAAGTCCCGATGCAAAGTAGGAAAATACCATCTTTGTATATCCCCCCTACACTTTTCTCGTACACACAATATATCCGCAACATAGTTAACCAAATTAACTGACAGCCATTTGTTTGGCATTAGCCCTTTCAAGAGTTCCATTGTAACATTAAATGTGTCACTATCTTTAGAACTAGCTACCTGCCTTGTATCCTCAATCAAAGTAAAGCAGAACTTCATTAACTGGCCGCTACGAATATCAGAAGGAACATTGAACCACTTTTCAAGCGTTGCGTTCTCATCAGGGAATAAAACTGAATGGATGGAATGCTGTAATAAACAGAATTGTTCCTCAAGATCGGTTCCTTCTTGAAAAAGTGTATGAATATCATTCATGACAATCTCAACGCTATCCTCTTTACTTTTTAAAGTTTCAGCCTCCTCCATCTTTTCAATCATGGTCTCCTGTTTCAGGTCACTGGCCTTAGGTAAAAAAATAATAATAATACAAATAATTTAGTTTTGAGGTCACTAACCTCATCAGAATTTATCAATTCCTTAATCTTCTTACCCATCACACATTTAGCATGAAATAACTACAAAAACACAAACATGATTATAAATATATGCCCCTATTTAAGCCTTACCATAAATAAAAGTTATAACTAACCTGTAAAAATACCATCGAGCCCCCTAAATTAATCTTTTTATTCCCTCCTTTATTTTTCTGAAATTTTGAAATTCCATCACGTAGATAGTGCCTGGCTAATCCTGCCCATGGCTGACTTTTCATATCTTCAACATTCGTCACATAGTGCAATATCATTTTACCCAACTTTCCACGTTTGGGAGCACAAACTACAAATTTTAAACAAAGCAAAGCGAAAGCTCGCTTGAAATCGTCCACATCTTCCTTTTTTTTAAATATTTTCCGAAGCTTGTTCACACTCACATTATCGTTTGAGGTAAACCTGCTGACAATATCAGCGGGAGGCGGGGGTGGTTTAGTTATTGGTAACTCCGTTTTGCCTATTTGCAGAATATCATCAAAATGATCTAAAGAAATAGGATAACTTTTATCGTCCACCTTCAGTGACATATTAGCTATATCAAATTCAGATGCCAGTTTATGTATAAGATCGAAATCTAGCTCATATCCTGTTAAGTTTAACAAAAATCTAAATGGACTGTCCCTAAGTTCTACAGATGAATTCAGCTTGTATTCTTTCACTATTGAAGTGAATTTTGAAGGGGAGCACTTTAAGCTAAGCGTCTGCCCTTCTTCTACTGGTATATATAGGGCTTTTTCATCAGATCCCATACTATTCCATAAATCTCTCGTTTGGAAAACATCTAACCCATCTTTAGCTTTCACACTCCTGAATTTTGTTCAGAAACAACAGATCAACTTCAATCTAGCAGTTCATGTTCGAACTAACAAAATCACATAAGTGAGTGTCAACAAAGTTACCTAAAATTGTTCCAAGCATTAGATTTTCTTTTCTGCATTTTTAATTTTGAAGAACAAATGAGTATCAGCAACAAAGAGGACAAGATAAAAACAGAGTGAGCTAATGCTAAAAGTGAATCGAAAAGAAAATTTCAATTTCGATGCCGTACAAAGATTTTCTGCGCATTTTTTCTAAATTACCAAATCCATGGTTAAATGACATGATTTTCAGTTACAAAAAAGAGATGATTCACAAACAAAAAATCCATTGAAACATGGTTAAAAATAACTAAACTTCAATAATTAACCAGATGTCCAATAGAAGAAACAAAGCAGATATATATGCAATACAAAACGCTATATTGGGAAGATAGCAAGGCTGAAATATTCCCCCTTTCTTGGCTTCATTGATGGATCAATTGTTAAACCATCAAAGTAGTTCACTTTTCGAAATCGTGCGTACCGAAAGGAGTCGTTTTTCCAATTTTTTCAATCGAGTCGGCTATTAGAAACCCTATGCGCGAAATCAAAATCTGGAGAGTACTATTCATCCAAATAAAAATCAAACAATTTATAAATATTGAAAATATTTTGAATCATAGTTTAAAAACCTTTTGATAAACTTTTATTTAATAGCATGGGTTGAATTTTAAATAATTTTTTTATTTTGTTGTTCTTATAATAATAATAATAATAATAATAATAATAATAATAATAATAATAATAATAATAATAATAATAATAATAATAATAATAATAATAATAATAATTATCTTCATTCATTATAATATTTTTATAATAAGAATAATATGATTTAATAAATAAACAAAATTATTATTAGTTTTAAAATCACTTAAAACTTTAAATTTAATTTTAGAGTTTCTTAGATAAAAAGAAAGTTGTTTAAATAAATCTTATATTTTATTATTAAATGAATTAGAGATTGAATGATTTGTATGGAATTTAGGAAACTAAAAAAAATTGCTTATACTTCCATGCACGGTTTATATTGGGTTCGGGGCGGGTTTTGGTTACCCCGTAACTGTCTCCCGTCGGGTTTTCTCCGTCTGAAATTTTCTATGCCCCGTCCCCGGAAAAAACCCGATCCCCGATCCGAATTGCAAGAAAAAAACCATCAGCCCCATACTAAGTTACTAACAATAATCTTGAATGGATATTATAAATTTTATACTAAAGTTGGTATGGGTTCAAATCTTGGTAGCCCTATTTTATTGTGAGTTTGCCATGGCAGCCCACCAATTTTCTCTTTAACTATTAGATACGAAGAGATATTTACATATGTTTATGTTGCCGTGTAGTTGGTATGGGTTCAAATCTTGGCATCCCTATTTCTTTGTTTAATTATTTTATAAGTGATATTTCTCTTTTCTTTCCCATTAAAAAATGTTAAATGAGTAAAAGGAATATTTTTGGATTTCTTTTCCGTTAAAAAATATTAAATGAGTAAAAGGAATATTTTTGGATTTTCTGTATAAGCAGAAAAAAACTCATGGGGCCGGTGTTGGCTCAATTCACTCACAAGGAAAAACTATTTTAAATAAAATTCACACTTTAAGGAATATACACATAAAATCATTAATAATTCCAAATATGGTCTGCTATACAAATAAAATAACCCAAGAACATTATGAGCAATGGTCTTATATTTTTGAATGACTTTCAATAACAACCCCTACTAGCAGAATTATGTTAATGAGTTCAGGTTTTGCTTGGTCTTAGTCTTTAGGTGGTGTTTGGGGTTGAGTTTTCACCTTACTTATTTACTTATTTGAGTTTGGAAAACTCAAATAAGCAAAAACTTGTGTTTGGGTAAACGTAACTGATAAGTAGGTAGCTACATGCTTATTTCAAGTGCTTATTTGCTTATTTATGGTTTTTTACATTTATAACACTACTTTAATTTACTTACCTCAATAAAAATGTCTTTTTTTTGTCATTGTACCTATTTATTAAACAAATCCAAACACTTGAAAAACTACTTATCTGCTTATTGGGTTTTTAAAACTTATAAGCAAATCCAAACACTAATTTATAATGGCAAGTTTTGTAACCGCTACTTATTTACTTATTAGTTTATAAAAATCATAAGCTATTTCTAAAAAGCAATCCCAAACACCCCTTTAAAAGTGTTGCTTTCCGTCGCCTTGTTTAGACTAATAAGACACGTCTTACTCTTAAAACTTTCAGACATCTTCCACTGCCAAGTCACGATTTGATAACACACAGACACAAGCATTTAACATTACACTGAAAATATAATGTCAATACAATACAATGTTATTAAAGAAGACTTAAGTCCATTTACCTTTTAATACTAAGACGATCCTTATTAGTCCAAACAGAATTTACCTTTTAAGACTAAGACGACGTTTATTAGTCTAAATAGGGGCTACGGAAAGCAACACTTTTAAGACTAAGACCAAGCAAAACCTGAACTCATTAACATAATTCTGCTAAATAAACAGCAAAGAATGAAAAAAAAAAATTAACCATCACTAATTTTGAAATGTTCTCTGAATTTGTGGACATACAACCAAGTATTAAGCAATTTCACTAATATTTAAGCAAGTATTAAAAAAAGTTAAATATCAAATCATGTCATGTTACTTTGTAACTCTTAGTCTTAATAGGGCTTTCAAAATCAACTAAAAAAGGCTACAAAGTTGACAGACATAGAGTTTAGATGTACTACAGATAGTGGAGCCTTTGAGCATGGATATATTACAAATTGGGTCCAAGACAATTCTCACGACCTCCAACTATGGAAGATAATTTACTCTTTAGGCGTCGTTTGGATCTACTTGCTGCTAACCTCCGACCAGTTGACAAACAAGGGTCCTTCCTTTTCTTCTTTCCCCTCTTCTCATGCGTTTCCACCTCATTCGCACCCTCATGTTGCCTTTCTTCTTCTCCGAACGCATCTGCTCAATAAAACGTTGCAACGAAGTGTCATTATCGTAGTAGTGATCAGCGGATTGGTCGGATTCAGATGGCTCAGATTCTTCTTCTTCTTCTTCTTCTTCTTCTTCTTCTTCTTCTTCTTCTTCTTCTTCTTCTTCTTCTTCTTCTTCTTCTTCTTCTTCTTCTTCTTCTGTGATGATTGGATCTAAAATATTACTGCTTTGGTCGGGAGAAAGTGGAAGTTCAAAAGCATCATTTGAGTCCTTTATGCATTTGGTTTCAAGATATCTACCGTCTTCCCACATCGTTAGGTAATCAGCATATTTTTTTTTGGAGTTCTCTACGTGTAGTTCCCCGAGATGACACCGATTTCAGAACTTCTTGGTCCTTGACAGGTTCTAGATTACTAATCCCAAGTTGGCGTGCGCCCTTTTCTGGCTCATGATATATGATCTGATCAAAATTGAACAGAACTGTCCTAGAAAAAAAGATTCTTTGACGCTGATATGACTTATAAGCGTCATATGGTTTCCAGACTATATCCTGAAATATTACCCAAAAAATAGTTATGTGTAGCAAATAACTTGAACTACCTCACATTGATAATGGTATGTAACAAAAACATACAGCAACCGTCATCTTGTCACGGATACCCTCCAAGTCATTCTTTAGTGACTTTGTCGTGACCTTACCTGGTTCCACCATGAGTGGGCACCAGTGATAGTGAAGAGGGAACCTTCTCTCTCTCAGAAGGTGAGCCCCCCAGCTTCATATAAGCCTTGCTGATTTTAGGAATTCTTTCCAAGAAAAACAGCTACATTTGAAATAAGTTAAATAATTAATTAGTCAGAAAAAATAGTTTCTAAAATTAAGTCTTTTCTGAATTTAGAGAATACCTCCAACATCCACGTCGGTCCCTTGACATTATTTCTATCACTGGAGAAGGATTTAGTCAACATGACATGGGCGGCAGCTCCCCATGCAAAACCATTTAACTTTGCAGGGTTCAGATCTTCGAGGAATTGTAACCAGTAGACTGGAAAATAAATACTGGCATCACAATTTGGAAGGATTTTACTACCAATAAGGTACAATAGATATGCCCGTACATACTGATCAAGTTGAGTATCAGATATGCTCTGTGGAACCTCCTCAAAGTTATTTCGCAGCCATTTTTTTCTCACCATCATTTTCTTACGACGTGGTAGGTCTGCATCACATCTCCCTAACCATCTCGTGCAAAGGGTCACAGTGTCTATATCATTACAGATAATTGGTTTCCCATCAACAGGAATCCCTGATATATAGTATACATCCTCCAACCCAAAATACAAACTAATGTTACGATCCGGTCCAAATGTAAAGGTTTTTGAATCACGCTCGTAACATGATTGAATGAATGTCAGAAAATCAAGTCTCTGTTTGTACTCCGTCAATTCAGCAATCCTTTTGAAAAAAGTTCCTTTCAGTTTATCTTTTACCCTAGAATCCAGCTTCCAGGGATTGGTAATGTCAAAGTTTGCTCCTGATTTCTGCATTAATAAACAAAATGCATTAATAAACAAAACCAGAACGTTATAATACACCTACTGTTTACCAATGCAAAAACACCATTACCCCTGTCATGGTTTGTATATGTAGCAAGGAGCCAAGCAACAAAACCTGTAAATTCTTTATAGTAAAAAAAGTTAGTTAGTGTGATAAAAAAAAATGTAAACATATAGAAGACTAATTGCCACAAAACAATTAGTTAGTTGGCAACAAACTTGCCCTTAAAAAATTTTAATTACAAAAAAAAAAAGACATGATTCACAAACAAAAAATCCATTAAAACATAGCTCGTGTCAGTTAGTTAGTTGGTTGGTTGAATTCTATTTATAGGACCATTTTTAGCTTGGAAACGATCTATGACAATTGCATTATCTGCCAAAAACAAACTCGGCTTCATTGATGGATCAATTGTTAAACCACTTGCTAAAGGTCAAAGTACTTACACCAGTTCCTTTGAAGTGTGACAACCTAGCTGCTATTTACATTACCACTAATCCAGTATTTCATGAGCATACTAAAGTAGAGTTTCAGGGACTTAATTTTAATTATGTTAAAGTAGAGTTCATTATGAAATTCATTCTTTGTCACTCAATCAAACTTCATCATCTTAACATCATTTCAGATTTCTACAGATACATATGCAATACAAAACGCAATAAGTACATACAGAACCATACAAAAGTCGACTTCATGGGAGTTTTGGCAGAGCCGGCATTTTCACAAACACTTGGCGTGCCAAACACAAGGCGTGAGAAATCGTACCTGAAACTGAATCGTACATACAGAACCATACAAAAGTCGACTTCATGGGAGTTTTGGCAGAGCCGGCATTTTCACAAACACTTGGCGTGCCAAACACAAAGCGTGAGAAATCGTACCTGAAACTGAATCAAAGTAGTTCACCTTTCGAAATCGTGAGTACCAAAGGAGTCGTTTTTCCAATTTTTTCAACAGTCGGCGAAAGGGGAAGACGAATCGTTTTGGTCAATTCGGGGTTATTAGAGCCCTAGGCGCGAAATCAAAATCTAATAAGAGAGAATTTTCAAGATATTTATGCATTTGCCCATGCGGTTTTATTATAAAATTAATCCCAATAAATATATAAACAATTCATTATATAAATTAAGTCTTATACGCAGCTTCTTAGTCTTAATAGCTATGTGGCCTTAAAGAGCCAAAGTTCTAAATAGAACTAGAAACTTCAAAAAAGCTTGGGTTTTGAACCCTAGTTCTAAATACAACTAGGAAAAAATATTTTAAAAAGTAACTTAAGCGAAAATAAATTAAAATTTAGAGACTAAAAATGTAATAAATAAAATTAGAAGTAATAACTTACCATATAATAAGAAATAATGAAGTCGATGTTTACTATCTCCCATGTATATTTTCTATCCCATTTTGCACAATATCGTCACTTTGATGTAACCACAACACATTTCTTTATTTTATTTCCACACATAATTCTTATTTCTAATAATTCGGCTTGATTTTATTAAGTCAGGATTTGGGCTTAATAATTAAATTAACTGTGGGTTGTATACTTGTATGTTCAAATTTTAATTGGGTTTTATTGACCCCTAGCCCCTAGGTCCCCTAGCCATTTGTTAAGTATTGGTTAAGGATATTGGTTAAATGAGACAAATCTAAAAGCTAAGTGGTCAAATTAGTACTTAACCCTAGATAAAAAAAGAGTTTAAATTTTTTAAAAACCTTAAACTCAATCTCCTATAAAACATACTTTGATAATGGTCACTAAAAGCATAAATTTGATATTTTTAGTATTTTTTAAAAACGTTTTTTATTTTTTTAAACTGGATTGCTTTAATTAAGCTTCCGATTAGATGGGTGGAACAGATTGGTTTGGGCCAATGTCATGTCATCTCTACGCCTCAATCTCAAGCAGAGCAACCGACAACTACTCATGAATCATGATTTCACTTTCTGAATTTTCCTAGTCAGAGTTTCTACCATGTAGGGGCCAAAATTCCAATATTCCCTAAGGCTAGACGGAGTGGGGTGAAACCGAGCCATGGTTTGGTTTTTACCACAAGGGAACACCGCCCCTACCCCATGGCAAGGAATGGCAAAATTGTTAACTCGGCAAAAATGAAACTTACCAAACCGTGCTCTCTCTCACCTCTCTCTCACATTAAAAACATATATATATATATATATATATATATATATATATATATATATATATATATATATATATATATATATATATATATATATATATATATATATATATATATATATATATATATATATATATAGATCCAGGTTCAAATGAGAACCTATCTTTTTCTACATACCGTGCGAACTTGTTCACAAATAACTTTCGTGTGTTCACATTATATGTCAGGTAATGTGTTCACATGATAATCACCTGTGAACACATTACCTAACATATAATGTGAACACACGAAAGTCATTTGTGAACAAGTTCGCACGGTATGTAGAAAAAGATAGGTTCTCTCTTGATCCCTATTCTATATATATATATATATATATATATATATATATATATATATATATTATATAAAGGGGTATGGTAAGGTGTGGTACCAATAATAGCAAATGGCAAGGATTGTGGCAAAATGATGTGGCGCTGAGGTGGAATGTGGTAAGGAGTGGTAAGCATGGTACCACTCCTTGTAGCCTAACTAGAAGCAAATAATAAAAAAACAAAAATAATAGTCTTTAACTGGCAGATTCAGTAACTTTGCAATTTGGACATAACCAATCTTGGGGCCAAATTCTAACATTCCCTAACTAGAAGCAAATAATAAAAAAACAAATAACGGTGTGGTACCAATAATAGCAAATGGCAAGGATTATACATACACAGGCAATTTTTCTTGCAGAGGGTAAGAACGGTGGTCGGAGTCATACTTCGTACGACAGATAAAATCAT